>JAKXYG010001320.1:0-51382 GCA_025895645.1 Cardicola forsteri | reverse complement strand
ATACCATTCTTGCTAGCTTTTTAAATTTATTCCTGGATTATTCCTAGTATTCGAAAAGTTGCCTGCTTACAAATGAAAACGTTTATACTGGTTTCAGCCTGCAAAAGATCATTTTTGCATTTTCAAGTCTGGCCTTGAAATATTAATTTTTCCGCTTTCAACTATAATTTACCTTAATTTTGTAATAGTATTAACACATTCGATATATTATATGTACATATTTTAAGGGGCACATAATTACATGGCTTAGTGCACAACAGTCTCATTGTTTTAACAATTAATACGTAATCAAACTGAAGAATGCATGTCACATGGATGAGTTGTCATATTTGGACTCAAGAGCACATTACAGTCTTGCAATAATTAATTAAACGCGTAACATACAACAAGTAGAATAAACAAATAATAATGTTAACATGAATAACTCTTTTAATTATAAGATATAAAAATAATTAAACTATGTTTACAAAATAAAATAATTAATAAATAAAACACTACAAAAGACAATATATTGCAAGTTATTATTAAGTATTGTGTATTATAGTCGTAAATATTAATTTTAATGTTTATCAAAAACATTGTTAGTTATTGATGATACTTTTTTATTTTCCTAAAACATATTAAACTAAATTTTTTTAAATGTTCAATAACATATGTGCAATGTTAGTGCATTACAAAATTATTGCTAAATTTGAATTGAAAAATGTGTAAATTCTTAGAAAAAAGATTAATTATTGTCATTTTCCACAATTATCTTCCTATTAAACATGTAAATGTGTCAATAAAATCATGTAGTCTAGAGTTACAAAGTTCAATTTGTACATGGATGGGTATGAATTCGAATCCCACTACCAGCACTAAAATATGGGCTTACGTTCGGTTGTGCTACATTGTCTGATGCTGGAAAACATTGAAGGTAGCAAAAATAAAATTTTTTAAAATTATTTATTTATTTATTTGTGGGGGTTTTATTCCTTGCAAATATCAAAAATTATAAAACTCTAATTGTACAATTAACGAACAATATTTTTTAGAAATATAAATAAAAATTAATAGGTATTATGAAATTGAAATTTTAAAAAGTTATTTTATTGTTTCTATAATTTACTTGTTTTTAGCATGTACAGCTTTCAATAATATTTTCAATAATTATTTCAATTTTTGAAAAAATTAATAATTTATATATTTATATATTTAATGTTATAGATAACTTCGCCTAGTTTGGATTAGGAATGATTCAATTTAACTAGTCGCAAACCTGGATAAAGGAGAAGGGTTCGAGTGCACAAGGTTAGCAACCTGGTCTCTGTAAAAAAATTATACTACTAAGGAAACAATACAAGGGGACGCCATTCTGGCAAACAACGGTAAAGAAATGATAGCACGTATCTAGATGACAGAGTTACACAGATGACAGGGTTGAGTGATAGCCAAAAGGAAGTTCAATCTTCGATTTGCAGAATTTTCAATGCCAACGAGACTTTGTTATTTTTGTTGTTGTTTTGTTGTAATTGTTGTCTTATTGCCCTATGCTTATTTTTAAAACAAAGGGGTTTTGAACAATATATATAATATAGAATATACCTTATTATGATTTGGTAATGTAATGATTTTTAATAATTGTTTAATTTTTTTGTAAAAAAAACTAACATGTTTATTTAATTCATTTGAAAACTGTTTTAATTGTAATACTTATTGTATTACATTGCCCATAAGGAAAGTTAACATTATCTACATTTTGTAAGTAAACTCCATTAAATCATTGATTTAATGTTTAATTAAAAATAATTTATTTGACATTTTTATCGAAGTTTAGTTAATTTATTTTAATGTGGTAAACAAAATTATTTATGCAATTGAATTAATTAATTAAATTTAATTTTTACAAGGTTAATTATATTGTTATGTGCATAACAAATTAATGTGCAAAGATTTTATTCAAATGTAGTGTTAACATTTGGGTTTAATTTTTACTTCAACGTATTTTGCAAAAGTTCATTTATATGTTTGTACTTAAAATTACATAAAATGCGTATATAACAGTTGCCTACATATATGTTTTTGATAATTCAAACAATTTCTATAACCAACAAACTTAACAATTTCTTAGAGGTATTGAATGTTAAATGTTTGATTGACCAAGAGGAGTATAATTTAATGTTTAAATTAATAACGTTTTAAAACAGATGGTTGTGCATATATATATATATATATATATATATATATATATAGAAAATGTTTGTTTTACAATTTGTGTTACTAAATTTACCGAATAATAAATATACTTGGTTTGGAGTCAACAAGAAGTTCTATACAGCACTGTACTCTAAAACAAACCGATTATAAACAATTAGTCTATGTTGTATAAGCTATTAAACCTGTACAGCTTACAAGGATGTATATGGAAAACCCAATGAAATGCTTATAAGTAATAGTAAATTAATACTGATCCGATTTATTATAAATCATAAATTTGCAGGATGTAATTTAACTACTCGTAACTCAATGGACAAGGTAAGGCTTTTGTCTAGAACCTAGAAGAAACTACATTCAAATTCACGTGTGTGTATAATTTTAAACGTATGCAGTTTAATTTTTTATTTTCTAATTTTAAATTACACACAAAAATGTTATATTTTAAACAACATTTATTATTCAAGTGAATCTGACAATACTAATATAACATTTCTAAAAACATAATCCCTTAAATACCCATTATTAAATATAACCGAACCGTACTATATAGGCTATTAAACCTGGCAGTATGCAAGGACCTATATGGTAAAGTCCTAGTGAAAGGGTTCTCTTACTTGCTAAACCGGTAGTAACGTAGCAGCATTTGAGGACACTGGGCAATTAGAATTGATCAGATTCACTATAAATAATAAATTTACAGGTCGAAGGTCATCCACCCGTAGCTCAGTGGTTTAAGGCGCTGGCCTGACACCAAATAGGGCGTGGGTTCAAGTTCATGTGTGTGTAAAACTTGAAAGGTATGCGTTGATAATGATTCCAAATAAGGATGAAACAGCTGTACAGTGCTCCTGGTTGACTGGAAAACCTAGTAAATTTATTATTCAAGTGAATCTGACAATACTAATATAACATTTTTAAAAACATAATCCCTTAAAAACCCCATTGTTAAATATTATGCATTTGTAACTTATTCAATTGTTTATCGGTCTTGCAGTAAAATAAAGAGCTTTAGTGAAATGGACTCCAAAGAAGGGCTACGTAGCTGGTTTCACTAAATCTGGGACGCTTTTGGAACAAACGACGTTGCTTGTTGTAGAATGTTGCGCAGTCAAGTGCCAATCGAGTTTTTTCCCCATTATCTACGTTTGTACGGATTACGTGCAGTAATGAATAAAAACGCAAGACGGTAAGAAAATCGTTTATTGCCAAATTTTAGAGGATCGAAAGCACGGATAAAAACCAAGAATTAAAATGGAAACGAAAAGTGGGCTGTTAGACGGAAGTGTTCAACGGCGTGAGAACGGTCGTTTGTATAACCGTTCCCACCGATATAAACCGTTGATACATTCAAACAAAAAGTTAATATTTAAAGAATATTGATTCCAGAAATGAAATGTAATTTTTGCAATAAAATAATATACTGTTTATTATATTTGCTTCCATTTTTCTTCGCGAATTGTCATCACTACAAGGCCAACGCAAAATGCAATCTACATCCTTTTCAATCAATTAACGTAGTACATTTTTTGACTTTTAGTACAATAGGCTGACGTAATGAATTCTAGCAAATGGTCAATTATATAATGACAAATGTAACCAAACCAATGGATTCGTTGTTGAAAAATAGCTTCTGAAAGACGAGCCATAATTTAAGAACTTAATTTTTTGTTGATTAATTATTGACAAAAATTATACACTTAATCCAGTTGTGTATTGTCAGGTCAATACTACATTTTCTTTTGATGTCTAATTATAAACTGCTAAACTCTAGAATCTACGTAGTCATTGTTTTGATCCCCCCCTACCGGCATCAAATACGAGACCCCACGTTGGGCTTCGCTAAAATGTCCACGGCTGAAAGATGCGCGTTTCCCGTCACAACACTTTGAAAGTATTGGGTTCCCTTTATAATTCCAAATAAAAATATAAGAAGACGTAAATTGTGAGATGAATTCATTTCGTATATTCTCGTCAGTCACAAACATATAACATTTTTAGTATATATATACAACAATAAAAAGGGGGGGTACAGATAACATTTAAATTAGTACAACTCAAACATTTACACACAATCATTACGACCAAGCTAAGTTTAATGTAGTGACGACCTGTTTTTGTGCACACAAAGCAGGTTTCAATGTGTGAATATAAACAGATTCGAGAATTTTCAACATATTCGAAGCTGGAGAAGTAATTAGCACTTTAAAACAATTTTTAAAGTTGATTTGATGTTTGGTTTGTAGTAAGTGACGTAATATGGAGGATGTGGATGAGTGTTCACTTCCGCTTGACCTATTATTGATCCAGTTTGGAATGTGTTCTTTAACCCGATTGGATAAACGACGCATTGTCCTGCTTTGTGTGTACAGTTCGTCACTACATTGAACTTAGCTTGGTCGTAATAATTGTGTGTAAATGTTTGAGTTGTACTAATTTAAATGTTATCTGTACCCCCCTTTTTATTGTTGTATATATACTAAAATGTTATATGTTTGTGACTGACGAGAATATACGAATGAATTCATCTCACAATTTACGTCTTCTTATATTTTTATTTGGACTTTGAAAGTAGTACAACTAAAATATAATCGAGTTAAAACGTCAAATTTTAAAATAAAACGAATAAATAGCATATATATAAACTGTAAGATTAATTTATTTCGTATATTCTCTTCAGTTACAAACATATAAAGAACCACTATATATATATATAATTAACTTAACATTAATAACTACACATACATACACAAACGCAACATGCATATGTTAAGTCCACGCTAAATTTGATGAAGTTACAAATTGTTTTTGTGCACACAAAATGGGTTTTAATGTCTGAATATAAACAGATTCAAGTGTTTTTAAAATATTAGCAGCTTAAGCAGTTATCAACACTTTAAAACAATAATTAAAGTTAACTTGGTGTTTTGTTTGAACCAAGTGACGTAATATTGACAAAGTGCACAGATGTTCATTTAAGTTGGACTCTTTTTTGACCCAATAATAATAAAATTCTTTATATGTTTGTGACTGACGAGAATATACGCAATGAATTCATTTTACAGTTTGCGTCTTTATATATTTTTATTTGGAAGTATAAAGGGAATCCAATGCTTTAAATAACATATGCTTGAAAAATTGTGTTTTGTAGTTGCTATATTATGTAAAAAAATGACGTAAATATTTGCTTGTTCGTATCATGCTGCGATGAAAAAAATTAATAGACTGACACATTGGTAAATAAAACATATTTTCAAACGTTTTAACTACAAACGTCATGTCATACGTTGATTGGCACGTTGATTTTTAACAAGGCTTGTAATATCTTTGGCACAAGTTAACTTAATTATATATTATATGAGTTCGGTTTTATTTATTTTTATTTGTACTATTTTGAATGTTTTATGGGAAACATTTTTCAGTAATAGACACTTTAGCGAAGACAAATGTGGGCCCGCATTTAGTGGGTCGATTGTGGTATTCAAACCTATGCTCATCCAGGTCTAAATCGAGCGCTGTACTGCCAGACTACCTCGGATTAACTCCACCTAGTTTGGATTAGAAATTATTCAATCTAGCGAGTCCCAAGTCTGGATAAAGAAGGAGGGTTTGAGCACAAGGTTAGCAACCTGGCCTCCATAAAGCATTTATACTGCTACGGAAACAATACAAGAGGACGCCATTCCGGCAAACAACGGTAAAGACGTAATCGCACGTATCTGGATGACAGAGTTACACAGATGACAGGGTTGAGTGATAGCCGAAAGAAAGATCAATCTTCGATTTACAAAATTTTTAATGCCAACAAAACTTTGTTATTTTTGTTGTTGTTTTGCTGAAATTGTTGTCTTATTGCCACATTTTTATTTTTAAAGCAAAAGGGTTTTGTATAATAATTATATATATATATATATATATATATATATATATATATATATATATATATATATATATATATATATATATATATATATATATATATATATATAATGGAAACGGATAGTGTAACATTGGAAATAAAAAAGTAGTAAGAAAAGTAGTGAGTTGACCAAGCACAACCAGATTAAATGTACAACATGCTTGAATAATTAATTGTTTTTATTTAATTTTAATAGTTTAAACCTTTTGCTGAATGCGTGTTTGACAAGTGATCGTTTAATACGAACGGAAAATGGCAATAGCCGTGTTTAAAATCTAGTCCACTAGTGTGCAACTTGGCTACATTAGCTAGATTGGTACATTTTGCAATAACAAAATTAGATGTTTCTATTTTAAATAAACCATAAATATAATTGTTGAAAAAAATCTTTAAAAAAAGATAAAAATTGTAATTTATTAAAAATTACTAAATCGGAAAATAAATCAATCTTTAGATAACATTAGTCTGTGAAAAATTTATTTTTACATATATTTTTATTATTTTATTTAATTAAATGGACGTATTTAATAGTTATAAAGTTATATATATATATATATATATATATATATATATATATATATATATATATATATATATATACTGTATACATAAGAATAAATACACATCAGAGTTTAACTTTCTGTAATAATGTGTAAACGTTTGGCAAGATTTTAAAAACAATGCACTTGTTATAATACTTCTAGGATTTTTTTCTATATTATACTCCAATTTTTTAAATAAAAAATATTAACTAATTAAAAATTTTTGTAAAATTTACTATAAATTGTTAAACTTTGGCATAACAAAATTTTTTATGCAACATTAAACGATTTTTCAAATTTAAATGTAATGTATACTCGAAAAAGCTTAAGATAACATATCAAACAAACAAACGTTCCAGATTTTATGGCATTAAACAAACGTTGACTAATTATTAAGCCATTAATAATTCTTTGATCATTTTGGACAATTTCGGGGTGATCTAGCGGTATAGCGCTCGATTTAGATCTGGATGGGCATGAATTCAAATCGCACCACCGATCCATTAAATGTGGGCCCACGTTCGGTTTGCCCAAAATGTCCACTGCTGAAAGATGCGTTTCTCGTGCAAACATTCAAAGTAGCAAACATAGAATAAATCAATAAATAAATTGATTTTATTTTGTTTAGCTTAAATTGAAATGTCCTTAAAGAACCACTGGGCAAACAGCAAACATATACACATTTTCCAGAGCTTTTAAATGCATTTCGAATAATGTTTTTTGTGCTGTTTTTAGTAAAATAATTAACTTTATTCAAAGGAACGATTATTAAACTTAAATTTTAGCCCTCTTTTTAGAAAATATATAATTATTGTACATTATTATAGTATATATTTAGTGATGATTAATTCAACAATAAATTGAATACGATGTACATTTATTCTTCTTTCTTTACAGCTTTTTCTCTCTTTTATGAGGGTCCGTAGCGTCACTTTTAGTCAGTCCCTTTTCCTTCATATCGGCTTCCATACAATCCAACCATTTTCTCTTTGGTCGGCCATGATTTCTTTTACCTTCCACTTCCAATACCATTATTCTCATCGTAACGTAGTTTTCTTCTCTACGTAGAATATAGCTGTAACATCTTAACCTTCTTTCTTGAAATTTTTTATGAGTTTTGATGATTTTCAGTTTTCCTCTAACTACTTCATTTTCTATTCTGTCTCATTTGGATACTCCCAACGCCCATCCAAGCATTTCCACTTCTATTAAATTCAGTTTTCTCTCTTGGACTTTCTTAGTACTCCATGTTTCCGATCCGTACATCAAAACCGGTCTCCCTGTGGTCTTAAAAATTTAACCTTTTGTCCTTGTTGTTAGCCTTCTGTCGCACAGAACCCCTGTAAGTTTCCTCCAGTTATACCATTCTGCACATACACCACAAAAATTCCATTTTTATATTTCTTGTAAGCACGCCAATAACTAGATCAAACAAATACGGGCTTAGTGCTAAACCCTGATGTAGACCAACTTTTAATGAAAACTCATCAGTCAGCCCCACACTGGTTTTTGCCAACGTTTTTGCTTCATCATACATATCTTGAACAATCTTCACGTACTTTTTAAGAGCACCTCTTTCTCACATGCTCTTCTACACTTCCTATCTCGGAATCTGATTGTAAGCTTTTTCGAAATCGATAAACACTATATAAAGTCTCTTTTGTTTCTCTCTATGTCTTTTGATTGTTGTTCTTAGAGAAAAGATTGCATCATTTGTACTACGTCCAGACATCCAAATTGTTCTTCTCCAATACCTGTTTCTTTGCGGATTCTTTCATCAATAATTTTCTATCAAGGTTTTAAAATATGTGACATAAGCTTTATACTCCTATAGTTACCACAGTCTTGAACATCTCCCTTCTTTTTGTAGATTGAAGTGATAACACTTTTTCTCCACTTGTCAGGCATTTTCTTTTCGTTCCATATTAAATTTAACAGTTTAGTTATTCTGTCAATTTCATAGTTTCCTAAACAGTTCCATGCTTCAATAGGTATTCCGTCTGGTCCTAGAGGTTTTCCATTCTTCATTTTACTCCTTTAATTACTTTTTCCTAAAATATTTATTGTATTACACTTAGATTAGGTGTCCCATCTTTAGTCACTGCTCTAATTTTTTTTCATTTAACAGTGTTTCAAAATATACTTTCCATTTTTTTATTGATTCTTCTTCTGTTAATACTATTCCACTTTCATCTTTCATTTGTTTAATCTGTATCAGGTCTTTTGAGGCTTTATTGCTGCCTTTAGCAACACCAAACAACCTCTTCTCTCCCTAAGGTTTTTCCAGATCTTTATACATTGCATCTCACGCTTTTGCTTTTGCTACTGTTACCGCTCTTTTTAGCTACCTCTTTTGCTTGTTGATATTCCAACTTGTCAGTTTCCAATCCACTTTTATCCCGTTTTTTTTTAATCTTTTTAATTTTAACAGCTTGTTGAACTTTCACATTTCATCACCAAAATTCTTTGCTTGCAGGTGCTTTTTTCTATATGTTAACACTAGTACCTTTTACGACTGCTTTGGCAATCACTCTGCTTTTTAATGTCTACCATTCCTGCACTCCTTTCAAGGATTTCCAGTTCTATATGACCTCGTTTTTAAATTGTTTAATCAGGTTGGTTTCCTTTAATTTCCACTATTTTATTTATTTTCCTGAATCTCCGCTCCCTTCTTTTGTTCGTTTCTAAATCTCATTTTCATTAGCACTAACCTGTGTTGCGTGGCAACTTCTCCATTTATCACTCTGCAGTCTCTTACTCACTTTAATCTGTTCTTCTTGTTGCTAGAAAGTCTATCTAGTTTTGTCTTCCACTGTTCTGATATGTAACCAGTTTGTTTCTCTTTTTCTTAAAAAATGTGTTCATCAGGGCCATGTCTTGTGAGACCATAGACTCTAAAATTCTTTTGTCATCCTCATTTGTATCTTCAATTCCCCATCCGCTGTGGCATCTCTCAACACTTTCTCTAGACTGTCTTACATGTTCGTTTAAATCAGCCCCAAGTATTATTTTCTTTGTCAAAGGAATGTTTCAAAGTATTTCCTTTTACTTCTTCCTTATGTTCAGCTTGGGGTGCGTATGCGCTAATAATATTAATGTACGAACCACTTATATTCAGTTTCACCATCATTTCTCGTTTGTTGAACCTTTTTACCTCAACTAGGTTCTCTCTTGTCCTGTTTAATAAAATGATAGCTACTCCATTCCTTCCTGAGTCCCCACTGACCAGCTCTTTCGTTTTCTTACCCTTCCATCTTGTCTCTTGGAGACATAGCACGTCCAGCTTTTTTCTATCTATCAGTTCAGCAATTTCTCTTCCTTTACCTGTTAACAATCCAATGTTTAAGGTACCCACTCTCAACTTCTCTTCTATACATCTGCTTTGGACTAACTACTTTAGTCTAGCTCTTCCGTTACCAGATTACCTTTGCTGATTTATCACATGACTCAGGCAATGGTCACGCGCGTCGCTTATGGGAGACGCCCTATCGCTTATCGAACAACTATAAAACATTTTGACCATTTTAGTGTTTTGGCGTAGGTTTTACTGCCGGATGCCCTCCCTGACGCAAACCCTCCTCCTTCATCCAGGCTTGGGACTGGCTAGATCGGTTCATTTCTAATCCTCACTAGGCGGAGTTACAAGTTGTGCATTAATTTTTTTGCTACCAAATGTTTAAAATAGTTACAGTAAGAATTTTTTATTTGTAGTTGAAAAACTATCAAATAATAAGTGTTTTGTTTAAATACTTATTTTACTTGACGTGTATTTTTTACTTATACATTAATGTCCTACTGATCAAGGATGTATATATATATATATATATATATACATATATATATATATATGATAAAACATAGTAAAAAGTAAAAATAAATATTTTCTTTGTCTACTATGAAACAATCTGCAATTTAAATTATTGAAGTCTTAAAAAACAACTAATTTTTACAAATTTTGATAAATGGTCAAATAATTGGAAAATATACAAATACTATTTGTATTTCAAGTTTGACATTAAAAAATTCTGATTAATGTTTATTACAATTTTACAATTTTATGCAATTTAACAAGTAACAGGTGCATGGTTATTACTTTTTATCTTATTAATAAAAGCATTGGCATAAACAACTAAGAAAATATTTGTATCATAATTAAGACAACATTGTAAATCCAAAGTAATTTTAAATTCCGGTTACATTTTAAAAAGTTACTCATAAAATAAAATAAACAACATATAATATAAAGTAATCTAGATTTTATTATGTTGTATTGTATAATACAAAAAACAATTTGTTAACTAAATATATTGTATGTATATTTTTTCCATATTAACATTATTTATAACGTTATAAAGGTTGTATTTAATTGAAATTATAATTACGAATCACTTGATATTTCATGTATTTTTTTATCTACTTATATGTATGCCAATAAGTAGTTATATTTTACATATACAAAATAGTATTATGTATTGTATAATAAAAATATGTTCTTATTTTAAATTATTTATTAAAAAGTTGAGTAGGATAAAGCTTATTTATACTCAGTTTTCTTGTTTTTTTAAATAGTAAAGGAAAATAAAACATAGAAATTGTGATAGAAACAGCAAAATATAATGGAAATGGATTAACTGTAATAAACGGGAAAAATAAGCAAAATTAAAATAATAATAATAATAATAATAATAATAATAATAATAATAATAATAATAATAATAATAATAATAATAATTTTACAATACAAAACCACCGTAATATACTTTTTAAGACAAAAAATAGGATATAACTTAACGCCCGGTCTCATTAAACTACAAGTTAACATTTTTATAACTTATTCCATTTTATTAACTAAGAATATTGTCTATATAAGTGTAAACATTAAAAACTGATACTATAAAATTTATATAAAATTTATTTGCTACTGGACACTAAAAAACAAAATAATTGTAAAAAAATAAAGTGCCATATTATAAGCACAACATTCCATTATATTTTAAAAATAAAAATTCCAAAATTTGTACAAATAAGAACGAAAAAGTTAATTGACGTGTGGGTAACATGAAATCATGCTGGAAATGTTATACGACATAAATGAAATAAATAGTTGATTAGAATACGTTTAGAAAACGTTTAATTGTATAACAATGGCAAATAAATATGGAAAATGTTTTTGGGAATTGCATATTAAGTTTTCTATTTAAAATTTGTTTTTCTGTACCTATAATTTAAATATTTTCGGGTTATCGGCTTTAACACAATATATTAAAAAGATTTCAATAATTGTTTTTTTATTGATGATAATAAAGGCGCTATCGCCTTTAACTATTAATCTGGCAGCTCTCACTGCAAGTGATGCGTTTTTGCCTTCCTGATACAAGAGCTAAAGCTCTATCAAAAATCAAGAAGATATACAAGGTTCGTAGAAAGAGATCCTTTTGATTATCGATTCTTAATGTATCTATAAATTGAAAATTGGATGAGGGCAATTTGGAAGACAAATCTAGGATAATAAAGTAACAATTAAATAGAAAAGAAAAACGTTGGAAACGTGTATTAAATACAAAAAAGCGCATCAGTACTTGTAATAATTAAACTTAAATCAGCTATATTTATCAATGGGTTTTTAAGGGATTATTTGTTTTACAAATGTTATATTAGTATTGTCAGATTTACTTTAAATAATAAATGTACTAGGTTTTTGAGTCAACAAGGAGCACTGTACAGCTGTTTCATCCTTATTTGGAATCATTATCAGCGCATACCTTTCAAGTTTTACATACATATGAACTTGAACCTACGCCCCATCTGGTGTCAGGCCAACCCCTTAAACTACTGAGCTATGGGTGGATAATCTTGAACCTGTAAATCTATTATTTATAGTGCATCTGATCAATTCTAATTTCCCTGTGTTTACTTGACCTTTTGTGAATCAACCTTGTAACTATAAGGCATATTTCATGCTGTGATGAAGTGATGCTGTCTAGATCCTGTCAAGACTGTTTTGACCTATAAATCTTACAACAATGTCTCATAAGGTTAGAGAAACAAGCTGGCAGTAGTACAAATCCATGCTAAGTTCAATTGACTAAGTTAGCCTAAGATATGGCCTTTAATAAACTTTGCTAGACGTTTATTAAAAACTTGAATAATATTAATTTATGTATAGTTTTTTAATAAAAACCTGCTACTTGTTTTGTAAATTGGCCTTATGTGTGCTAATTTCTAAGCTTCAAGTACTCACCCATTTACTGAGGACATATTAAATAAATAGGCAAAAACTGGTGCTAATAAATTAGCACTTTCCTTGAGAACTCTGGAATAAATATTATTAGATCGACAAGAAGTTGGTTTTAAATGTTTAAAAACCATACTAGCAGTAACGCTTAAACCTCCAATAACCGAGTGAGGCTCAAGAAAACAGGAACTAACGGTGTTTTCAGGGCAAAAGAAACAGACATAAAACACTAAAATATAAAGAAATTAACAATAATTATTTTTAAAACGGGAAAATGCACCTTAAAAAAACGCTTTTTTAAATTCATTTGAATGGTATGTTTTTAGTGAATTTGGCTTTATCGAGCAAATTAAAAATCTTATCATTTTTTTAATAGCAGCTACAATATGGTTTGGAATATTAATGTAATTGTAATACAAGCAAGGCAGTTTAGTAGCTTTCCACTTGTACAACGCTCAATTTTTCTAATTTGTGTTAGTCAACGAGGAAAAATATTTTTAGTAGGGCAGAAATTTTGGAACGGAACGAACAATCTAATGCCGTTGTTAATTATGAATTCTATATGGAAGTTTGGTGAATTGATTCCAAATTGCAGGCTGCGTAGCCTCGTTTCACTAAATTCGAAATGGGGGCGGTTTGAATGTAACAAGCGGTGTTACTTGTCGTCGAAGGTTGCGTTGAGTGTTGAACTAGTCGTAGTTTCTTCCTAATATCTTACGTTGTACTGATTACTTATAGTAATGAATAAGAACGCAAAGACTGGACCGGGAAACGTATATTGCCAAATTACAAGATCTGATGTGGGAAGAACCAAGATGGAAACCAAAGTGGAACGGAATAATAGCAGGAAACGGAAGTTATCAATGGCGTGGGAACGGTTGTTTTTATAGCCATTCCCACTGGTATGTACCATTTATACATTCAAACAAAATTGTTAATATTCGAAGAATATTAATTGCCAAAAATTAAATGTTAATGTTTGATGAAATAAAATAATATTGTTTATTATTTGGGACTTCGAATTATCTTTGTCAATTTTCACCGCTACAGGAGTAAAGATTGTCTACGTAATTAAAGTACGCTGGCTTTCAGTTTGCATTACAAAGAAACCTAAATAGCCTACTAAACTTTGCCTTCTACAGAAATCGGGTTAGGATGCTATATTTTACAATCGCAATTTTGCAGCCGTTAGCGTAAAGTAGTCACTGCTCCCAATAGAGGTAAACATTAAGTAAAGTCGACTAAAAATAGATTATTTATAAAAAGAACATAAAAATAGAAAAGACAACTTCTAGCTCTGTAACTAATATAAAAGTGAATGTGTTTCTGAAAAGCATCTTCAATACTAAATTTGAGAAGGTTGTTTTCAAAAAGCATATGTGGATTAATAATAAAGTCCAAGTTTCAAACAAAAATAATAAAAGATGTAAACTGTGAGATAAATTCACAAATTTCACAAACATATAACGAATTATTATTATTATTATTATTATTATTATTATTATTATTATTATTATTATTATTATTATTACAAAACCCTTTTGCTTTAAAAAAATAAGCATAGGGCATTAAGGTAACAATAACAGCAAAAAATAACAATTACAACAAAGTTTTGTAATTCAAAGAGAACATGAAACAACAAAATGTTTCCATCTATTTGAACATTCTGCTAAACGTTTTGCTTGATCCCCCATGAAACATTCATTTCAATTAGGTTTTTTTAAATAGTTCTTAGCCAAATTTTCTGTAGTCTACTTCAACGTTTTTTTTACCATTTACAATTGTCCATTCCAAAACCGTTTTTCCTGATCTTTCGGGTGCGGTAAACGTAGAATTTAACCAAGTAATTTTTTTTGCCTAATTGTAATAATGTCATGAAGTAAACAAGAGTCAGTTCTTCCCATGATCTCATTATTTGAAATGTGATCGCGCCAGGTAATTTTTAAAATACTTCTAAGACACCGGCGATGAAAAACATCTACCATCTTATTAATATTGTCTGTTCGCTTCCACATTTTACTCCCATATATTGCCGTAGGAATGATTATTGATGCGTACAAACAAAGTTTTGTCTTTAGGCAAATGGAAGAACATGACCATATTGATTTGAATCTATGAAAAACTGTTATTACTTTTTCAAGTCTGGCTTTAACATCAGTAATAACATTAGTAATAACATCAGTATATTCATAAAATATATGATATAATATAATGTAATTAAATTAATAACTATACAAACATATACATACGCAATATATGTTAAGTTTAAGCTAAATTTAACGAATTTACAAATTGTTGTTGTGTAAACAAAATGGGTTTTAATGTCTGAATATAAACAGATTCAAGTGTTTTTAAAATATTAGCAGTTTAAACAGTTATCAACACTTTAAAACACTCATTAAAGTTAACTTGGTGTTTTGTTTAAACCAAGTGATGTAGTATTGACGAAGTGCACAAACGTTCATTTGAGTCAGATTTTTTATTGATTTAATTAGGAATGTGTACTTTTGTCCATTCAGCTAAGCGACAAGTTGCCCGATTAATATATTTGTTACCGCAACTGCAAGTGAACTGGTAGATATAATGAAAGGTGGAAAACATTGCTTTAGCTGTTTTTACGTTAGGCAAAGGTAGACCTGTTGTGGTATATAACATTCTCAATTAGGTCAATAGATGTCTTTATGATCGCACTTTTAAACCTTATTTTTAGGAGGTTCATGATATCATTTCTTTTAAAAGGCAGTTTTATAAAAACTGGCTTGTTGTTGTTTACAACTTTTTTTTTAGTTATGGGTGACTTTAAATATAAATTAATAAATTCTTCAGAATATCCATTATTGATTAGATTTTGTTTTATGGTTTCAAATTCTTTGTTAATGGTGTCACATATTCTTTGTGCACGGTTAAAAAATGTTTTAACCAGTGCATGTTTTTGTTGAATCGGTTGGAAATTTTTGAAATATAGATATCAGCCCGTCTAAATTAATTGAAGAGGCACTGAAATTCTCTAAAATAATACTATACTTGTATGACGTGCTGATTAAAAGTTGTTTGTTGCTTTGCGCTTACTTATTGCTAAACGTGTCATTGTTATTTATCCTTATTTTGTTTTTAGTGTTAATTGTTGTTGTGTTATTTGTGCTATATATTGTATTTTAATTGTTTGAATTTGTACGATTTGCATGTAATGTACTTGTAATTTTTGTTTTTTTGATAATTTTGTGTCAATTATGCAATCTGTTGTTATTTTCTATAAGTTTGCCATTTTTTATTTCTTTTAAAGATGATCTCTTAACGTTGTTCTGTAATATTTTTGTTGTTACCCTTTTTCTAATGTGTGTGCGACCAAAATTAATAATTGTGGCCTCAGAGAGTGTAAGAATATAGTAAAAACTAAAATCTTCTGCATACCTTGCGATAAATGGTTTCACAAACTTGCTCTGGTTTTTTACCTTTTACTTATTTCAGGTTTCAGGTTTATATACAAGTTAAATAGGAGAAAACTCCTTTTAGTACTCTGTTGAAATTTGCCAATTGTAGTATTACTTTTAAATACCAAAACTGTCTTAGTGGAAATGAATTATTAGCGGAACTGCCCCCGTCTAAAACTATTTTAAACATAATTGTGCATTCTGCTCAAGATGTTAATTTTGAGCCCAAATTAGATACCATTTTAGCTTCCAGTATTAATAATTATCATGTCATTACTAAATTAAATAATGATAAAATTAACACACAGGTACGTAAAAAGAAATTTAAAACTTTCTTTCACATACATTATTCTAACAACCTTACCTTGCTATTAGATCATACCTCTTCTGTCTTTGACAAAGTTTCCTATACTTTATTATTGGATAAGTTAAAGTCTTTTGGAATTGTAGGACCTCTGCATGATTGGATAAATGATTATCTTTATTTAAGGAATTTCAGAGTTAAGCTAGGCAGTGACCTATTTAGTCCCTGTGGGATATCCTCAAATGCTCCCCAAGGATCGCTTTTTGATTCATTGCTTTTTATTATATTTATTAATGCTTTTATTGTAGTAGTTTAGTTTAACATCTTGTTTTATGCTAACGACATTAAGATATGGGGCTCTAACCCTGAGCTTTTACAGCAAGATATTTTAAACATTTAGGATTAGGCATCCAAAAATGAGCTCTCATTTAATCTTTCTAAATGTAAGCACATTAGTTTCGGGAATCCTTCGGACAATACCTTCAAAGCTTTTGCCTCAAGTAATGTTGTCATTACCTCAGTTCAATTTATGAAAGACCTAGGTGTAACTTTCACTTTTTCCATCTTATTTTTAGCGCATCACACTTTAACTGCAAAAAAAGGGTTTTAGGCCTATTAATTTTTTAAAACCTATTTTAGGTAATATTCTCTCTAGATGCGTACGTTTACTATATATACTCTATGTAAGGCCACACCTTGAATATTATATTTAAGTTACGTTCCCCATTCTTAAAAAGTGTATCTATCGTTTAGATCAAATTTTAAAAAAACCTCTAAAATATCTAAGATCCTTTATAAAAAAATCATATCAATTGGTTAAAATTGCTACAATTATTCCTTTAATCCGATGGAAGACTCCGAGACGACCTTAATTTATTTTACCAATTCGTTAATTTAGGACGTAGTGATATGTTATTTGTTTTTTCCCAGAGTTCGTTAAAGAGATATCAGTTAAAATTTTAAAAATCCAGAGCATGTACCTCTCATAAGGTTATGGCAGCATGGAATAATCTGCCGTTCTATATTGTTTCGGCTCCTTCCATTTATTCTTTCAAGCAGGCCTATGATAAGTTTACCCTCCTTTATTATTTTTATTATTAAAATTTTTTAAATTCTATTCTCGGTCTAGATATTTTGATATTTCAGAACCAAGGATCAAAAAGAGTTTATTCTATTTAACTAGTGATTCATTCTGCATCCTGGATCCTGTTAACATACATGTGTATGTAAAAACAACAATAGTTATTAAAACGTTTTAGTGGTAATTAGATTAACATCAATTTATCATTATTTCACTTAAATAAATGCCTAATTGTTAAAACAAATTTTGTAAAAAAATTAATAATAATAAATAAACTATGTATATATATTAATTATTAATTATTTTTAATTTATTATTTATTTATTTTTTAATTAAAAATAAATAAATAATGATAACATTTAAAAACATTTGTTTTATTTTTATAAATTTGTTGACCTAAAGAAAAGCTATTTATAAAGTTTTTTGTTAATTCCGGAGCAGTGACAACTAGTAGAAACAGAATGAAAGTTATAGATAATATTAAGAATGGTTTATTAAAAAACAAAAGTCGTCAACTTTACTTGATATTTTTTTCTTGTGGTTTAGGTGGACTTATTCCATGGAACTTTTTTATTACCTCATTCCCGGTTTGTTTATTCGTTTAAATGTATATGTATGAATCCTTAGTATTTTTTATTAAAAATGAGTAATATTAATATTATTGAACAAGAAACAATTGAACAATATGCTTTTAAAGCTTATTTTCCTTTATCTTCTTTGTTACCATTTGCTATAATGTCGACAATCAACTTAGCTTTGGTTAGATAGTAAGATAATTATTTTGTAAATTTTTAAGTTTTTCTTTATTTAAACTTTTTACGTTTGGAGGATTGCTTATAGTTGCTTTTATTTTGCTTACTATTATTCTTATCTATATTGAATTAAGTAAGTCGTGATATATTTTTATTTTAGGTGCTTCAACATTTCTGGCTTTAACATTTTTATCTGCAGCGTTTATTAATAGTTAGTATTGTTTTTACATAACGCACATTTATAGTTGGTGTTGCTTTTGTACAAAGTAGTACTTTTGGAGTATCCGCTAGATTTCCTCCAATTAATATGAAAGCCGTATTGGAAGGTCAGGTAAATAATCCATCTGATATATATATATATATATATATATATATATAATTATTTTATATTTAGGCGGTAGCTGGGATTATTGCAACGTTATGTAATATATTGGCAATTACGGTATCAAATAGTTTAAAAGGAAGTGCTATGATGTTTTTTATTATTGGATTATTGTTTATTTTATTTGCAATTGGATCTTTCTTTATGCTGAAAAAGTTTGTAAGTTTTTTAAATAAAATTATTTGTTTATTGGAACAATAATTTAATATACGTTTTAAAAATTATATATATATATATATATATATATATATATGATGATTTCTTAGTAATGCATTACAAAATTTAAATTTTGTATTAAAAACTAAATTATTTAATGTTATTTCTACTTGAAATAAATAATTTACAATTATATATTAATAATTTAATTAATTTTTACTATTTTTACGTGCGTAAAATATTTATTTAATCGTTAATTTGTTGTAAGTATGTTTAATTTTATAATAAATTTTAATTAATAAAAAATAAGAATTAAATAATATTTGTTGTAGTTCTTTTATGTTTAAATTTTAATATTGTTTTAAATTATTAGTTGAAATTATTTTTTACACTTGTAAAGCATAAATAATTTAGTAAATTCTACAAATTTAGGGTTTTTTAAAAAGTTTTACGAAGTAAATAGTGTAAGACGTTTATTATTAACATAATCAAAATGTTTACTTTTTATTCAATAATACAGATAGTGACATAAGTGACTCCAATGTTGACCTACTATGATATTTAAAAATATGTAGCACTTGTTTCTTATCTTAGACATATTTAACACTTTGAAGTGTCCCGGTCATTTGAAAGCTGTATAACTTATTATGGTCGCAAGATAGCTGATTTTCAATATGAAGACGATGCGGTTTTTGTGGTAGAAACCAAAGATTTGCAAAATGCGGTTTGACTAACTCAAAAATCCTCAGAGAAATACGGTTTAGATCTTAATACTAAAAACGGTGGTTTTAGCTGTTTAAACTGTTTAAGATCTATATGGTTTTGCTCACTATTAAATGCACTTATTCAACAACTAGTAAAATATTTTGACTATTCCCAAATATTTGTAAGTTTCTTAACATTTATTGGTCATGTATCTCTAGCACTGTAAAAGAAAGACGATTAAAATGGAATGGCCATGTTTTTTTGTAGATCGCCCACTCATCCAGCTAGAATAGCTATGGAAGCCCACCTATTACCCGGATAGAAAAGAAGACCAGGTGGCCAAAAGAAAATTTGAACGGATATTGTAGCATGCGAACTCAGTCCTTTTATTTATGCTAATCCCCCTCGTCCAAATAAATTATTTAAATGGGCGTCCGTTTGTTTACCCTATGCAGCCAACAGAGATTATTGGAGGGGTTTAACTCGGGATGTAATTAACATTTAATGTCAGCACACCTCAAGTGTCGTTCTTTGAGTACACACTACAAAAGTTGACGTTTTTACAGACGTTTTGGTTTTTTGGACTACCCTGGGTGATAATAACCGGTAGGAGATGTTTATCCCCCGATGATGATGATGATGATGATGATGATATTTAACACTTATTAATTAATATCTTAAATAATACTTTACTAATATGTAGACATTTAATATTATTTGCAAAAAATTCTTAATATAGTACACAATAACATTCGTTTCAGCAATAAAAAATAGTCTTATCTACTAAAATATATAAATATGCAAAATAAATGTTACAAACTTGATAATGTCCGTAATATAAATGATACCTACGCTTTTGTTTAAATTTTGCCAGCCGCTTTGAGTAGGAATCTATCAACGTACCAATATAGTCCTTTTAAATACAATTTTGTACATGATTGATTTTCGCCTCTAATGATACGTCAATTTCTTTGTGGTTTATCTCACGTTTTAAAATACTAAAAAGTTTTTTAATTACATTAAGGTCTGGACTGTATAAAGGAAGTTGAATAAAAGTAAGATTTTTGCTTATCAAAGTTTTTGTTGTCTAAATAAGGAAAACGTATAGTAAATTGTAAGTTATATTGAAATACACATTACCACTTTTAAAGTATGCACAGGAGCATTGTCTTGAATAATTGTTAAGTGTCCTGTAGCATTTCTGGACAGCTTGTTACAAAATAATTGTTTGAATATTTGCACAAATTCACCGCTGTTTAAATTGCCATTTGTACGCATCCATTTTGGAGACAGATTGTACTTAATTGCAAAATATCCCTTTACACATAAAAGATATGCAACTTTTATTGCAGTACATGTGTGATTGAGTGGAAAATTTGGACCTTCGAATGTTCAGCCCATGGTTCATAAGATATTGCGCACTTATCTGTAAAGTATATTGATCTCCAAAATGACGATGGATAATGTTTGTACTTTTTAGCAAACTCCACTCGTTGTAATCTATGGGCACGACTAAGTGGAGGTTTTTTAACAGCCGCTTTAAGAATGAAGCTTTTAGATTTCATCCTTCTTCTTACAATTGAATAAGAAAAATTTTTTAGTATTGATTTTTTTATTTGTTTTACATTCATTGTTCTGTTTTTTAAGCTGCATAATTATAAACTGATCATTTTGTTTGCTTGTTGAACGTTTTCTATCATCTGTGGGTGATCTGTAGCTTGTTCTATTGTTCAAAATGTTGTACACAGTTGAAACATCTATTTTCATGCATTCGGTAATTGTTTTAACTTTTGTATCTCTTTGATAAAAACTTTGAACTAATTCATGATCATGGGTAGACAAATAACGACGCTGAGCTGTTTTAATCATAAGTATTAAGTGCGCGGAAATAAGAAGCCTTTTTATCAAAATTCCAAATTATAAAACGGAAAATAAAAATCGACCTTGTGCTTAAATTATTAAAAATGATTTAATAATTTTTTGGAAAAAAATTGTTTTAAAATTGTTTATATTAAAATAAATTAATAATTAATAATTTAAAAATACAGTGTAAATTAGTGTGTAAATATGTGAACAGTTATTTTATTTTAAAAATTATTATTTGAAAAAATAAAATTAATATAAAATTAAAATATTTTTTTAATAATCATTTTTGTAAATTTTAATATTTAATGAATTTTAACTAGAAAAATTTAAAGTTTAGTTAATGCATTACCAGCGTATGTATCAAGGTCATACATTTTTAAGGAAATGTAGCGCATCAATCAAATCTTATAATGTACAAAAAAATGTTTTTTTTAAAATATCGAATAATTTATTTTAAGCACAAAAATATTTAAAAAAATTAATTGGAATGATATACATTGCCTACTGCAATTAATATAAATATTTTAAAAAGTGTTTGTTGTTTTTAATTTTTTTAATGTTATTAAATTTGTGTATAGATAAGTAAAATGTTCAAATGTAATGGTGTAATTTATAAAGAGTACGCGGATCTTGTATGGTGATTGAATCTAATACTCGTTAATTAGAGATGCTTAGTCATTAGTTGCATGCCCACATAAAAATATTATCAGGATTTTATAAAATTATATATATATATATATATATATATATATATATATATATATATATATATATATATATATACAACGTTAATTTTTATTAAACAACTTTAGGGGTTAGTAAACGAAAATTCTACATTCTGAAATATTTAATCGTGCTTTCAATTACCCAATGTTTTTATAAGATTTATTCTAGACTTACTTATACCAAATTATTTTTAAAATAATGGAATTATTTTATAAAATTATGTTTTATGTAACCACTTCTTTAAAAATAAAAATATGTTATTTTTTAATTATAATTTTTTAATTTAAAGAAAAAATAATTAATTCTAACTTGAAATGTATTATTATAGTTACTGTTTTAGGTACTTTAGTAAAAGGTTTTTTTAGCAAGCAAGAACTACACACACAATACATAATTACAAATAATTAAGACAAGCAACAAACAAACTCACACAAAAACCAGCTTGACATCATTGACTAACACTTACACAACCACAAACACTGTATGCTTTTCAAAAACAATTGAACATTGTTGTGCTACTTCAATGTCGATATCGCTGTAGTTAACTTCATTGTAAACACACGCTTTTAATCAATTAGTACGACTTATAATTTTGTTCCTTGAACCAAGTTAAATTATTTTTTTAATGTTAATTTGGTAACATTTATTAATAATTTAAATAGATATATTACTTATTGATAGAAATTTTCTTTTATGATTGAAAGATGTAGGAATTGAACTACAAGTATCTTCTTTTACTTAAGCGTGCACCAAGCTAAAATTCATCTAGTTTTATTTTATTTTGGTTGATGATCACGTAATCACTTCTTTATGCAACATATAAACGGTTGAATTTGATAGCTTGGTGATCGTAACAATTGTAGACGAATAACAAAGTTTCTTGGGTGGTAGACGGCATCTTTGTGACATTGCCAATGTTCACAAAGATTGACGAAGCAGGCTGATTTTTTGTCACGGTTAGCTCAAGGGCTACATGTAGTATACGTATACCTTAAAATACCTGTTAAGTATCCAGGGTGTATGCTTGCATCTACCCGCTAAAGCGGAAGCCCAGTTATACCGCTGTGCACTCGGTCCCTGCTGTTATTCTAAATTCCCGTGGGTATCTAGACCAGGATGTACCTCATGGAGGATGAACAGTCACGAATATCACCATTATTGGAGATTAAGATTTTTAATTACTACTTAAATCCTCAGGATCATTAGCATCTAAACTAAGTAAAATATTGATCGGGGATAAATTGTTTAGATAGCAAATGATTAATTATTTTAAAAATCTGCTAAATGTTTGCAATTCAAAATTATACATTTTCAAATGCGGTTAGAATAATTATAATTAAATAATTTTGTGCATGTATGAATAATTTTTCATAACTTATAGTTCAAATATTAATCTAAAATAATGCATTGCTTAAATAACAATAATTCATTGTAATAAATAATATTTTTTAACTATTTCTATTTATTTACACATAAAAGGGTAAATCAATCATTTTTATTTATAAGCTTTATAAATTAATTAATAATAATTTTTTAAGTTATTAATTCTATTTTTTTTAAATTGGCTATTATGTTATATGAAAAGATTGTCTTAACTAAATACTAAATAGTTTTAAATATATTCTTTTTTATGCAGAATTGTTCAATGAAGATTGTAAGTTATATATAAATTTGCTAATTCAATAAAAGAAATAATTATTTTATTGATTGAAAGTTGAATTTTTAATCTGAATAGAATAAAAATTAGTAAATGTAATTCGATATATTGTATGTTTTCGTTTTGAATAGATCAAAAGGCATATTATTAATATTAGCAGTTAAAACAAGTAGAAAAAGTTATTGAGAAACAAAAAAAACTTTTTAAAACCTTTATATGACTAAAATTATTGGTACATCAATTGATAAGTACAAACACTATTGTACCAATTTGTACAAGAATTTTATTTGTTTCAAGATTTTTTTAAACATTGTTTAAATGTTTCGTTAGCATCCGTTGAGGCAGCTGCAGATACAGAACAGAGTAAAAATTTAGCATTTACTCAAGTGGCAAAAGATTTACTTTCTGAAATGTTGAAGTCGATGAAGGAAGTACTTACTCCTGGATTGTGTATTATTGCTATTTTCGCTGTAACCTTGAGTGTTTTTCCATCTGTAATTGGTAGCATTAGACCAATGTCGTATGCTGAAAATGATCCCTGGACATGTAAGTTATAAAAATGTACGCTTGTGTATCTTACATTTACTTTTAATGCATTGATATATATATATATATATGTATATTATATTATTTTTATTTTTCTTTATTTTTATGTTTGCTACTTAGAATGTTTTACGAGAAACATCTTTCAGCAGTGGATATTTTAGCAAGCTGAGCGTGGGCCCGCATTTTAGTGCCGGTGATGGGATTCAAGCCCATGTCCACCGAGGTCCGAATTCGAGCGCTGTACCGCTAGACCATTCCGGCACACACACACACACATATATATATATATATATATATTATTAAGCTTTAATATTTCACTAGAGATACATTCAGCGTAAAATACATTTCCACCATCAATATGAAAACACGTAGTAGTACAAATAACGGGAACAAAATGAAATAGAATGTCATATGTTAATGAATATAAATGTAGTCAGCATAGTAAACATATAAATAATATTTTTTTAATCACTGTACTTTGAATGAGTCATTATAAGGCACAGTTAGATTAGGCTGTAAGATGTCCAAATTAGTTCAAATAAATGCGTCGTTGGAATGATTCCTGCTTTGATGGGTTTGTTAAAAGTTCATGTGCAATTAAGATCCTAGATATTGATACAAAGAGCATTTGTCAACTAATAGATGTTTAGCACAGTTAATCAAAGTTATGCATTTTATCATTATCATCATCATCACCATTATTGAAGATACACATCACCTACCGGTTATTATCGCCCAGTGTAGTCCAAATTATCAAAAAAAAACATTAACTTTTACAATGAGCACTTAAAGTCATAGTGGTCAACCCAATTTGATTAAGATTTATCTTTAACTTGTTCAAATGCAATGACCAGCTCTTACAGAAAGTGAAAGCACTTAAATCCAGTGGTTTAAGCTTTTAGTTAGTGGGCTAAACTACTACTACTACTACAGATCAGTATGTTAACATAAGAAATACATTGTGTGTTTGGCACTAACAAAATAAAAATGTACCATGAACTTTAACTTGTTGAGATGCAATGGCAAAGCATCTGTTATTACCGGCACTAGTTTAATGATATTTTGAAGTACATTGTATCTTTTAAAACGTACTATTGAAATGACATACAGTAATTGTCGGTTTTTCTAATTAATTATTTGTATTGTATTATTTCATTACTTTTGTATTTGTATTCAAAGTTGTGTTTTTTTTTCAATTTTACCATTTTTAGCAAAATATTTTGTTCCAGTAACGGTGTTTTTATCTTACAATATTTTTGATTGGTTTGGTCGTTTTCTGGCTGGATTATTAAAATGGGTAAATAACAAGATGAAATATATATATATATATATCCAATGTTACTCCCAATCTATTTATTTCATTGTAATGTACTATTTTTAACATTGCAATGCTTATTTTCTATTCGGCTTTTATTTTAAGTTAAATTACATTAATTAAAGAGTAATCAAATACTTCGATTTGACGTATTTCTAACAAGAGCATATTTATGCGTGTCTATCTTGTATTTCTTTATATTAAATTGTTTGTTTTTTAATTGAAAATAAATATAATTAGCAACTTTAATATTTATTACAAAAATACTAGCAATTAGTTCATTAATACAATATATCCATTATAAATTAAATGTGTGTATTCCATCGTTAAAGCTATTAATGATAAAAACGTAGTTATTGAACTAAAACATCTCTAGCAACCACATTGTTTGAAAAAGAACTGTTTAATTATACAATTTTATAATACTATTGTACAACACTATCAGTTATATAATACTATGTAATAAGTAAAATAAAATCGTAATTTTATCAATATATGTTATTAATAATGAAAAAAATACGTAAAATTATAACTGTTTTGTAAACAAAGGTTGAATAAAATCATGAACATGAATTATAGCGTCAAATCTTATATAAAAGACAAAGTATTTCTATTTTTGGTTACCAAATAAATTGTCCCATAATACACTACAAGATATTAAATAATGAAAGTGATTGTCTTGTTTCAGGTTATGCAAATACTAATTTTTAACTTAATTGTATAAGGAAATGAATATTTCTAATAAAAGCCGAAGCAACTTTTTAAGTGTTATATTGTACCGTCAAGTAATTGTTAATATAAATTAATTATTTCTAGGACAGGGATGCATTAAAAAAGAAATATTTTAAAAAAAATGTTTATTTAAAATACTGAATAAATAGATACATAAATAATGTTTACCTAAATTAATTTTTTAGATTAAAATAACAATTTTTGTTATCAGGTAACTAGAACGTAAAATGTAGAAACATAACCTTAGAGTATTGAAATATTTTTAAAATTTGCTTAGGCATATTAATTGATAATTTTATTATTATTTTTATTACAAAACCCTTTTGCTTTAAAAAATAAGACAAAAATTACAGCAAAAAATAACAATTACAACAAAGTCTCATAATTCAAAGAGAACATGAGACAATGAAATATTTCCATGTATTTGAACATTCTGCTAAACGTTTTGCTTGATCCCCATGAAACATTCATTTCAATTAGACTTCCCGAATAGTTCTTAGCCAAGTTTTCTGTGGTCTACCCCAACCTTTCATTTACCATTTTCAATTTTTTATTCCAAAACCGTTCTTGCTGGTTTTTCGGGCGGTAAACGTAGAACTTGACCAAGTAATTTTTTTCGTCTAATTGTAATGATGTCATGGAGTGAACGAGAGTCAATTTTTCCCATGATCCCATCATTTGAAATGTAATCGCGCCAGGTAATCTTTGAGATACTTCTAAAACACCGGCGATAAAAAACATCCACTATCTTATCAATCTTGTCCGTTCGTTTTCACGTTTCACTTCCATATATTGCCGTAGGAATAATTATTGATGCGTACAAACAAAGTTTTGTCTTCAGGCAAATGGAAGAACATGACCATATTGATTTGAGTCTGTGGAAGATTGACATTGTTTTTCCAAGTCTGGTTTGAATATTAATTTCGGTTTTTCCGTCTTTACTAATGATGCTTCCCAGATATGTAAAGGAATCAACAATATCAACATTTTGTCCTCTAATTTTGATGGGCAAATACTGGATAAGGTTTTGGAATTGAAAATTCTGTAAATCGAAGACTGTGCTTCTTTTTGGCTTTCACTCAACCCTGTCATTTTTGTAACTCTGTCATCCAGATACGTGCTACCACTTCTTTGCCATTGTTTGACGGAATGGCGCTCTTTTGTATTGTTTTCGTTGCATTATAAATTTTTTACAAAGGCCAGGTTGCTAACCTTGAGCGCTTAAACCCTCCTCCTTTATCCAGGCTTGGGACTGGCTAGATTGAATCATTTCTGGTCCAAACTAGACGTAGTTATTAATAATTTATTAATTATTATAAAAAGGCGTCAATTGCATTTAATAATTCCGTTTATATGATTTTTTCACTAACCTGACATTTTGAAATAAATGCATTTAAATTAAATATCAAGCAACTATTGAGTACTTTACATCATTTTTTACTCTTAATATTTATTTTTACGAAAAATTAATCTCAGATAACAAACTAATTTAAATTGGTATTTTAATTTTTTTATATTAATTTCTGTAAAAGTTATATATATATATATATTTAAGATCCTAAAATAAAATAACGTTTTAACTTTGTTTTATTTTGTGCGTTTTAGCCTAGAAGAAATCAAGTTAAAATTATCATTATACTAGTAGTTGCACGTGTAATTCTCATACCCTATTTTTTATTCTGCAATACGTTCCCTCGTAAATCGTTGTCTGTGTATTTCAAACATGATATATTTCCCATTGTTGGTGTTATGGTGCATGGATTTAGTACCGGCTATTTAGCGACAATTGCGATGATGTATGGACCAAGGTAAACCATTCTTTCCCAACTTGCACACACACACACACACACATATGTATATATTGGGTATCCATAAAGTGTTTTTTACAATTTAATAAATTTATTAAAAACTGATAGAACACATTTATTATATTTGTTCTAGATTGGTTATAACATTTAACCAACCGTTATTATTTAAGAAGACATAAACTGTGAGATGAATTCATTTCGTATATTTTCGTCAGTCACAAACATATAAAATTTTAGTATATATATACAAGGAAGAGGGTAAAAATGACATTTAAATTGGTACAATTTATGTCATATCTAGCAGGAAGATACGTTATAATAGTCAATCTGTAACAAAGGTTTCTAATGTGAATTGTTGTAACATTAATAATATCTCCTCCATCATCTACAATACTGTCATGTGAATTGTTGTAACATTAATAATATCTCCTCCATCATCTACAATACTGTATATATATATATATATATATATATATATATATATATATATACATATATATATATACAGTCATTTCAAAAAATTAACGCAAAAAATTATAAGAGTATTAAATCTAAATTAATTTGTTATGTCTAATTGTTTTTTCGTAAAAATAAATATTGAGAATTAAAAATAATGTCAAGTACTTAATAATTCCTTTAAATATACTTACAAATATTTATTTAAAAAGGCTGAGTCGGTAAAAATAGCATATTTTAAAAGCTATTTCTATATGTACGTGGATAATAAGTTGAAGTTACATAATTTTTATAATAATTAGCCTATTATTATTTTGTGTACTTTATTTTATTAAAAATGAACAATAACTAATCCTTAAAATTAATGTTAAACACACATTCAAATCTGCTCCGATTGTGATGTTATAGTAATTATCAAAATAAACATTTAATTCTAATCTATATAAATGAAAAAAAAAAATTTTTTTAGCGGTATAGTGCTCAAATTCGGACCTCGGTGGACATGGGTTCAAATCCCACCACCGGTACTAAAATGCGGGCCCACATTCGGCTTCGTTAATATGTCCACTGTTGAAAAATGTTTCTTGTAAAACATTCAAAGTAGCAAACATAAAATTAAAATAAATAAAAAATAATAATTTATTATTGACGCTTAACCATGAGATTCCGCTTATCCGCTAGTTTTGCTTTTTGATTGCATCGTTTGTGAAATTGACAGTAGTGATAAAAATTGTTTTCATTTTATCGAAAATGAATATCGTGTCATTAAAGAATTAAAAAATAAAGGACTTTCAACAAAAAAATTAGCAAATTTATACAGAGTTAACCTTTCAACAATTTATCGGATTATTGTCTGTCAAAAACCACGAAATTATGATAATGTCGGAAGAAAACGTGTAAGAAGCACTACGGATGATCAGAAAATTGTTATGGAATTAAAAAATTATAATACACCTATTTCAGAAACTAAAAGAAATAGTTTAAACAATTTTACTTAATCCACAATTAGAAACAGAGCAATTGAATTTGGTTTAACGCTTTAATTACCAAGTGTTAAGCCATTTATTTCAAGAAAACAAAAGAATGATAGATTAACCTTTTGTAAACGGTGGAGTGAACGACACTTGTGTTATTGGCGTTCCGTATACTTTATCGATGAAACAATGATTTTGGACGAACCATTTGGCTACAAAAATAAAGTGTTGTGTGGGTCTAGTTTTCAAAAACATTTACTCCCGATTGTTAGAAAGAAAGCCCACCCTCGACAAGTAATGTGTTGGTTTTGTATTAAGTATAATCAGTCTATTAAATGGAGAATTATATTCGGTACTTTAAGTAGTGAAAAAATTGTTTCGGTTATGAAGGATGCTTTTTATGAAATTCAGCACACTTACGCCGGCGTTACTACTGTTTTTCAGAACAATACTCCATGTCATACGTCCAAAAAGGTAACGTTATATTCATCTAGATTCACTTTATTTATTTTATATCTACATTTAGACAGTAGAGGGGCTAAAATCGAAAACGCTATCTTTCACTCAATTGCTACTCAACAGCCCGGATATAACTGTTATTGAAAATATTGTAGTATGCTAAGGCGCAACATCAGTAAGCATACTGAAATTGAGGATTTATGAAACCGCATTCGGTTTGTTATTCAATATGAGATGAAACAATAATATATCAACACTCTCATGGATAGCATTCCAAAACGCCTAGATCAGGTTGTTCAAAAGAATGGCGATCACAAACACTATTGAATTTTTTGAACAATCTAATGTCCTTAATTATTTGGTAACTGAAAAATTGCATGTAATCCGTATTTTTGTTAATAGTTGTCTTTATAAATCATGTTAATCATTTTACTCCATTTTCGATTTTGCACCAGTTGATATTTTATACAATTTTTTACTTACAATATATATGTATATATAATTTTAGTTTTTTTCAATTATTATATAGTATTGTATATTTTATAATCAAAGTGACGATTCTCTTGTATCCTGGATAGTTACTGGATATATATATGCCAGGGTGGTTTAGCGGTACAGCACTCGATTTGGACCTGGTGGAGATGGGTTCGAATTCCACTAAGTGCGGCCCACGTACGGTTTTGCTAAAATGGTCACTGTTAAAATGTTTCCCGTAAAACATTTAAAATAGTAAAAATAAAATTTACATATATATATATAGGGGCTAAAATAGGACCTGTTAAAATTAACACATTAAAATTAATTGATTTTCCTTACATCACTTAAGCATATTAGGCACATCGACATTGTACTAAAATAATCATTAAACATTACTTTAGCAATACTCATATTCAAAACACTAAAAATATTTCTTTTTTACAAATAGTAATACCGAATTCCCGCTTAGACTAAAAACCCAGAATTTACACATTTTGACAACATAAAAATACTACAGTATTTGCTTAACAATAAATTACATTAGAAAATATGTACATATGTATAAAACAGACATCACCAATTGTCCAAAGTTAATAGTTCAGAGGATATCTATGGTTTTTTGTAACTTCTTTTAACCGCTTCTGATAAGAATCGACCAAATTATTGATAAAATCTTATGGAATTTGATTTTTCAAAGGATAATCGATTTTTTCTTTGAGCGTGTCTTGAATTTTCCTCCGATTCACCTCTCGTTTAAGATAACCAAAAAGGTTTTCAATTACATTGAGGTCCGGGCTGTATGGAGGCAATTGAACAAAGCTCCGTTTTTTGTTATTTAAAGAATCTTTGGTCTAAACAATAAAAATATGCGTTAATTTTTAAATTATGATAAAAACCAAGTTACCTTTTTCGATGTATGCACCGGAGCATTATCTTGAACAACCACCAAATACCCTGAAGCATTTTGCCGTAGTTCAGACTTGAAAAATTCGTTAAAAATAGCTACATATATATATATATATATATATATATAACTGAAAACTAATTATGGAAACGGAACATGAAAACAATTATTAAAAAACAATTTTAAATATCTAAAAGAAATAAGAATGGTTTCACTTTGTTCTTATCAACACTTGATATAAATGATTAAAATTTTCTAGTATCATATTTTTTTATTTTATGTTTGCTACTTTGAATGTTTTACAAGAAACGCATCTTTCAGCAGTGGACATTTTAGCGAAGCCGAACGTGGGCCGACATTTTAGTGCCGGTGATGGGATTCAAACCCATATCCACCGAGGTCTGAATTTGAGCGCTGTGCCGCTAGACCACCCCGGCAAATACTACCACGTCCCAAGGACGCGGTTTGAAAAAATGAGATAGACTCATTGTTTTGTGCCTCCCCACGGAAATCTTTAGTAAAAGGCAAAAGATTTATCCGCATTTGAGGAGACACCAGAGTGCTAGTAATTATAATGTGCGTTTATATACATTTTTAACGATGCAATTATTATATTAATATTATATTATATTATTAATATAATATATTTGTTATCTTTTTTGCCATGTACATTGATCAAGTTTTGCCAAACCTGGAAACGAAGGCAGTGCCGGCGTTGCTCTGTCTATATATTTGGCTGTAGGTCTGGGAGTTGGAGTCACACTTGCCTCACTCATGTCTTATATTGCAACACTGTGAAAATTATGATTCGATTAAACTAGTTTCAATAATTACCCTATTAAAATTATATTGATTTTTGCTATTTGTTTAAAAGAATAAAATGTGCTTTTTGTTTATTTTCAAACTATATATCGTGTTGTGCTAATTGTTTTGCCTTTCAAATGTACGTGAATAATGATATAATTTGATTTTTAAATAATTACTTTTTTTAAATCAATTAGTTTTTTAACTAAATTGTTTATTAATTGTTTATTTTGATTATGAGATAATTACAACGATGAATTTTGTATTTAAAAAATATAAATTTGCAGTATTAATAAACATTTTTGAAAAATAATTTTAAGCGCATAAAATAATCATTATAAAAAATATATAATTTGCATTTGGTAATTCTGTTGAGATAAATGTTACCATTCAAGTATGAACTCCTTACAGTTTCTACATTTTGTAAAATTTTTAAACAAATGTGCCCACGTCGTCTAGCGGACTCGAACCTGCGTGGGTATCAATTTGATTCCCATCACCGGTCCACTAAATGCGGGCTAACGTTCGGCTTCGCTAAACCATGTCCACTGCTCAAAAATTTTTTCCTTGAAACGTTCAAAATAGCATACATAAAATAGAAAAATACATAATATTTATTGTCACATGTGTGAAGTATTCTGTATCGATTATTACTACTTTTAGTTTTTAATGTATACTTATGACAAAATTCTAATAAAAAAAAGCAAAAATAATTATATTGGCCTGAATACTTTCTTCATTTTTAGCATTATTTCCTATAATAGTTGCAAGTCGTTATGTTTTATAAACTTGTGGTTGTTAAGGCCCATTCAATAAACGACTTGATTATATATGGAACCAAAAACTAAGCATTTGGTGCTGCCAATAAAACTGGTAACTATGGTTACTTTGACCGCAAGACCACCAACCTAGTCATTCATTTTTATTTAAACTATAAATTGTTCAATTACACAGAAAATGGTCGCAACAAACATGGTATGTTTAGACCAGCGAAATGGAACAATTAGAATAATTTATTTTTCTCTATTTTTATTTTATGTTTTATACTTTGAATGTTTTACGAGAAACATCTTTCAGCAGTGGACAATTGGCGAAGCCAAACGTGGGCCCGCATTTTAGTACCGGTGGTGGGATTCGAACCCATGCCTACCGAGGTCCAAATTCGATCGCTGTACTGCTAGACCACCCCGGCACAATTATATATTATATTATATATATCTATTACTTAATAGATTAAATAATAGTGTAACATCAGTAACTAGATGTAAAAATTCTAGATCGGATCAGGTTTGCTGTTTGGAATGAGAGTAAACAGCACGTTATTATTAACCTCAGCGTTTAGATTTTGAGAAAAGTAATCAAATTTATTATTAAACATTTTGTATTTCATAATGCAAACAATAATGTTTAAAAATTGTAAATGTTCTGCTTTTTACACTTGACGTTATGTTTTATGTTAATAATTTTACTCAACTTTTTATTTTGCACCGGTTGATGTTTTATACAATTTTTTTATTAATTACAGTATATATAGTTATAAAATTGTACTTTTATTTTAACTATTATATTGTATTATATATTGAATAATTAAACAAACCTTTTCGTAAGTTATGTAGTTGCTGGATTTATTTTACTTAAGTAACTACGTTTTACGAAATTACCAATAGTACAGTCTAAAAATAATCTATTATTGTGTGTTTCTAAATATATACTATGTCCTAAGTGTTTCAAGTTTTACTTCGATTAAAATAAATATAGAATGAGTTTTACTAATCATAAAATATTATTATTATTACATTAAGCTTTAATATCTCATTAGAGATACATTCAGCGTAAAATACATTTTCACCATTGATAAAAATAAGTAAATAAATAATAACAAAATTTGAAAGAAACTAGTAGTTTAAATAACGGAAACAAAATGAAATAGAATGTCACATGATAATAAATATAAATACACTCAAAAAGATTAAAAAAATTCAAAATTACTATACTTTGAATAAGTCATTATAAGATACGGTTACATTATGCTGTAGGATGTCAAAATCAGTTCAAATAAATGCGTGGGTGGAATGATTCCTACGTTGATAAGTTTGTTAGAAGTTTTAATTTGTTTGATTCTGGATTGGTTAGTACTCTGGATAAGTATGGCAAATATGAGTTTTTGTATTGATTAGTTTTGGCTTTCAAGTACGGGTAAGTTCTACTCGTTTATCCAGAAGGTTTAGAATTGTTGAGAGCTGTATGTAGTAGATGAGTGTTATTATCTTCAATCCTTGATGATAATTGTATACAACATTTAAAATATTTATTAACATTATCATTCAATATGATAGAATATTTGATTTTTATAGATTTTGACACCAAGGATATGCCACCTTTTTAAAATAACACAATTTTGTTTTAATATACTAGGGGAAATTACAGGTGAACAATATAACATTGAAGAATAAAAACAAGATGTAATGAACAATTTAGTAATATAATTATCAGCATTTAGTTTTCTTATGTAGTAGCATAAGGATTTGGTTTTCTATAAATATATTCTCTACATGATCACACCAGGTAAATTTGCTATTTATGTTTGCCCCAAGATACTTAATTTTGTTACAGATCTAATTTGAATGTTTTGTTTAATTCCATTGTTTCTTTTGAACGCCTTGTTGTAAATTTAACCAACTTGCATTTCGATGGATTTCAATTGAGATCAAAGTTAGTAGACCACTGTTTAATTTTATTAATAAAATTTTCAAATTCTTTTAGATCATTATTTGAATAATTTTTGTGCACAAATTTAAACAAATGTGATGGCTGTGGAACTTGTAACGGATCTACGTACAGTGAAAGTAAAAACGAAGATAGTACTGTACCTTGTGGAACTCTATTGTTATTGTCTGTTAACTCTGATTTATTACGACCAATTTGTGTAAACTGTTTTCTTTTTGAGAAATAATTTCGTAGCCAGTTTAAGATGTGGTCGAGTGTTTCAAGTAGTTCAAAACGTCGAATTAATTTTTCTTTTGATATACTATTGAAATCAGATTTATAATCAAGAAACATGCAGCACATTGAACATTTCCCTTTGTTCAGTAATATAATGAACAAGACTGGCTGCACAGCCTAGAATAGAATAATTATTTTTATATGCAAATAACTGATAAAATGCGGGCCCACGTTTGGCTTCGCTAAAATGTTTACTGCTAAAAGATGCGTTTCTCGTAAAACACTCAAAGTAGCAAATATAAAATAATAAATAAATAAATAAAATAAATAATGATAATTACTAATGTTCAATAATAAAAAACACTTAAATAGTACACATTTACATGTAGACGTAAAATAAGTTTTTTTTATTTCAATTAATTTAACACAAATTATATATTTGTATACTAACTAATTCATAAATAGTTCTAACAATTTTATTGAATCAAACATTTTTGGTTTGAATTTGGTAAAACGAATTTTTGGTATGTTTTCAAAATAGTTACTAATTAAACTTTGTGCATACCTGTAACTTGTACGTCACCATTTGAACAATTTACAGTCTTACAACAAACATACAATTTACAATTTTTGAAAATAAGAATTTATTAATTGTTTCATTTAGCATGTCTAGTTCAGTTTTTCCTATATTTATTTCAAAATATGCCATTATGTTGCTCAATGTATTCAGATATTTTGGTATCTATTTTCCATCTACGTTGTACAAATAAGAGTATTTAGCGACTATATATTTATTACAACTCCACCTAGTTTGGATAAAAAATGATTCAATCTAGTCAGTCCCAAGCCTGGATAAAGAATGAGGTTTGAGCGCGCAAGGTTAGCAACCTGGCTTCTGTAAAAAATTCATACTGCTACGGAAACAATAAGAGGACGCCATTCCGGCAGCCAAAGGCAAAGAAGTGATCGCACGTATCTGGATGACAGAATTACACAGATGACAGGGTTGAGTGAAATCCGAAAGGAAGTTCAATCTTTGATTTGCAGAATTTTCAATGCCAACGAGACTTTGTTGTTATTGTTTTACTGTAGTTGTTATCTCATTGCCCCATGCTTATTTTTTAAAGCAAAATGGTTTTGTATAATAATAATTATTATATTATATTATATATTTAGTATTGATAATGGGATCAAAAATCTATTTACTAAAGTTCGATAAAATCTTAGCAAACTATGTTGATCAGATATTAACAATTATTTAGAGAATAGTTGCAATAGATGTAGGTATATCATTTCGTTGCGCTGTGCCAAGATGGATATGGATTAAAGCAAATAAAATTTTGTAAAATAAATTGTATATGACATATTAAAAAAAATAATTTATTATTAAGGCAATTTATAATTATTAATTGCTCTAATACTATATTTTCAAAAACATATTTACATTATGAGCAGTATGCACAAAAATTGATTGTATAGTATAATAATATTTTTAATTCCAGTAGCAATACATTGAAAGATTTAAAATGTAATTTAACAAAAGTCACCTGGAATATGCAATAATTAATTTTTGGAAAAACATTACTAATTTTAATTATTTATTTTCTCACATTTTTGTCCAAATTTAACTTGTGATTATAGCAAAATGATAATGCGAGGCAAAGATTTAGATAATAATTATCATATTTCATTATTTCATTCTCTTATTACATACAATTTCTTTTAATGTAGCTACTTCGTTTAAAAAAGTATTATTCATGTTTGTTATTTATTTTCAAATGTTTCATTATCACAATTTTAAATGCAACATAATTATTGATAAGAGTTGGTAAATTTGAACAAAACACTTGTTACCTTGTTGACATTTAATCAATAATATTTTATAACTATCGTAATCACAAACTATTACTACTATTTTATACCAATCGATAATATATAATAAATTCTATTCCTCATTGAAATTTTTTTAACTTCTTTTTTTATATTGGATACTTCAGAAAAAAGTGTAAAAATGAATCTATATATATATATATATATATATATATATATATATATATACAATAAGTAACGATTGACGTGCAAAAATGGAAGTACTGTAATATTTTGCGGCATTATGCTTTAGTTATTTATCTTAGACATATCTAACTCTTACTAATAAATACCTTAGATCATACTTTAGCATTACACATTAAGTAACATTATTCGCAAAAATAATTTCTAATTATAATATATAACAACATTCATTTTTGTAATAAAGCATACTACCACCATTTGCGAATACTTAAATCAAAACAACATAATTCGTTAAAAAATTAATATTATTAACTAAAATACATCAATATATAAAACAAATGTTACAGACTTATTATTTCAGTATTTCAAACTTAAGCCACGGTGTTTAATAATTTCTTGTAACCTCTTTGGATACTAGTCGACCAAGCTATTAATATAAGTCTTTGTAATACGATTGTGTATAACAAAATCAATTTTTTCTACTAGCGACATATTATTATCCAAGTGGTTAACTTTGCATTTAAAAACACGAAAAAATGTTCAATAACATTCAAATGTGGACTAAAGGGAGGCGACTGAACAAAAGTCAGCTTTTTACTTTTGATACCTTTTGTAGTCTAAATATACAAATAACATATTAACTTAAAAGTTATGCTAAAAAACACATTGCCTTTTTTGATGTATTAACTAGCGAGTTATTTTGAATAATTGTTAAATGCCCTGAGGCATTTTGTCTCAATTCGTTATTAAAAATTTCTTTGAAACCTTTAATAAATTCTCTGCTGTTGAAGTTATTGTTCGTACGAATCCATTTTGGTGTTTGATTGTACTTCAAAGCAAAATATCCTTTAATGCAGGATGGATGTGCAACTTTACGAGCAATGCAGGTAATTAATATCAATGGAAAAAGAGTGCTTAAACTTTAACTAACAGTTTTCTAATCGAAATAAGCAGTCATTAAATTATTAGTTTACCGTATATATAAACCACATCATCTAAACCATTAAATTTTCGCATTGAATATATATATATATATATATATATATATATATATATCCAAATGTGTTAAAGGAAACATTTTTTAGAAAGTAGACATTTTGTGGAGCGAAATGGAGACCCGCATTTAGTGCCAACAATGGCACTCAACTGCATTGTTAACAGTACAATAAATAATATTTACACATTATTCATTCACAGATTGGTGTTTATTGTTATAATGTTAGTATACAATTAACTGTAGTACGTATCCAGTATAATAATCTGCCCTTTATGTATATGCAATAATGCATTAATTCTTCCGTGTATAAGCGACATTTACATTTTCCTTGTTTTTTTATTATTTTGTTTTACATTTTATTCGACCGACATTGCATATTGCTAATTTTGGATTTTACGATTGTACATATTTTTTGTCTGCTGAAAGCTACTTCTACTAAAGTATCTAAGATAATGAACACAATAATAATAATAATAGTAATAATAATAATAATAGTAATAATAATAATAATAATAGTAATAATAATAATATAATAATAATAATAATAATAATAATAATAATAATAATAATAATAGTAATATTAATAATAATAGTAATAATAATAGTAATAATATTAATAATAACAATAATAATAATTAACATTATTATTATTATTATATTTAAAAAAGTTATTCATGTTAACATTATTATTTGTTTATTCTATTTGTTGTATGTCACGCGTTTTATTAATTATTGCAAAACTGTAATGTGCTTTTGTGTCAAAATATGACAACTCATCCATGTGACATGCATTCTTCAGTTTGATTACGTATTAATTGTTAAAACAATGAGACTGTTGTGCACTAAGCCATGTAATTATGTGCCCCTTAAAATATGTACATATAATATATCGAATGTGTTAATACTATTACAAAATTAAGGTAAATTATAGTTGAAAGCGGAGAAATTAATATTTCAAGGTCAGACTTGGAAATGCAAAAATGATCTTTTGCAGGCTGAAACCAGTATAAACGTTTTCATTTGTAAGCAGGCAACTTTTCGTATACTAGGAATAATCCAGGAATAAATTTAAAAAGCTAGCAAGAATGGTATCGAAATAAACAATTGATGTTGATAGAGGGAAAACTGTAAAAAGCTTGACTAACAACCATTTATAAATAGTCCATTTAAATAAATCTTAGTCAAAATGAATCAAAAGCTTTGGCATAAAGTACAATCACGTGACTTGTATTCGTGTATCCCTATGATTTTAAAACGAAAAGGGTTTTCTAATAAGAAAATAACAATTAAGACTAATAACACTGTGTTTTAAAGCACGTCATCTCTGTTTGATTATATATATATATATATATATATATATATATATATATATATATATTATATTATATAAAACCCTTTTTCTCTAAATATAAGCATGAGGCAATAAGACAAAAATTACAATAAAACAACAACAACAACAACAAAACCCAAAATCTCGTTGGCATTGAAGATTCTGCAAATCAAAAATTGAACTTCGTTTCGGCTATCACTCAACCCTGTCATCTGTGTAACTCTGTCATCCAGATACGTGCAATCATTTCTTTGCCGTTGTTTGCCAGAATGACGTCCTCTTGTATTGTTTCCCTAGCATTATAAATGCTTTACAAAGGCCAGGTTGCCAACCTTGCGCTCAAACTCTCCTCCTCCTTCCAGGCTTGGGACTGGCTAGGGTGGATTCATTTCTGATATAAATATATATTCAATATATATATATATATATATATATATATATATATATATAGTTGAAATATTATTTACATGTTTTTTTAAATAGAAGCTTTTGTACAAAAACAAATCGGAAATAACCTTTGTTGACAAGTATATTACATCAAATTATAAAAATTATTCCAATTAATTACAAGTTGCATTGACAAATCAGCAATACAACTAAACAAACCTAATCACGTTGAACTGAATAGCATTTAATTTTGTGTATAACACTTTAGGAAGCATAAATTTATTTTAGATTGAATAAATACATTTATCTTTAGTGCCTATCATTTATTATAGGCATAATTATTAGTTTAGATACATTATTAGACGTAACCTTTATTATGATTATGAGTTCGCCCTTATAAAATCATTAATAAGTAACTTATTAGAAATCAAAATAATGTTAGGTTATCTATGTTTAAATATACAATAAATGATAGTTGACGTGCGAAAATGGAAATACTGTAATACTTTGTAGCAATATGCTGTAGTTGCTTATCTTAGACATATCTAACTCTTACTAATACATACCTTAGATAGTGCTTTAGCATTACATACAAAGTAACATTATTCGCCAAAATAATTTCTAATTATAATATACAATAACATCCATTTTTGCAATAAAGCATAATATCACCATTTGCGAAAACTTAAATCAAAGCAACATAATTCGTTAAAAAATTAATATACTTGACTAAAATATATCAATATGTAAAACAAATGTTACAGATTTATTAAATAAGCATTTCAAACTTGAGCCTCCGTTTTTAATAACTTCTTGTAACCTTTTTGGATACGAGTCGACCAGGCTATTAATATAATCCTTTTTAATACGATTGTGTATAACAAAATCAATTTTTTCCACTAGCGACATGTTTCTTTGTTTACATGTAGGCACGTATTTTTAAAATAATAATATCTTTTTGTAAAAAAAACATGTATTTAATAAATTTTATTTATTATTAATTAATTTTATAAATTTATTAAAAATTAAAACAATTTAAATTTTTCACTTCGAAGTCATTTAACTTTGAATATTGCAGGCAGTTATTGTTTTTATTATAGTAAATTAAAAAAATTTTTTTTACAGAACAACTTTTTTTAAGTGTTAAATATTTTTATTATTTTGAAAATACTAAATAATGTATTTAAAAGACAAAAATAAAATTTTTTTATATGAATTCTTGACTGATTAGTTACCTACTGTATATATATATATATAGCAATTTAAATAGATCTATCTAATGCTATATAATACGTTATATTAACATACACATTGCCAATTCTAAAGTGTATCCTGGAGCATAATTTTGAACATGTTTTCACTGCTTTTTTATAATTTTAAAAAATAAATTCAAAAATGTGCATTCATTACGCTAATTTCGGATTTAACATTTTAGAGTCATGTGGATTCTGCCACTTGTCTTATCTACATATTAAAATATCTGAAGTTACCAAAATAAATTTATACTAATCATTGTTTTAATTGTAAAAAATTTACAAAATATTTTGACAAATTATTTCAGCTATTATTTTAATAAAATGCAGTAAAATCTTCTTCAAAAAAATACTCCAGGATATATTTTAAACTTGGGAGTGTTTTTAGTATAACCTGTCATTTAATACAAATTTAATTTATTTAAACTGCAAAATTTCAACTATTGATTATTTACAGCCTGGATTTGTACGTTATTAATTCTAATTTTGATTTTGTAAAGGCTAGGTTAACAAGTTGTAAAGCAACTTATTGCTTATAAAGAATATTATTTATGTTATGAACAATCGAGTTTCAATGGATTTTACTGATACCTTGAGAGTTTCAGATTTAAAATGGCTCACAGAAATTATAAATAAAAGTGAATGTTACTTGAATTATTAACAATTTAATATTCGTAACCTTTTCTTTATAAATTAATGTATATTGACCAATAATTTTTTGACAAATTACATGTGTTTGCTTTTCACTTTTAACAAATCTTTATTTTATGTTTGCTACTTTGAATGTTTTTGCGAGAAACATCTTTCAGCAGTAGACATTTTAGCGAAGCCGAACGTGGGCCGGCATTTTAGTGCCGGCAATGGGATTTGAACCCATTTCCACCGAGGTCCGAATTCGAGCGCTGTACCGCTAAATATAAAGTTTTATCTAAGGTATTTTTAATAAGTGTTACATACGCCTAAAGTAAGTAAAAAGTGTTAAATATTCTTAGATATTAAAGTATATCAATATAGGATTCAGTTTTGTCACTATTTGTGTTTTTATAACGACTTCTGGCTACTTTTCACCAACCAGTTAAGATTTTAATTTTTAAGTTTTTTAAATCAAAATATTTTTGTAAATAATTGTAATTATTGATTTTCTCTTTAAATCAACAAGCATTAAATTTATAAGTGGTGTTTATGTACAACATTAAGTATTCTCTTTTTTCCTTTCTTTTTTTCTCTTTCTCTATATATAACCATAATTCATAGTTTTAACAAAAGAACGTTTGACGAATTGATTGATATTTTATTAGCCGACTTACAAGGAATATTTTAATCTATATTAAATAGGTAATAAATTTAACGTTTTAATATAATACTTGCTTGACTTATATCAATGTTTTCAATTCTTCTCAATCAATATGAATGTTGTGTTAGATAATTCATATGCGCATACATAATAAAAAAGGCTAAATTTACTTTGCATTAAATGCTAAATCAACTACACAAATAAAAATTTAATTTATAATTACATATATATTTAAAGAATAATGTACATTTTTCTCGTAAATTGCTTGTTTTGCATATTTGTCATTGTTAAGCCAATGAAATCAATTTTTAAAGTATGAGAATAAAAGTTATAATGTATGTATAATTTTATTATTAATATGTTTTTACATGAAACTAATAATATGCAAAAAAATGTATAATAATTATAAATTATAAATTAATTTTTATTAGGAATTTTTAAAAAATCTTAGTCATTATTTGTGCGGTTGCCAAATTGTGCAGTTTAACAACTAAGCAAGCCGTTTCTGTCTAGAATAATTTGCCAAAATTTCGTTTAAATTTATTACAAAATTATTACAAAACTTTTTTGTTTTAAAATAAGCACAGGGCAACGCGGTAACAGTAGCAGCAAAGTTTTATTATTTAAAAAGAACATGGAACAATAAAATAATTTTATGTTTTCAAACATTTTACAAAAACTTTTGTTTCATTTCATGAAACGGTTACTTTAATTAGCTATTTCCAAATTGTTCTTAGTCAAGTTTACTGTGGTATACCACCGTTTCTTTTGTTTATTCCAAAATTCTTTTTGCTGGTTTTTTGGGTAATATACGTGAACTTTGACCAGATAATCTTCTACGTCTAGTTGTCACTTTTTTACCGTTGTTTGTCGGAATAGCGTCTTCTCATTGTTTCTAAAACTATATAAAAGTTCTACAGAAGCCAGGATGCTAACCCTGCGCTCAAACCCTTTTTCTTTATTTAGGTTTAGGACTGGCTAGATTGATTTATTTCTGATCTTCTCTAGACCAACGTTATTTAATTTTTATGTTTTTGATTGCCAGTGCTTAAATGGTTTAAGGAAAACATTTTTCAGTAATCAAGCAATTAACCAAACTAAATTAATTGCAAATGGTGAGACTTAAGCCCAAGTATATATAAAGGTTGTTCATAATTTGCAATTATTTTATTAAAAGCCTATTTAAATAATTTTGTAAAATTTAATTTTTTTTTAAACAAATAATTTACTTTATAAATAACGCGTTATTTTTAAGCAATCTATTTTTTGTTTTATTTAAATAAAATCGTTTTATTATTATTAAAATCAAAACTGTACAAAAATAAATATATAAATGTCGGCTGTTGCAATTTAAATAAGTCAAACATATAATAAACTGTCAGTTATACTGTAAAACACATTATTACTTATGAAAGGTATAGTGGACTATTATTTTAAACATTTAAAAAATAATGTAGAATTTTTGTTGAAACTGAAATAATTAATTAAAAGTTTTAATAAATTTCTTACAGTTTATATTGTTATTAATATATATCTATTTTGGTCCATTTCAAATACTTGTTACAGGTTAATACACAAGTTGAGTAAGAGTAAAACTGCTTTTGATCCTCGGTCCAAATTATCGATGATATCAGTAAGATTCGGGGGGAAATATAAAGTGGATGGTGAGGTAAAGGGGGATTAGTCACAAAAAAAAGTATTTAAAATCAAGATAACATCAAGATAGATAGTGGAAGTTAACAATTATAGAAAACGAGCAAAAATTATAAATATAAAAAAATAATAATAAAACAAGTGCCTATTACAATGCAAAACCACTGCAATAATCTTCAAAAAAGAAGAAAAGAGAAAAAGATGAATAACGCTCCAATGGACGTGTAGCGTGACGCGCGCCTTACCTCGCGACTGTTAGCATGATAAATTTATGGAAAAGACGGGCAAGCAACATTTTTACAATATATATATATATATATATATATATATATATATATATATATATATATATATATATATTTTGTAATGTTAATACCAAAATTATAAATAATAACTCACTTATCTTGAAATAGACTAGTTTTTAAAATATAAAAAAAGATTTTGTAGCACACTTTAGTTATTATAATCCTATTTATAACTAGTAAAAAATTAAATAAAAATTGCTAAACACTTTTTAATTTTTTAAAACAAGGATTTATTTATATATTTTTTTGTTAACAAAAAAATTATTATTGCATTTGGTAAATGTGATACAAAAATTATACCCTTGACTTTTCAATTATTTTCATTCATTTATAAATGTTTTAAAAATACTTTAAAATTTTTAGAAGTTTGTGTATAGCTTTTAAGATTATATGGAATGTTTATATATGTAGCGTTACTATTATTTAACAATTGTTTTATTAATTACATTATTTTGTAAATTTTATTTTAACATGTTTGTATTTTAAAATTTACTATTCTCAATCTTTGTCGATATCATATTTGTTGTTTTACTGCACCGATAAGTGCGAGTTAGCTTTAATGTCGTGCCTTTGGAACATAACGTGGTTTGTGTAACTCTAAACATTTTCTGTATTTGTCCGTTTATTTCATTGTTTTTGTGCTGCATAATTGTATTGACTATTTTTAACTTGAATACATTTAACATTAAATATTATGTTTTGATATAATCTTTACAAAGTACTTGATGATTCATATTTTTATAAATAGTCAAGAATTATTAATTAATGTATATTTAAATATATAAAAACGTTAGTTTTCCAAAAAATGCCTTTATAATAAAGGTTTTAAAACACAAATGGTGGAAGTTAACAATTATAGAAAACGGGTACAAATTATAAACATACAAAAACAATAAAACAAGTTACGTATTGCAATGGTCCTTTCTGTCGAACGTACAAACTTTTGAGTTGGGAGAGCGACTGTGAAACACTTGCTTGTGCTGTCTGGAGATTAATAGAATTGCAAGAATGTCTTCTAATGTCCAGTGATTCGTTATCTTGACAATACCGAAGTCTAACTATTCTAAAATAAAAAACTCTCAATTAGTCAGTTAGTCGGGAAGTGATGAAGAACACAAATCGGAGTGTCACGTGTGCATTTAAACGGAAGCTGTACAAAAAGTGATTCAAACACGCGCCATCCTCAAACAAAACAGTCTATTCAAACAAACATATCACAGTTAATCTTCCGTTGTCTTTTTTAACGGTAGTATTTGTCCCCGGGGTATATCTGTAATTATAAAGTACAATAACGATATATTAGTACATTATTGCGTTACAGGTTACAGGTTAATACACGAGTTGAGTAGGAGTTAAACTCCTTTTGATCCTCGGTTCTATTTTTTGATGATAACAGTAAGATTCGAGGAGAAATATGAAATGGATGGTGAGGTAAAGGGGGATTAATGACAGAAAAAATATTTGAAATCAAGATAAAATTAAGGTAGATAGTGAAGTTAACAATTATAGAAAACGAGTAAAAATTATAAATATGTAATAATAATAATAAAACAAGTTACGTATTACAATGCAAAAACACTGCAACAATCATCAAAAAAGAAGAAAAGAGAAAAGGATGAATAACGCTCCAATGGACGTGTAGCGTGACGCGCGCCTCACCTCGCGAATTGCAAACAATGTAACAAATAACACATAACAATTAACATTTAGAATATAATTAAAATATAATTTCTTCTTAAAATTTATAAAATAGTAATCTAATATATATGAACATAAAGCTATTTTAAATAACATAAATAAATAAAATTATGTTTTAATATTTGTATAAATTATAATTATTTTAAAACATATTGTTTTTTATTGCAAATTTATTAAATAATTTTTAAATAATTATTCTAGCGTTAAATAGCAAACATCAAGGTTAATATTTGACCTTGAGGTTACTACTCATTTAAACCGGTGTATAACATGAGACAAGCTATCAGATTATCTCCTGCTGCTCGATCTCTTGTTGATAGAATTATTCGAGTTGATCATGCTGGGGAATTAGGAGCAAACCGTATTTATCAAGGACAATTGGCAGTACTCGGTAGAACTAGTGTTGGGCCGAAAATTAAGGTAATTAAAAATATATATTATTAGTTGTTTAATCAAATTAAGTGCTTAATACCGTTTTTAAAATTATTTTTTTTAACAGGAAATGCAAGAGCAAGAGCTTGAGCATTTACAAAAATTTGAAGAATTTATACCTATTTACAGAGTTCGTCCAACGTTTTTGCTTCCATTTTGGAATGTTGCTGGTTATGCTTTAGGTTTTGGATCAGCATTACTAGGTGAAAAGAGTGCTATGGCATGCACTGTTGCAGTTGAATCTGTTATTTCTGAACATTACAATAACCAAATTCGTCAATTGATGAAAGAAGATCCTGAAACTTTTAAAGAATTATTAACGGTAGTTTATTTATAAAAATTTAAGAATGACTTTGCTCAACTAATTTGCAACTTAACTTTTAAGTTTATAAGAATATGTTTTACGTTTTCACTACTGATAAACCGTTTGATGCGTAGAAATACGTGTATCATATTAGGTACCAGAAAAAAATATTGTTCCTTAACGATTATGGATAAACAAAGCAGAATGTGAATTTTACAAACATGCATTGATTATATATATATATATATATATATTACTGCTTAACGAACAATTTGGTAAAATTAGCGGAACTCACGAGTCTGATAAGTTGGAGTTTTTGTAAGCAAAGGAAATTATGGTCTAATGTAGCGTAAAAGGATACTGAACCTACATTATATTCCTTTTTTATTTTTAACAGATATGATTACAGAAGTTGCTTACAATTATAGTTACATGTTTAAAACAAAATTTTTTGGTTGTGTTGTTAAAACAACCAAAGGATAATTGTTTTAAAAGTTTAGGTTTTATTGAAGGATTCACCTTATTATTGTTTACCATAGATAAGAAATTATTATTTTTTAACGCTTTTGCATTTTGTTACTTATGTTTATTTTTAGGTAATTAAAAAATTTAGAGATGATGAAATAGAGCATCATGACATTGGTTTAGAACATGAAGCTGAAAAAGTAAGAGCTATGATTTCATTTTATAATATTTTAAAATACATTATTATATAAACTTTTCTGGTATTATTCATGTTTTAGAAATTGAATTATTTGCATTTTTTAATAGTTGTAGAGTTTTTAGCATAAATCGTTTAGTAAATAAAATAATGCTTAATATGTGCTTATAGACTTTTGCAAAGATATGTTTTTTTAAATTGTAGCATATATTTGGTTAATGGATTAATGATTCGTTTATATATATATATATATATATTCGTTTATATATATATATATATATATATATATATATATATATATATTGTTTATTGCAAAATATTGTTCGTAAATTTCAATTGGTTACTATTGACAACGTTTTTAATACTCAGTAGTTAATGAATTGTTATCATTTTGTATTATATTGTTTCAGATTTTTAAACAATAACATTTAGTTGTGTTGCATTACAAGTGATGCACACTTGGTTTTTATATAACATTGTCTTTTTAATACGATTAATGGAACAAATTATTTGATTTGTTTACTTTTTTAATTGAATGACACTTTATTTTGGAAACTATGGATGCTAATGATCCTGATAATTTGAGTAATGCTTATAAAATCTCAATTTCCAATGATGGTGATATTCCTAACTGTTCCTCCTCCATGTAGTGCATCTTGAACTAGGTGCCAACAGGCACCTAGACTAATAACATCAAAGTCCGAGTGCACAGCGGTATAATTGGGCTTTCACTAAATTCCCGTTCGGTGAATGGGTGCTAGCGTACACCCAAGATGCTTAAAAGGTATTTTAAAGTATTTATATACTATATGTAGCCGGATAGACTTGTTAATCTGTCTACCGGCGTCAATCCCTAATTCCCCTGAAGAAGATTGTCTTGTAAATTCTTGCGAAAATTGGCGTCGTCACAAGGAATCGATTTTTTTTACCCAATAAACTTTATTTAGCCCTCCCCGCGCTAAATTTAATTTGCATCCGACAACTTCTTTGTATGTGAATTCGGGATACTATGCGAACTTCGAACTAATAAAGATGTGACTGTCACTAACTTTTCTTGTTGTTTATCAAGTTGAAATTTATAACTTATAAGAAGGGAGACGTGTTAATGTTTTTTTAAGCTAAAATTATTACTTAACGTATTAAGTCAAACTTTGAATTAATTTGGCATGCACTGTGCATCGTTAAGAGTTAAGATTATGTTACAGGATCTGGCTGGGACATTACTCAAAATTTGTTTAAGTAAATAAAGGTACAGATACCGTTTAAAAAATCGATTGTTTGAGAATTTGCATTAGTACAGACAACGTCAACTTGGTCGAAGTAAGCAATAGGATATGTTAATTATTGGCAACGTACAGTACGTTGTCTTACATTTAGAAGAAACAAAGAATTATTAGTTAATTTAAAGAGCAAGTTATATGATACCACAGTAAAGTCAGTATTATTGGATAGGTTAGAAATCATGGTTATTAAACACTATAGATGTAAGGAAAATGGGAGTTTTTTATTATGCCTAGTGGTTAGACAAGATTATTAAATGGAAAACGCATTAGCAATAAAGTATAATTCAAGGTTTTTATGCTTTAATACTCAATGTTGATGAACAAATGTCTAGGGAGTAAATGGTTGAGGCATGTTTTTATAATGCTTTACTACAAACCCTAGTCGGCCAACCGTCGGCATAGCTACGGGAAATTTGTGAAAGGTTTTAGTGAAAGTAAGCAATTGTCTGTTTCGTTGATTGTGGAATGCACAATTTATTGGAAACGCTAGAATAATACTACAAAATTGTTAGTGCGTACTTGTTCATATTTTTTACGATTATACTTATTTTGTTTACAATTCATTCAATTTGGTTGATGACGTGATCACCTCTTCATTATTTTCCATATTTATACGGTATATAAAACGATTGTCTTCGATGGCTTGATAAGTGTAACACAAACGTAGAATAATGACGAAGTTTATAATTGTATCGTTTTATTACCTTGTTTGCAATTTTTTTATATTATCGATGCACCGATTTTACCATTACATGGTAATGTATTATAAACTAATAAAGTACATGTTATATAATATGACATAAGTTGGTGGCAGAGCCATCTCTATTAATTCCAAAGTTGGATAGCTTTCTGAATTCTTATGCAAAAAGGTTATCGGATGTGAATTGAACTTGGAGAGATAGATGGCTAGAAGACCGCTTCCTTACGACGATGTCAGTGTTCACAGGAATTGACGAGGCGATCTTTTTTAGGGTTGACGCCGGTTGATAGATTCACAAGCCTAACCGGCCACATGGTAAATAGATACATTGAGATACCGAACGGGAATTTAGTGAAAGCCCAATTATACCGCTGTGCACTCGGACTCTGCTGTTATTAGTCTAGATGCGTGTTGGCACCTAGTCCAGGATGCACCACGTGGAGGACGAACAGTCAGGAATATCACCATCATTGGAAATTGAGATTTTATAAGCATTACTCACATCATCAGGATCATTAGTATCCCACATAATATATAATATTTTATCAACATCTGCTGTTCATTATAACGGAGTGAATGGATTAATTGACATATTGCAGTGAGACACTTAGTAATTTCTAGACGGATAGGTTTTTATTTAATTCTCAAATGATCATATTCCATCTAGGATTGAATGGCCACTTTTATTTTTTACTATTGCAATTATGATGAAAATGGTGACGAGCTTTAAAATTATTTTTGAATTGCAAAGATAAAATTCCGTACTATCATTAACTGATATGCATTGGTTTTGTATTTTTATAACAACTTCAATCATAAATATTGCTAATATTTCTTTAGTAAAGTAGTTTGATTGTTTAAAACGTTTGTTTTACATGTATAATGTAGTTTTAAAATATTTCATTTGTTAGTAACGAGATTGATAAACAGAAACATTTCTAATTTGAGCACCTTCGGGTCAATTGTTTTTATGATCTTTGTTTGGGTAATACTTTTTTACACCTAACACCATGCACTCTTATTTTTACGTCAAGGAATAAAAACCGACTGAAGTGAAATTGCATGAGTTTTGGTATAGATAAAAACCTGACTTTTTCATACATTTATTTTGCTTTATTTAGTTTTAAGGAATCCAGATGCTTTTAGGTAGTAATTTGCAGTTACAAAATGTATGATTGTAAGCTTTATAGGCATATGGATTTAAAAATATAAAATCAAGTTGATTATAAATAAGGATATAGTTTAAAATTCATTTTAGTAACTTTAACATTCTTCCGTTCCATTTTCAATATAGTTCTGCTTATTAATATTAATATGATGTATTATTTTTGTGTAAAGGTATAAATGTCATACATATATATGTTAAGAAAACGTACAAATTTAAACATGTCATTAATAGTAATTGAAATATGTAATGTAAAAAATTTATACATATTTTTACATAAACAAATTGTTTTACTTTTTATCTCAACAGGCTCCTTTGTACAATTTGATGTCTTCGTTTATTAAGGCCGGTTGTCGTGCAAGTATCTTTCTGGCTGAACGCATTTAATATTCTTATGGTGACTGTAAATTTTCTTTTTATTCAGTTAAAAAACAATTTTTGAACCATTTTTATTTATACGTGATTATTTTATTAGTTTTACAATACAGAGCATAATTAACGTGTACATTATATATATATATATATATATATATATATATA
>JAKXYG010000587.1:0-35858 GCA_025895645.1 Cardicola forsteri | reverse complement strand
ACAATACTAATATAAAATTTCTAAAAACAAATTATCTCTTAAAAACCCATTGATAAACATTATTTTTTACTTTTGTTTTTATTGTTTCAATATTTGACAACAGAAACAACTTTGTCATTAACTTGACACGTTCTGCCATGTTTTTGACTAAACAAATATTACAATTCATTTGTAAATATTTATTTTTCTAGCAGTAAAATATTCAAAGCATTTATTTAAATTTAATTTTTTTTAGAAAAATTAGAAAAACATTATACATTAAAAATAATCACATGACAGTAGTATGTATATATGTGTCACTGTTTAAATATCTTTTCAACAAAAACATTATGTATATTGATATTTTAATTAAAAATGAAAAACTTTGAAATTACATAAATAATTGTCAATTTGTATAACAGCAATTTAAAATTAAAAATGCATCAAAAACAATTAAAAAAGAACAAATAAATAAATAATTATCCATCACTTTGCTTGTGTAGGCGATGCAAAAAATAAACAAAACGAGTTAAGTTGTACTATGCATTAAACAAAGTATCACACTGTTTCAGGCTTGTTTCTTCATTCAAATAATGACTGCATATTGCTTTGAACGGTTTTAATTTTATCTGAAATAGATTAATAATTGTAGAAAGTCATTATTTCAATATTTGAATTAAATAAGTTATTTTAAAATATTTCAAAGCCTTGAATTTTCTTATTACATTTCAATTAACAATTTTTTTTAAATTGCTGTTCATTCAACCGAATTACATTTGTATGTAAAAATTAATGCAGTTAGCCGTTACTATAGATATATATGTTAAAATTAAAACTCAATAAAATGAATTTTATGTCTCTAAAAATAGATGGTATGTTTTCTGTGCGTATAAATATACATACGCTAACGTGTAATTAAATCAAACAAACATTGTTAAAAATAAATACAACAATGTATTCTCTACTTTGTATAGAATAAATGAAAGCGTTTGTTTGTTCTATATAAACAAATATTTATTTAGCACTGGAGTTGATTTATTTACGCAAAGTAATTGGGGTCAATGGTATGTATAATGTGTTTACATAAAACAGTTATTATAAACTGTGTGATGAATTCATTTCGTTCCAGTCACAAACATATAATATTTCTTTAGTTTTAGAAATATTTATCTGAATTTGACATTAACCTTAACCTTTATAAGTGAGCATTATGTGAGGAGATGTACTTATATTATTACATATAAGTTTTCTACTTTCTTATAAATTAAAATAGAAAACGCTAAAATGCCATAATTTAAATAATTTAGTTGAAGGAATTAAAAAAAAATGAAAAATCGACAACAAAATGTCGCAATACCAGAAATAACCAACGTGGAAGTGAGCTAAATTGTAAAATTTGAGTTTCAAACTACGAATATATTCAATTTTACTATTTGTTTACTTGCTAAAAGAAACATTTAAGTAGTATCATTCATTTAAAAAAAAATTACCTGCTGGCAAATTTGTAGCACCAGCCTGCTTACGCAAAAATTCTGAACACAATTCGTGCGAAACGCCCAACATATACATTCGCCAAAGAAATTTACTAAATATAAAAATGGGGATAAACTGTTTGTTTTATGTCGAAATGCTTAAGAAAGTGATAAAATGTATGAATAATACAATACATTTAACAAAATAAAATTAAATATTTTTAAAACCCACAAACTAAACTGTTATTTTTTTGTACAATTAATAAATAAAGAGAAATTGAGTGCAACGTTTGCAAACCCAACTACTAAAAATACTGCTTAAGGGAACGATTTCATAAAAATGCGGCCGAGAATATATGTATATCTGATACAAATTGAACGGTATTTTAAGTATTTTAGGATCCCAAATTAAATCACGTCATATTATATCATATTTTGAAGATTATTAGATGTTTTATCATTGTTTTTATATATTTGTCATTTATGCTCACTTCCAATAATTTTTAACTTTTACATTGCACTAAATCTCTATTTTTTACATCTATTGCTACAAATACCCCTTTACCTCAACCTCCATTTTTAATTACTCTTTCCGCCCCCGCCCCCCAATAACTTGAGATACATTTTAACCAAAGATTAAAAAGTGTTTCTTCTACTCAACTTGTGTACCAACCTGTAATTTGTCACCTGTAATTATTTTAATTATTATATCAGTGTTGACTAAAAGCTGAAAGAAAGATAAATCTTTAATATACATAATATTTGATTCCAAAAACGTTATACAAAATCACGTAGAACAGACTGTCGCTTGATGCTTTTCAAAACACAAGGGTTTTAAAATAATTGCGTTGTAAACATTCTTAAAGTAACTTAACATGAAACAGAAAAACAATTATGACAACTAAAATATAGAACGGATTTTGCAAATTCAAAAATCTCAATTAGACAAAACACAATTGTGCCACACTTAAGATTGTTTTTTAAATTATTTTAAAAATTAATAATATCAAAATTAAATTTTGTTCAAATCTGATTTTATATTACTTTTCAGTTGAGTACTTAAAACAATTTTTGCGAAAATTAACATTTTAGAAAAATCAATAAAATTAAAACTTTGAAAAACATACACATTTTTAAATATAAGAACGTTTATTGAAAAACTTTTTAATTTACCTCAATTGACAATAAGCATTTTCCTGTTGAACGTTTATTTCAGCTAATATAGCTTCGTTGCCTTCCAATCTTTAAATTCAATAATTGTAAATTATAAAAATACGTGTTATGCAAATTGTATATTAAAAAATATAATGTAAAATTTATAGTTAAAGTTTTTTATTAAATGTTAAATTGTTAAAAATAATGTCTATTGTGTAGAAAAAATATTTAAAAACATTTATACTACTTATTTCATTTAAAGTAATAACGAACCTATGTAAAAAAAATATACACTTCTCCGTATGTTTGTTTATTGTTATATTAAAAAAAAACATTTTAACTGAAATATTAAGGGCTAAAAATACTTTTAGAATAATATAAAATATTATTTAAAAAATTTTTAAAAATTTTTTAAATTGTGAGAAATTCATAATTTAATAAACGGATTATTAAATGCATTTTATATACAATGATTTATAAATTATTAATTTATGTGCTTAAAATCACTTTTTAATATTTTAAAATACATTAATTTTTTGTTTTTAAATACAAAATTTAACACTATAATTATTTTATAATAAAAACACAAAACTAAAAGTTTAAAAAAAATATTTTATGCAAAAAAATTAATTCATTATTTTTAATAAATAATTTATTTTTCAATTATTTGTTTTAATATATATCAAAATTAAAAATGTAGTTATGAAGCTTAAATTTGACAAAAGATATCAGTTACAAAATTTTAAAATATTTATTTGTATTTAAAATTAAATTTAAAATTAACGTTATTGTAAAAACTTAAAATATAAGTTAAGTATATTTTGTTAAAACAATACCAAAATATTATTACTTCTTTTTTAAATTGCAAACGTTATTTGTAACAAGCAAAACAATTATTTTTTGTTTATTTAAAAATTGTGTAATATAAAATAATTAATTACACTATTTTCTGTAGTTATATGCTAGTAAGAAGTAGAAAAAATTATGTGTTTTAAGTTTTAAGTTGAAGAGATTTTAGTCATTTTTTTATCACGAAGTAAAAACAAGACAAAAATTAAACAATTTTTAAAATTATATAATTTTATTTGTAGACAAATCACTTACATAAAAGGATTAATAACTGCATACTAAATTGTTTATAAAAATAATAATTTGTGTTATAACTTTACAACATTAATTGTAATGGTATTCAAATTTATATTGTTTACAATATAAACTTAATTTAAACGTAACACCGGCTAAAACGTAAATAGTTCCATTTTTAGAAATGGTTATTTAATAGTTTTAATAATAATAATTTTTATATATATAGTTTGGATTAGAAATGATTCAATTTAGTCAGTCTCAAGCCTGGATAAAAAAGGAGGGTTTGAGCGTGTAAGGTTAGCAACCTGACCTCTGTAAAAAATATATACTTCTACAAAAACAATGAAAAGATGCCATTCCAGCAAACAACGGCAAAGAAGTAATCGTACGTATTTAGATGATAAAGTCACACAGATAACAGGGTTGAGTAAAAGCCGAAAAAAAGCTCATTCTTTGATTTGCAGAATCGTAAATGCCATACGAGACCTTGTTATTGTTGTTGTTGTTGTTTTGCTGTAACTGTTATCTTATCGCCTCATGCTTATTTTTTAAAGCAAAAGGCTTTTGTATATATATCATAACGGGAACTCCATACTTTAAATAGCTTAAATGTATGTAATTTTATTGTAATATTATTAAAATACGTTGTAAATTTGTTTAACAAAACACAAAAAACCATTCGAATTTGTTTACATTTACACATTAAAACCCATTTGGTGTACACAAAAACAATTTGTAACTTCATTAAATTTAGCTTGGATTTAACATAGGCATGTTGGGTAGTTATTAATGTTAAGTTAATTGCATTATATTATATATATATATATATACATGCTGTTTTTTATACTTTTTTGACTAACAAGAACATAAGAAATGAATTCATCCTACAGTCTACGTCTTCTTTTATTTTTATTTGAAACAAAGTAGTAATGATTAGGGCATTATGCAACATTATTACATTATTCATTATTCATTACATTATTCTTCGTATTCAATGTTTGCATGTTTTATAAGTTGTCGCTTTTTCTGGTCAATTTTCCCTATTTGGTTCTGTATCAAGCAAATTTTGTTTTGACACTGTCAAGTGTTCTATTTGCCCATAACCTTGGTCTTTCATCGAAGCTTAAAGCTGATTAGATCGGCTTATTTCCTATTCTTTTTGGCGACGTTTAATTTGTACAGTTTTTTGGCAAATTGCTTTACCAGTTCATTTGTTAATGTACATTTTTATTTATTAATGCACACATACAGTATCAAATTGTAAAATGCAACGTCTTATTTTAGCAAAATATCTGTTATAGCCTGGGGTAAATTTATTATTAAACAATAATTATTGTTGCTGTTCAACGATTTAATAATTATTCCTATAGCAACATTTATACTTTTATCCTCTGATTTTTTATACTCTAATTTAATAAAAATAATTATATTTCATTATTTACGTCTAGAATAATTTCACCAAAATAATTCAGTTTATTGCAATAATAACTCCGCCTAGTTTGGACCAGAAATGATTCAATCTAGCCAGTCCGAAGTCTGGATAAAGAAGGAGGGTTTAAGCGTGTAAGGTTAGCAACCTGGCCTCTGCAAAAAATATATACTTCTACAAAAACAATAAAAAGATGCCATTCCAGCAAACAACGGCAAAGAAGTAATCGCACGTATCTTGATGACAGAGTTGCACAGATGACAGGATTGAGTGAAAGCCAAAAGAAAGCTCACTGTTCGATTTACAGAATCTTCAATGCCAACAAAACTTTGTTGTTGTTTTTTGCTGTAATTGTTGTCTTATTGCCCCATGCTTATTTTTAAAGCAAAAGGGTTTTGTATAATATATATATATATATATATATAATTGCAATACTAACCTTTCAGTTTTTAGTAATTTATTTTTAATATTACAATTATTGTTTGGAAAGCATTTGTTAGCTGCGACATACATTTAGCGCTGACGGTTGTACACGAACCCGTGCACACCCCAGATTGAGTTCATTTTTGAAGGTTTACTATGTGTATAAATATGAAAAAGTGTTACAAGCAATGGAATTGCTAGGCTTATTATTTAGTAAAGATAAGTTTGTTATGTACCACAAATCTATGACTGTATCTTTGCCGGGGTGGTCTAGCGATACAGCGCTCAAATTCGGACCTCGGTGGGCATGGGTTCGAATCCCATCACTGACACTAAAATACGGTCCCACGTGCGGCTTCGCTAAAATGTCCACTGCTGAAAGATGTTCTTCGTAAAACATTTAAAGTAGCAAACATAGAAAAAATATTTTAAAAATGTACACTTGGTAAATAATATTTATTGTAAATTATGAAATAAAAAATAAATAAGTTATATATTTACTTTCTTTTATTCAATGTCATTTTCAATAATTTAGGCCCCTTCTAAGGAATAAGAAAAAGCAACTCTACTATTGTAAAAAAAAAACGTTTGCTTCTTTATTAAACCAATGTCACTTTTATAGCAAGTCGCTATTTTCAGTCAAATCTGGACATTTGTCAGTCTCTTCTTCTTGACATCATCCACTACAAAATTTAACCATTTTCTTCTTAATTGTAAAATATGCGCTTTTTTTAGTACTTTAGTTTTTTTAAGTTTTTTTGGTACGTACAATGTGACCGTACCATTCCAATCCTTATTCCTAAATCTTTTTATAAGCTTTAATAACTTTTAGCTATTTTGTAACAGGATTATTTTATATTCTGTCTCTTATTGAACATTCTAATAACTGAATTCACTCTCTATTTTTAAGCTTTTTTTAATACTCCAGAATTTCAATCTATAACCAATGATTGATCTTATTAAGGCATTTCAAAAATGTTTTTCCTATTAGATAGGACTCCTGTCACTTGTTTCTATATCCCAATCTCTTTTTTCTGTAAGTAACAATGTTAGATTCTACAAACCTCACTTTTAAAAATTTTTGGCTTTCCATTTTAAGCACAAGAACTGCAATTCTTGTCAAATGAAAACTTGTTAATACTAAAAGAATACAAACATTTATTGACAGAAATATACTTTGATATAGTAATAATAATAATGATAATAATAATAATAATAACAATCATAATTATAACAATAGTAATAATAATAATAATAATAGCAATAGCATTAATAATAATGGAATTCTAATAATCCTGAGGATTTAAATAATACTTATAAAATCCCAATTTCCAATAATGGTGATATTCTTGAATGTTCATTGTCCACGTGATGCATTTTGGACTGGATGCCTATAGTCATCTAAACTGATAACAGCAGGGACTGAATGTACAGCGGTATAACTTAGCTTGGTACAAGCATATATTCAGGTTAGTAAAAAGCTATCTTAAGGCATAAATAAAACGTTTATAGCCGTTTGGATAAAAGAGATTATCCTAACATAAAACAGACAATTTTGTCTATCTTTACGAACAAGGACGTCGTCACAAGGAAACCGCTGCTATCAATCAAAAACTTTGTCATTTTTCTCCATTTGTTGCGCTTATCAAACTAACAAAATGGATTCTTTTAGTATGCCGTACAAATATAGAAATAACAAATAGGTGTAATCTACTACACAAATAATAATATTAATAATATATGTATCAAGCGTATAATTTAATAATAATAATAATAGTAGTAATATTACCCAGAAGGTGCGTTACGTTTTCTTCTTTCCACTTGCATGGCGGTAAAAAAGGCTGCGTTCCAGAATCGCATAGATTGCCAAATAAGCAAATGATTCAATTTTGAATAAACGTACGTCTGTTTTACCACATTGTTTGAATTGAAAGCTGAATTAGTTTAAATTGGGGGGGGGAGGGAAACGTTAGGCATAAGGAACAAGTTCAAAATGATTGGCGATAAGGCCCCAAAATAAGAAATTTAAACAATTGCAATAATTGGGGCGGAATAATCGTATTGTCTGTTGCTGGTAAAGTGTGTTTTGCAATGTAATTCTAAACCGTCGAAATAATGCCGTAAATAAACATCTTGGAAAACTACAAGCGCGTTTTCGAAACGTAGTATGGAGCCACTACTTACTTTTGGTAACATTATTGGGGAATTTCAAGTGTAAAATGATTTATTCAGAAAATTATTCGTATTTACAAAAATAGCATTTAAATATTGGCGTGTTGACAGATTCATATTCAAAGTGACTAGCAGGAGTTATAAAAACTGCGAATATTACTTGAATTAATAAAAATTTTTAAATTGTGACTATTGTTTATATTTTAGCAAATTATGTAATTCGTTTTTACGTTTTAATAAATGTTTTTTTCGAACAAGATATTTCATGAATTATATATACATATATATATATATATATATATATATATATAAAATATATTCATTACAAGTTTTTAATATTTCTTTAAGTGAGCTTATTTAATATAATAAATTAATATTTTTGTTTAATCTTGAAATTCCGCTTACCCACTCGTTTGCTTACTGGTTTCCGTGGTTTGTAAATAGGGCTACAAAAGCTCAAATATTTATGAAAAAGATTAAAAATAAAGGATTTTCATCAAAACAACTGGCAAAATGATTCACAGTAAATTTTGTGACAATTTTTCGTATTATAAATGGTCAAAAACCCCAAAACCATATTGCAAAAATACAAAATAACTGTTGCTACTGGCAATGGAGGGAACGCAAATTGTGTTATTGGCTTTCCGTATACTGTGCTAATAATTCGGGACGAACCATTTGCTATGCGGATCAAATTTTTAAAATAAAAATAACTTCCGGTTGTTAGAAACAAATAGTGAAACATTTATTTCAGTTATAAAGGACGTTTTTTATTATGATAAAATGCAGAACATTTACATTGGAGTTACTACTGTTTCTATAGGACAATGCTCTATTTTATACGTTTACAAATCTAACGTTGTATTAACCTAGATTCACTTTATTTGTTTCATATTTACATTTAGACATTGGATAAGATTAATTTTAAAAAATTATTCATTTATCACATAACAGTCTGGACGTTAATATTATTGAAATTATTTAGTAACTGGGACAATAGCATGTAATCCGGTTTTATTAGTTTTTGTTTTTTAGGACAATGCTCCATATCATACGTCCAAAAAGGTATTGTCCTATTTATCTTGATTCACTTTATTTGTTTTGTAATTAAAATGGGCTAACATTTACAAAAATATTTTTTGCCCAATTACCACCTAACAGTTTTCACTATAATAAAGCATAACATCAATAAGTATATTGAGATTGAGGATTTGTGTAATTGAATACGGTTTGTTGTTCAATATGAGATGAAACAAGAATATATCACAACGCCTTGCAAACCGCCTAAATCAAATAATTAAAAAGTAAGAAAATTACATTAATTACTAAATATTTTGTATTTTGTAATACATTTAATTATTTGGTAACTAAAATAATTGTAAGTGATCCGTTTTTGTTTAATAGTTGACATTATATTTCATTTTGCACCAGTTAATAGTCTATGTAGTGTTTTTATGTGCCGGGGGTGATCTAGCGGTACAGCGCTCGATTTCGACCTCGGTGGGCATGGGTTCGAATCCCACTACCGGCACTAAAATGTGGGCCCACGTTTAGCTTCACTAACATGTCTACTACTGAAAGATGTTTCTTGTGCAAACATTCAAGGTAGCAAACATAAAATAATAAAATTAATTTTAAAAAATTAGTTACAATATATATCTATATAATTATACTTGTATCTTAAATTTTATATAGCATTTTAAATTGCATAATTAATGTAACGTTTTTTATGTTATGTGGTTGCTATATATATATATATGTGTGTGTGTGTGTATAAAGTAGGTTAATTTATATGCGCATTTGTTTTCCTGGTTTACAATATCAAATGCAATTTACTACAGTACGAACAAAATTTTTAATTATGTCTTAATTTTATTATTATTATTATTATTATTATTATTATTATTATTGTATGCAATGCATTTAACAAAATATTTAGACAACTATAAATGCAATTATGCAATGCTTGAATAAGTATATAGAAAATAAAAGGTTTATATAGTAATTTACTTATTGAACCAAATTAGTGATGACAAAAATAAATGTAGATAAGTAATAGAACATTATTAGACTTTGTTCTATTAATTGTTCTACTAATCACTGTGCAACAAACACGTTTACGAAAGTAAAAGAAAAAAGTGTATCATACATACTTTGAATTACATTACATTAACGCTTATCTTACATTTTCTATCTTTTTACAATATAAATGGGATTAAAAGTAGTACAAACATTATATCTAAAATATCTTATTCCATTGTATGTAATTATTTTACTAAAAATTATTTCATCTTTATTTAGAATAAGAATGTGTAACGTTGTAATGTAGAATGGTAATAATTACATATTCTGTAATTGGAACAAAGCGTAAGAATAATATACATATTTGCGAACCTTTACCGTAAGCGATTCCAAGTACTGTTAAAAAAGAGGAAGAGTTTAAACTCAATTTGCCGTTCTTTTAGTTATTATAAAATAAAAACAAGGAAACACGAATACACAAAATTATGGTCAACAAATGAAAACATGATTCCGACAACGGGATTTAGCAAAATCCAAGTTCAACTCAATTTTTATTATTACTATTACTATTATTATTATTATTATTATTATTATTATTAATATTATTATTATTACTATTATTATTATTATTATTATTATTATTATTATTATTATTATTATTATTATTATTATTATTATTATTATTATTATTATTATTATTATTATTATTATTATTATTATTATTATTATTATTATTATTATTATTATTATTATTATTATTATTATTATTATTATTATTATTATTATTATTATTATTATTATTATTATTATTATTATTATTATTATTATTATTATTATTATTATTATTATTATTATTATTATTATTATTATTATTATTATTATTATTATTATTATTATTATTATTACTATTACTTTATATTATTATTATTATTATTATTACTATTATTATTATTATTATTACTATTATTATTATTATTATTATTATTATTATTATTATTATTATTATTATTATTATTATTATTATTATTATACATTATTATTATCATTATTATTATTATTATTATTATTATTATTATTATTATTATTACTTTTATTATTATTATTATTATTATTACTTATTATTATTATTATTATTATTATTATTATTATTATTATTATTATTATTATTATTATTATTATTATTATTATTATTATTATTATTATTATTATTATTATTATTATTATTATTATTATTATTATTATTATTATTATTAATATTATTATTATTATTATTATTATTATTATTATTATTATTATTATTATTATTATTATTAATATTACTATTATTATTATTATTATTATTACTATTATTATTATTATTATTATTATTACTATTATTATTATTATTATTATTATTATTATTATTATTATTATTATTATTATTATTATTATTATTATTATTATTATTATTATTATTATTATTATTATTATTATTATTATTATTATTATTATTATTATTATTATTATTATTATTATTATTATTATTATTATTATTATTATTATTATTATTATTATTATTATTATTATTATTATTATTATTATTATTATTATTATTATTATTATTATTATTATTATTATTATTATTATTATTATTATTATTATTATTATTATTATTATTATTATTATTATTATTAATATTATTATTATTATTATTATTATTATTATTATTATTATTATTATTATTATTATTATTATTATTATTATTATTATTATTATTATTATTATTACTTTTATTATTATTATTATTACTTTTATTATTATTATTATTACTATTATTGCTGGGGTGGTCTAGCAGTATAGCGCTCGAATTTGGACCTCGGTGGGCACGGGGATTTGAATCCCATTACCGGCACTAAAATGCGGGCCCACGTTCGGCTTCACTAAAATGCCCACTACTGAAAATTGTTTCTAATAAAACATTCAAAGTAACAAACATAAAATAAATAAAATAAAATAAAAAATATTGTTGTTGTTATTCATATTATTCATATTGGTATTATCATTATTGTTAATATTATTTGTGGTATTATTGTTGTTATTATTAATTTTATTGATATTTTTATCCTTGTTATTATTATTATTTTCAGCAAATGGATATACAAAAAAAAGTCAAATGAGAATCTGCATTTCGTGCCACTTATTGCAGGATTTTCATTGACAAAGCATTAATGTACAGACACATGAAACAACTGTCTCATTTTCCATGCTTTCAGCGCAAAATGATGAAAATTTTAAAAATTATGTACAAATGCATGTATCGATTTACTTACATTCGTGATAAATTGTAAAACTCAATTGCATCAATGTTGACGCTGGAATATAATCGTCGTTTTCGTTACAATGATGCAAAATTGGTTTGAAACAACAAACGAGATTATTCAAAATTGTTAAAGGCACAGCCTTCATATTGGCTGTCTGAAAAGGAGACATTTAATTGAATGGAAAGCAAAATATAGGCCAAAAGGAAATTCTAAATTTCAATATCCAAAAGATCAATTAACCTAAAGACAAAAATTTTGTTTAAACGCATCAATTCTCACCTCTATATGTGTAGCAGTCAATTGGTAAGTGAAACAGACAGCACTTATTAGATAGTAGATGTTATTTATTATTTTTAAAGATTTTGAAGACTACTTAGTATAGTAGCATTTTCAGCAATCCCATCATAATAAGAAGTGTTCTTCATCTATTATAGAACAATAATGTGTTGTCTTCACCCAATCTTATTTAGTCTAGTTGAGAAAAAGAAAGGGCAAAATTAGCAACTTGGGTCTGTAAAGACAGAACACGAAGACACTATTTTATTGACGCGGTTCGGCAAAAGGCGATCTTTACTACCATACCTTGCATGTACAATCATATGGACACAATATTGTTGATCCATATTTATGAAAGCAAAAAGCTTTTGAAATAAATAAATAAATAGTTACATGGAACAATCGTACGGATTGGTACGTTTTACAAAAGAACAAACTTTGTCATTTATTTATTATTTATTTAATTAATACTGCTTAACGCAATGAGAAGAAATGTATTATTAACAAGTTTATTCAATAGTTTAAAAGTTTATTAAATGCACATTATAAAAAATATGTATTAAAATCGGTTGCAATAGAGTTATATAACGATTGTATCTACTTGTTGGGAAAGTGGAATAAAACACGTATAGTCCTGAATTCAATTCGGACACTAAATACGTGGCCTTATTTAACTTTTCTCAATGTAGGAAATAATTATAGCAATGAAAATTATATATATATATATATATACGTTTTTACTAATTACATTGTTTTCTTTTAAACTATTAATAGCTTCAGGGAATTATTCTATTATGCTTCTACTTGAATTTTTATACCATAAACTACTTGTTATGCAATTAAATTGTTTTTATATAATTTATTAATTGTTTATAGTATATAGTATAATGAATAATGACATTAGTATTCTATATTACTATATCTTATTTCCGCCTCATATTGTTTTAACATTAGCGTTTGTTTATCAAAAAATATGCAGTTGTACTTGTAATTTTGATAAAGACAGAAAACATTTTGAGTTGGAAAAACACGTCAACTGAATAAAACAATTGACATAAAATCTATAATTTTGTTTTAATTAGAAAAAAACGGGTTGAACATACTTTAATTTTGATTTCTTTAGCCAATCTTGAACGACCACTATGACGCTTAACAGTTTGAAATTAAAAATATTTGAAGAAAATATTATTAGTTTTAAATAAATATATATATATATATATATACAGAGAGAGTATACATAGATTCTTAATATTAAAATTATATACAATACTTATTAACCATATTATTATAGTGTAAATATATTTAACTATTTATTATTCATATAATAATAAGAAGAAGAACAATAATAATAATCATAATGATAAATAATAATAATAATAATAATAATAATAACTAACAATAAATAAATAGATAAAGAGTAATAATAATAATGATAATAATAATATCTACCTTGTTCAAGCTTTGTAACAATAACACAAATTGTAATCTAAAATCCACATTCTACAAAATCAATTTGTTTCCTATTTTTTATTGACGCTTTTAAATCCAAACAATTGTATTACTCATATTAATAATAATACTAATAATAACAAACCATTTTGTATAAACTACATTACAACTAATAGTATAAGGTATAATATTAAAACAATCAACGATTTATTACTACTATTAATATTATTTCGTATACTTGAATGAAAGCAAACATTTAACACCTTAATGTTTCAACAATGTGTTACTTAAATAAACGACAATGTTTTATTTCTAACTTTTGGGCTATTTAACAATGTGTCTGGGTGGATTCCAACTTTGTTAAGCATAGGTTCTAGTAGTGCCACCGGTCTACTAAATGCAGCCTGCTGTTTGGCATCATTCCACATTTTGGGATGCTAATGATTCTGAGGATTTGAGTAATGCTTATAAAGTCTCAATTTCCAATGATGGTGATATTCCTGACTGTTAGTCCTCCACGTGGTGCATCCTGGACTAGGTGCCCCTAGGCATCTAGACTAATAACAGCAGGGTCCGAGTGCACAGCGATATAACTGGGCTTCCGCTACTGCGGGTGGGTGCGAACATACATCCAGGATACCTAAGAGGTATCTAAAGGTATACGTATATCATATGTAGCTTTTGGGCTAAGGGAGATAACCCTGACAAAAAATCAGGCGGTCTCGTCAATCTTTGCGAACAGTGGCGACGTCACAAGGATGCCGTCTACCAGCCAAGAAACTTTGTTATTCTTCCACGTTTGTCTACGCTTGTCAAGCCATTGAAATCGATCGTTCTACATGTCGTATAAATATGGGAAATAATGAAGAGGTGACCACGTCACCAACCAAAATGAATGAATGAATGAAAAGAGTTCCCTTGCTACAAAATGGTTCTGTTAAAATATTCATGCAATACCAATTAAAATAGCACATAACACAATTGAAAAAATTAATTTTTAATCATTAATGTGTCTTTTCAAACGATTACTTTACTAAATGCAACATTTTGACTAACGTCAAAACTAATTAAAATGATATTCAGTGCGTGCGTTCGGCTACAAACTCAATATTTGCATTCATTTAGACAAATTGAATAAGTCAATAACATTATTGACTAAATTGAATCCAAACTTACTACAATATAAGTTGACAATTCGTTCATATTTTCGTCCATTAATAAACTATAAATACAATGAAAAAAATATATATTGCAAAATTTAATTATTTTTATAAAGTTTGCTTATGTCCTAGAAAGCATAAAACATAAAACACTTTTCTAGCTGACATTTAATAATATTTTGTAAACCGTTAATAATTGTTAAGCTGAAAAGTGTTTTTCACTTCTTAATTAAGTGTTTAAAACAAGTAATAAAGAAAAAATATTTATTAGAAATAAACATAACATAAACATATATATATAAATATATATATATATATATATATATATATATATATATATATATATAACAATTACAGCAAAGAACAACAACAAATTCCCATAATTCAAAAAAAACAAAATTTTTCCAAATATTTGAACATATTTGCCAAATGTTTTGCTTGATCCCATCAAACATTCATTTCAATTAGATCTTCTTTAACAGTTCTTAGCTAAGTTTTCTGTAGTCTATTCCAACCTTTCTTTCACCATTTTCAATCGACCATTTCAAAACCGTTCTTGCTGGTCGTTCGGTTCAATAAACGTAAAATTTGACCAAGTAATTTTCTTTGTTTAATTGTAATGATGTTATGTAATAAACGGGAGTCAGTTCGTCGCATGATCTTGTTATTTGAACATTTGATCGCGAGGGATAATCTGTAAAATGGATCTAAGATACCGGCGATGAAAAACATCCACCATTTTATTAACTTTGTTTGTTTGCTTCCACGTTTCACTCCCATATATTGTTATCTTATTTTCTCACGCTTATTTTTAAAGCAAAAGGGTTTTGTAATAATACATGTAAGTCCCTTAAAATATTGATTACTTCAATGTTCTAATTAATATATTATAATTGCTTTGTTTTTCATCATTTTTTGTTTTTTTATTTTTATTGTTTATTTTTCAAACTTGCAGTTAATATTGTTTTTATTTCGAGAGAAAATGTACTCACATTGAAATTAATAATAATAGGTAAATAACTAATCGAATTCCCAATTTGTTACATTTATTTATATTTAAATAACTTCCATTTAAACAATCGCTTAAGGTAAAATGAACGTTGACGTTAGAGTAATCTAAGACCCGACTTTCAGTCTCCACTTTACCTTGTAGATACGTCGTCTAATTCAGCTCTTGACAATATGTTCCAAATAATTGTATTACCAAACTAATATTCGACTAGGCACAGTTTTATGGTTCACTAACGATATTTAACATAATAGATTTTCTATGACTGCGTTACACAAATTAGAAACGTTTTTAGCAAAACTATGTAAGCAGTGAATTATTAAACAATTAAAACATATATAATACTATTTGCAAAGTTTAAAATAGCTTTAATTGTTTGACTTATTATACAGTTAGCGGCAAACTTCATTAAGGTTTAATATTATTGGGTTTTTTCTGCCCATAAATCTGTTTACCCTTATTTGACCTTATGAGAGAACTAGCATGACCAATCCCTTCGCATACTGCTAACAAAAATATGCAAATGGGAACGAAACAAAACACTTGTAAATTAATAACCTTTTATGAATAAAACACATGAGATAGATATTATGTATATAGGATTTTCCCGATTACTTCTTGTAAACTGTTTTAAATGCATAATAGTGTGCAAAAGCAAAACTTAAGTTTAAAAGTTATAACATATTTGGTTAAATTATGTGTAATGGATAAAGCCTCTCAAATTGCAAAGCATTAAACAGGAAAATAATTATTATTTATTTTTCCACCGCAAACAAGTAAACTTTTTTGCCTCTTTAAATGTTTTACGGGAAACAACTTTTAATTATTTGGTGCCGGTGATAAAAGTTTAATCCATACACCCAGGTTTGATTTAAGCGTTTTATCCCTAGACTACGCCGGTAAAACCTTACCCAAGAATGAAACGCAAACCTATACGTACTTATCTACCTATAGATCTAACGTTCTATTATTACAAAACCCTTTTTTTAATGGGATGCTAATGATCCTGAGGATTTGAGTAATGCTTATAAAGTCTCAATTTCCAATGATGGTGATATTCTTGACTGTTAGTCCTCCACGTGGTGCATCCTGGACTAGGTGCTCTTAGGAATCTAGACTAATAACAGCAGGGTCCGAGTGCACAGCGGTATAACTGGGCTTCCGCTACGGCGAGTGGGTGCGAACATACACCCAGGATACCTAAGAGGTATCTAAAGGTATACGTATATCATATGTAGCCCTTGGGCTAAGGGAGATAACCCTGACAAAAAATCAGGCGGCCTCGTCAATCTTTGCGACGTCACAAGGATGCCGTCTACCAGCCAAGAAACTTTGTTATTCTTCCACGTTTGTCTACGCTTGTCAAGCCATCGAAATCAATCGTTCTACATGTCGTATAAATATGGGAACTAATGAAGAGGTGACCACGTCACCAACCAAAATGAATGAAATGAAAAAAAAAGATTTATTTTAAAAAATAATGAGCATGGGGCAATAAGATTACAATTACAGCAAAAAATTAACATCAAAGTCTCGTAATTTAAAGAAAACATGAGACAACAAAATGTTTCCTGTGTATTTGAACATTCTGCCAAACGCTTTGCTTGATCCCCCATGAAACATTCATTTCAATTAGATCTTCCCGAATAGTTCTTAGCCAAGTTTTCTGTGGTCTACCCCAACCTTTCTTTTACTATTTACAATCCAACAACGTTTTTTTATCATTTTGTCAAAAACTTACACCTACATTTGAATAGAGTACTATTACACTAGACTACTCCAGCACATATCAACTAAAACCAAAATAATTGTTTATTGTTAAACGTGCCCCAATGCTCAGTGGTACATCAACGGACTTAAACGTCGGTAAGCAACGAGTTCAATCGCACTATCGACACTGGATGCCAAGAATTATCTGAATTTACTAAATAATCCATTCGTTGAAAAAAAAATGTTTCTTACAGAAAAGTTGCTTTGAGAACACACTCGGAAAAGAAAGAAAAATTATATATACAATTGTAAGTCAACAATGGATATCCAACAAAATTTATTGAATACCACTCCGAGCCATTAAAAAATCCGGATACAAACGCCGATAAAAACAAGCTGGCTTACTTCAAATTTGCCAATTAAAGGAGATGATATTATGAATCTTTTCAAAATCCGACTAAAAGCAATCTCAAAAAGGACCTTTCCATCAATCCAACCAAGAATGCTGTTTACTACTATAGGTCTTTCTTTCTCCAACATCAAAACATATAAAGTAACATTTTCCGCCACATATTGCATTTATCAGTTCACTTACAGTTGCGGTTACAAGTATATTTGTCGGACAATGTTTCGCTTAACTAATCGGACTAAAAAACACATTCCAAACCAGATTAATCATAGGTCAAACGGAAGAGAATAGTCATACACTTCTTCTATATTACTTCATTTACCACAAACCAAACATCAGATCAATTTCAAAAATTGTTTTAAGGTGCTAATTACTTCTCCAGCTTCGAATATGTCAAAAATTCTCGAATTTGTTTATATTCACATATTGAAACCTACTTTGTGTTCACAAAAACAATCCATTCTACATTGAACTTAGCTTGATCGTAATGTTTGTACATCTGTATGCTTGTGAGTTGTACTAATTTAAATGTACCCCCTTTTTGTATTTGTATGTATATATGCTAACATTTTATATGTTTGTGACTAACGAGAGTAAACGAAATGAATTCATCTCACAACTTATATTTTTAATTGGAATTTCAAAGGGAACTTAATGCTCTAAATCCGTAAAGCATTTAAACAACAGAAATAATAATGACAATATGTGTAAATTATATATTTTGGGTTACAACATAAATATTAATTATTCAATATTTGAGTTAACAATTTTTATTACATTTTTAAAATCATTTCTTAAAGATAAAACGTTTTTGAATAAGAATTAAAAATTATAGTTGATTGATTAAAGAAAATAAAGTTCTAACTTCATAGCGTTGCTTAAAAATGTTTAAATGTCAAAAATATATTATCATACTTTTTTCTATTTATATTTAAAAAGTTAATTTTTTTAAATAATAAAATACTTTTACAAACATTTAAATAAACATCGTATTCTCTTTTTCTGTCATCTATTATGTTGCTCGTTTTATACTAACTAGTATCAATGTAATTATTAAATTCATCAAAAAAATAATAAAGCTAATTAATCCTGAGGATTTGAGTAAAGGTTGTAAATTATCAATTTCCAATAATGATGCTATTCCTGACTGTTCGTCCTCCACGTTGTCCATCCTGGACTAGGTGCCTATAAGCATCCAGACCAAAAACAGCAGGGATCAACAGCACAGTGATATAACTGGGTTGTCGTTTTAGCGGATAAGTGCAAGCAGATCTTCATGTATACGTAAACCATATTTAGCCGTTCGACTAAGCAAGATAACCTTGGAAAAAGTCAGTCGGTCTTGTCCATTTTTGTGAACAACGGCAAGGTCATAAGTCGTACAGATATAGAAAATAATGAACAAATAGAAAATAAAAACGTACTTTGCATTCAAAACGTCTTCTACCAAAGTACTAATTTTTGAACGCCACACCAAAGCTTCGTCTTCGGGCAAACTGTCGACACTTTCAACCGACGCTTGTCTTCCGACTGTAGTTTCACTTTCGTACATTGGCTTGTCACCTCCATCGCCGTATTCACTTGCCGAACTGTCATCGTCACTATCATTCCTGTCATTTTTCGTCTTTCTCGACCTTGACAACGTTTCGCCATCGTCTGTACCCATTTTGAATGCGCTAATTTTGGTCGATAAATCATTGATCAAACCATTTTTCTTCGTTTGAACGGAATCGAAAAATCTTGTCGTGCCCGACAAAAAGTTGCTCATTCCCGAGGTCCGACCACTGTTGTCTGTCGAGCTGAAATTCGAATTGGAAGTGCTGTCGGCTTTGGTGTCATCGATGCCAATTACATTTTTAAACAGGCCCTTGACATTCATATTCAATTTGGTCTGAACAAGTAAAATTTGTTGTGTTTAATTAACAAGCACTTTTTATAGAAATCAATATTTTCTCTGATAAGTGAAAATTGCTATAAAAAAACCAACAACAAGAGAACTCCATTTCATTAAACTAAGGTGAAATACTAAAATTGTCACAATTTTGCTGACACATTTTAGTGAATTTGGAATAAACGTTTAATAGTCAAAGTTGGAAAATATAATTTACAATTGGATGGCCTAGCGGTACAGAGCTAGTAGATCCTAGTGGATCCTAGTGGATCCTAGTGGATCTGGGTTCGAATCCCACTACCGGCAAAACGTTCAAAGTAGCAAAAATAAAATGAAAAAGTTAATAAAAACGAATTTTTACAACTATAAAGTTGGTTATGTTTGTGCCGGGGTGGTCTAGTGGTAAAGCGCTCGATTTCGGACCTCGGTGGGTATCGGGGGTTCGAATCCCATCACCGGCACTAAAATGCGGGCCCACGTTTGGCTTCGCTAAAATGTCCACTGCTGAAAAGCATGTTTCTCGTAAAACATTCAAAGTAGCAAACATAAAATAAACAATAAATAAATAAAATTATCTATATTTATGTATTTTTTGTAATAAAATTTACTTTTTTGACAAATTATATGAGGCTATTATAAGGTTTCAATAAATAGTATACATTATTGCTGAAATAAAACTAGATATTTTAAAGCATTGGGGGATGGCTTTATAATTCGAAATAGAAATATAGGAAGACGTAAACTGTGAGATGAATTCATTTTATATATTCTCGTCAGTTACAAATATATATATATATATTATATATATATATATATATATATATATATATATATATATATATATATATTGTTATTACTGGATTTAACAAATTATCTTCTGTGGATCGAGAGGTATTAAAGCTAATTTATTCAAAATCTCAAAAGTACGAAACAATTATTATTTTTTGCACTTTCATATTGTAATTTGAATTACTTGGTCTAGCGGTTCAGCGCTCAATTTAGACGTGAATGGGCATCAAGGTTTGAATCCCACCACGGGCACTACAATGCGGGCCCACGTTCGGCTTTGCACAAAATGTCCCTACTGCTGAAAGATGCCTTTCTCGTCAAAATATACAAAATGACAAACATGAAATTAAATAAAACACAAGTAGATAATCAAATTCGTTTCTTGTAGAAATAAATAAATTGTCAAAAAACAAACGTATTGTGTGTCGGATTTAGTCGAGTGGTACTGTGCTCGATTCGAATGGTACTAGCGGTACCAAAGACGGTCATCCATTTTGTTTTGTTTAATCCACGTTTCTTATGAAAGATTCAACCAACAATAAACAAACATTATTGAGTCTAATACCAGATTAAATTTATAATCTAGTTGTTACATTAGATCAAATTTCTTTGTCAAATATATTCCCAAACGTTTTAATAAGCAGCTGACTGCACAATCCGAAACGAAAAAATACAAAAATTTGGCAGTACTGCTTAAAAAACAAATACTTAAACCGGACTTAACTCAGCCTAGTTTGGACCAGAAATGATTCAATCTTGCTAGTCTCAAGCCTGGATAAAGGAGGAGGGCTTAAGCGCGCAAGGTTAGCAACCTGACCTTTGTGAAAAATTTATACTGCTACGGAAACAATGCAAGAGGACGCCATTCGGGTAGACAACGGCAAAGAAGTGATCGCACGTATCTGGATGACAAAGTTATGCAAATGACACGGTTGAGTGAAAGCCGAAAGGAAGCTCAATTTTTGATTTGCAGAATCTCTAATGCCAACAAGACTTTGTTGCTTTGCTGTAATTGTTGTCTTATTACCCCATGCTTATTTTTAAAGCAAAAGGGTTTTGTATATATATATATATATGTATATATATAAAATAAACTGGACTTTACAAATACGTATTATAATTGTTGAAAACAGTTTTATTAAAGTGTACAATGCAAAATTCAAATTTGAATATAAACTGTGTTTGATATTTTGACATGTTTGGTACGGCGCTTGACGCAAACTTGGATGAGCATAGGTTCGAGTCCCCAAGATGTGCCTAAATTTGACTTGATTAAAATGTTCACTTGCTGAAAGTAGATTCCTGTCAAATTATTCAAACCAGTAACGGTCGAAAAATAGTTGTATTGTTCAGCCCAACAAAATGTTCCATTTATGTTTAAAAACTCTTTTTAAAGAATGCATTTATATTGTATGCAAAATTTGTTTTTTATATTTTCAATTTGTGAATTAATCATGTTACATTTACTGTATGGGTGTTTTTCGTAAAACGTTTTCTGTCTAGTAAAATTTTAGCTATGCTGTCGATAAGGGGCTCTGCATTTATTGGATCTCGATTCCTTAAACATTCAAATGGGAGACTGGCACTTTAGCTAATTTTATTTTTCAAATAGTAAGTAATTGAAAACTTGAAATGCATTCATTGAGTGAATCAATATTAGTTACAACAATAATGAACAACAGGAATATACCGTAATGACACGTCAGATGACATACTACATTGTCAATTTATTAAACAAAATTATCAAGTTACGCAGCTTAGAAAGGATTAGAAATAAACCGATTTAGCCAGTTTCAAGATAAGAGTTTGCGATTGGAAGAGTATCCGGCAATATAAAAAAACCGACGTTCAAACTATTTATTTGTTGGATACAGAATTAAATGGAGAAAACTGATCAGAAGCAGTGACTTATCATAAAAGATACTAACAACCAGTCTCGTGTTTGGTTTCCACAGTTGGATAAGCATACGTTTGAGTCTCAATGCCGCCATCAAATGGGAAGACTTTACTGAATGTCCACTTACAGTAAAAGGATGTTTCTTGTCAAAACAACAATAAAAATTGGATATTTAGAAGTTCGGGTTTAATAGTAAACTGATTAATTTTTTGTACCTTCAAAAATAGAAGTAGCTTCATTACTAATTTAAGATCTGCAATTAATTAGTTTTTTAATTTTTTTAAAGTACAATTTTTTGAAAAAGTACGAAATCTTTAAAACTGTCAATAAAATATTTCTAAAGTGATTTTAAAACACGGTCAAATTCAATATTAATAATAAATTTAAATTAATGTATAATATGAAAAATTAATAAATCATAATTCAAAATAACCAGCTTACTTACGGATTAAGATTAATAAATGTTTGTAGCCACTAATTTCAAAACATTATATACAAAAAAATATATTTTTTTAATTAATATCAAAATAAGGTTGTAATTTCATTAGCTAATTATTTATCAACTCATTTTACAGGCGGATTATTACGATTGGACAATATTCGAAAAATATATTGTATCGATTTTTGCATCTTGCTTAACTTTAATTGGATAAAGATTTAGTAAAATCGATAATCTATAGGGATGAGTCTAACCAATACCTATTCAATTGGCTTGAAACAATTCCTCGTGTGTCCGTAACCCGATCAACTTTGGATACACAGCCATATTCATTATCCCTTATGTTATCCCAGAGATTGAATATGGTCAAGATACATTGAATGCAACTCAAATTTAAGATTTATTATTTATAATTATAATATTGAACATGGTTATAATATATTTTTATTTTTCATTTGCTTAAACGTTTGTATGAGAAAGTGCTTGTGTTACTCACACTCATGTTCAATCCTTAGCAGACTTTCCCACTGCGAAACATGTTCATTCCAATTAATATTAAACAAAACGTATAAAATGTAAAAACACTTTTAACTTGCAACAGTCAATTTTTTTTAAATTTCTTTATCTAAGCTTGCACGAATCACAAGCATTTATCAAAAACTTGGATAGTAAAAAAGAGTTTACATTAGGGTAAGCGGAGTTAATCAATGACACTTGAGAATAAACGAATATATTGAGTGAAAGTTGAGCTGTAATTTATGCACATTCATTTTTACAGCTTTGCATAATAAGAAAATAGAATAATCAATAGTAATAATTCTATAATCTTCTATATATGTACAGTTTTAAATGAAATAGATCATCGATAAAAGTTGAAAAATGTCAAACTTTGATCTGTGCAATCATTATTAATATCTTTTGACGTGGGGGCATAGCTCAGTGGTAGAGCATTCGACTGCAGGTCGAGAGGTTCCCGGTTCAAACCGGGGTGCCCCCTTACTTTTATCATAAAAAGTTATAAAAACCGCTTATTTGTTTTTGTATTCATAAATTTGTCACTCTATCCCAAGCATTCACTGGTTAAATTATTTATTTGTACTGTCATATTACATAAGAGCAATTAGAGGTGTTAAAAATACTGTCACCATTTCTTTCTCTGCTTTACCGAACCCATTCAAAGCATTGTGATTATTAAAATGTCTTGACGTGGGTTTTCCTCCTTCCTGATTCCATTCCCACTCCAAACCTTTCTGCTTCATCCAGGCTTGAGTTCAGCATGATCGGTTTGTTTCCGATTTCTTCTAGGCAAAGTTTAATTAAATTTGGTACCATATTATCAATACTGTTAATTATTTGTGTTAATTTAAATTACTGATATCTTGCCATAAATCAATATTTACAGTGTCCACACTCACAATTCACATTTCTCGTTGACTATCTGCTCTAGTTTGAACTCTCTGATACCAGGCAGTCCTTGCGGAGTTTCCTCATGACTCATGCAAAGCTCGTGCACATTACTTACAAGGGACTCCCTAGCGTTTATTAAACCAATTTAAGAAATTCTGACTATTAGAAAGTTATGACATGGGTGTTTTTAATTTTCGGACACCATTTAGTGAAATTTTAACTGCTATCTGTGTTTTTACATTTTTGCAACTGTGCATAATAAGAAAATGGAACAATCAGTATTAATAATTCTATAATAATGGAGTTTCACAATGTGCAGTACTATCTCCGTTTTTATTTTCATTGTACGTAGATCCATTGCTAGTGCCGAAGCCATCACTTTTGTTTAAATTTGTAGATGATATGGTATTGTGCACAAAGATTTCTTCAAACAATGATCTAAACAATTTTGAAAATTCTATTAATAAAATTGAAAAATGGTCTACTAACTTTGATCTCAATTTAAATCCATCAAAATGCAAGTTTATTAAATTTACAACGAGGCGTCCAAGAGAAACAATGGAATTAAACAGAACATTCAAGTTAAATCAAACAAATATATGCACCTGTAACAAAATTAAATATCTTGGTGTACACATAAATAGCATACTTACCTGGTGTGATCATGTAGAGCATATATTTTTAAAAACCAAATCCTTATGCTACTATATAAGAAGATTAAGAAAACTAAATGTTAACAATTATATTACTAAATTGTTCATTACATCATGCTTTTATCCTTTGATATTATATTGCTCACCTATAATTTTTCCTGGTTTATTAAAACAGGATTACGTTATTTTAAAAAGATGCATATCATTGGTATCAAAATCTGCAGGAATCAAATATTCTATCTTATTGAATAATATTGTTGATAAACATTTTAAATCCTGTATACAATTAGCATCAAGGATTGAAAATAATAACAATCACCCGCTACATGCAGCTTTTAACAATTCTAAAGCTTCTGGAAAAACAAGAAGAACTTACCTGCACATGAAAGCCAAAACTAATCAATACAAAAATTCATATCTGCCCTACTTATCCAGAGTGTTAACCAATCCAGAATCAAACAAAATTGAACTACTAAGACACCTATCAAAGTAGGAATTGTTCCACCTACGCATTCATTTGAACTAATTTGGACATCTTACAGTACAAGTTGTGCCTTATAATGACTCATTCTATGTACAGCAATTTTGAATATATATTTTTTAAAATCATATGCATACTATATGACTATATTTATATTCATTAACATATGACATTCTATTTCATTTTGATCCCATTATTTGTACTACTACTTTTTTTTATATTGATGGTAAAAATGTATTTTATGCTGAATGTATCTCGTGAGATATTAAAGCTTAATAATAATAATAATAATAATAATCTTCTAATAATAGTTTCATGTGAAATAGAATATTGATAAAGTTGAAAAAATGTACAACTCTATTATGCATAATAAATATTTTTATAATTGGACCGTGGGGGCATAGCTCAGTGGTAGAGCATTCGACTGCAGATCGAGAGGTCCCTGGTTCAAACCCGGGTGCCCCCTTTCTTTTATCACAATTTATTATTTTAAAAAAAAGTAATGTCGTTATCTAGCTTACAAATAAATTAATTTTTAAATTATTAATTAAATATTTATTTTGCCAATCTTGCCTGTTTTCTATTTGGAATAATAGAATAACAATCGGAGACCTCAAAATTAATAAAATTTGTTATTTAATTTTTCATTAAATATTTTATTTTACACTTGAAATTGATTTATGAAATATTTTTTATCTTCTTATTGAAGATCATTTTTAATCTCCATTAGTCTAAACGTGTTCATTAAAAATATCTTCGGTCAAGGGTACAATAAATGAACAGATTCATGCATGTGAATAATACGAAAGCTTTATCGATTTTTGTAAACAATGGCCCCGACATAAGAATGCCATCGATTATTAGAGAAAGTTGGTTATACTTCTACGTTTGTTACGTGTGCTTATCAAGACATTAAAGTAGGTTGTTTAAAAGATATATGAATTATAAAGAGGTGCCTATGTAAGCAATCACAATAAATAAATATTTTATTTACTCAACATTTTTGTATTACATAATATTCACATTTATACAATTGCATTTATAATAATGTTGCATTTTAAAACTAATTTATTTGATTTTTTATTGAGCTTATGTTGCCGAAAAGCAAACAATAGTTTGCCTACAACAACAAGGACCTACGGATGAAAAAAAATTCAAATAATATTTCCTGTTTACGAATTATACTACTTTTGTATTGAAATAAGTAGTATGTAAAAGTATTTTTTATTTAATATTAAGAAAATGTTCTTACCTTGTACAGAAAGTCGCTTATGTAATTTATACAACCATAATACTACTAATCAAAATTTTAGTATTTATTAAAATATTTTAATTTTAATGATGCTTTTACTAAATAGCTTCTGTTGAAATAATAAATATAAAAGGTTGTTCATTAGCCAATTATAAATTTTACTACTTTAAATGCTTTTTGGCAAAAATCTATTAGCAATTGACATTTTAGCGAACAAGAAGATATGACCGCTTTTAGTGCCTGCAGTAAACATTGAATAGGGCGCTGTACCACTAGACTTTTCGTATTTTGTCAAAATTAAATTAAGGAAAAAATTTAATTAATTGCAAAATATTACTAGCAATTTATAAGTAGAAAATTAAAATTAAAAAATTGAACTTCAAATATTTACAATCGTCTACAACTTATGCATGATTGATTAGATAATGAAAATTGACCGCAATTTTTAATATTTATTATAATTAGTAAAATATTTTGAGTAAATATTTTTTATAATTATGTTTGTCTTTTATTTTATATTTGTAGTTATTTATATTTTTGCATTTTCTTGGTAACGGTAATGTAAATATTCTTAATTATTTTTTCGATTTTTTGCATTTTTTAAATTTATAAATGTAACACCGATCTAAAAATTGTAAAATTTTTACTCGTAGCATTATACAACATAGTGTTCTAGTCACGTGTTTTTATAAAATGAATATGTAATATTTGTAAAAATATATCAGTAAACTTTTGGTTAAACACTGTTACCAAAATTTTTAATAAATCAATATATTTTTCAAAATTATTTAAAAACTAATTGTAGAACAAAATTAATTCTGTACACGTTTATAAAAATAACATTAAAATGTTTTAAAAAATGCTATGGAATTGTAAATGCGTCTTACGTTATATATAGCGAAATATATAATAAATATTTTTTACATATTTATTTTGCTATATATATATATATATATATATATATATATATATATATATATATATATATATATATATATATATTATAATATAACGTAAAATTTTGTTTAATATTTAATTTTTCCAAACCTCTTGCAAACATAAAAAAGTAATTGGTTGTTGGAAGTAAATTATGAATTATTTTTGTTTTAATATTTAAATTTTACGTTGGTATGAAACAGTCTACTAGAAAATTGTACACTGTTGCGCTATTACAACTTATTTATAGCCCCATTTTATGGCAATATAACTTTATTTACATGTATAATTTTTATTTATTTATTTAAATTTATTGCTGCAAAAAAATTAACTTTACCTGTTTCACATTTTTATAAACCGAGTACTGTGAGTCATAACTATAAGAAATCCACTGTAGTTGATTCCAAGTACGGTTGGGAAAGGAGAACGGATTTGAGCGCAAATTTTTTTTTAACCTATGTAATTTAATCTTATTTTACTTATTTATTTTTAGACTGATGTTACATACTGCTAATTGTATTGTATTTTATAATTGTACATATTTTTTGTGTGCTGAAAGCTACTTCTACTGAAGTATTTAAGCCAATAACCATAAATAATAATAATAATAATAATAATAACAATAACAGTAATAATAATAGTAATAATAATAATAATAATAATAACAATAACAATAACAGTAATAATAATAGTAATAATAATAATAATAATAATAATAATAATAATAATAATAATAATAATAATAATAATAATAATAATAATAATAATAATAATAATAATAATAATAATAATAATAATAATAATAATAATAAAATTGGTAATCTGGTCTTTGTGAAAAAGGTTATTGTCAATAAAACAACCACATCAAGGAAGTTAAAAGCAGCATAATTTTGATGACACGGGTTTTGATCAAATCCAAAAAGAAAATTTCAATATTAAAAGCTAAAAATTTAATGTTTACTCTTTAAAGCAAAAGAGTTTGAAAGAAAAAGAAAAAAGGCAAATGATAAAACAAATTAAGGGAAAGGCAAATTAAAAAATCTTATTGGTTAGCATTTGTGAGTTGGTGTAAGTCACGTTTCAAAAGACGACTATTTAACCCTGAACATGTACATAAGGTGAAAAAATCTATACTTAGCTAGTACTATACCAATTGTACCGTGTGTGTAATCGTGCAATTTTGGGCATGTTATGCCTGGGTGTTGGGCAGATTAGTGTTCAACCGAGCTACTTATTGTCTGAATACTTGACTTGCTAACCCACTGGTTCCGGGGTTTTAAACAAGAAGTCAAAACACGTTTAGACCAGAATCAAATATTACCAATTACACATAACATATATATAGGAGTGGGCTTGTTATCCACTCCACTGACTCTCTGTCCCACACTCGGACTTCATTATGATTGGTTCGATGAGTCACTTATCGATCGTGGTTCGGTGTCGTCCTAACAGGGCACATATGTAGAAACTTTTCCATCCCCAACTTGCAATTGAAAAAGGTTAATCACACTCACAAAAGCTATTTAACTCGTATTGGTTCCTTTTTTGGCTACTTTTTCTGCTAGTGGGTTTTATCAACTACCGAAAAAGGAAACTGCAAATACCAATCAAGGTCATTTTTACTTCTTTCGTCTACATAGAGTTCCAGATAAATGTATTTTAGTCGCACACTTTTTAATGATTTGAAGAAATGGCTAAAGTACTGAAATATTTTTCATAAAACATTGAAACAGTTGAAAATGGCTGTATAAATATGTTTTTTTTAAAGTTTATTTTTTTACTTTAAAAATTTCGCAGGCATCTTTCAGCAGTGGACATTTTAGCGAAGCCAAACGTGTGCCCGCGTTTAGTGCCGGTGGTGGAATTCGAACCCATGCCTACCCAGATTGGAAAAGGGTGCTAAACCACTCCGGTATACCTTTTTATGGTCATAAAAACAAACATATTTAAATTGCAAAAAATAATTTGTACACAAAAATTGTGCATATATATTACATATTCTATAATAAACTTTGTGATAATACAAATGTGTGTTGCGTATACGAATTTGATTGATTTTTGCTTTACACAACTACACTAATAAATTCTAAAACAAATTTTTCATAATTAAAATGTGCAAAAATATAATGTGTAGTACGTATCTAACTGCTCAATTGCAAATTGGAACAAAATTAATATTTGGTTTTTTCAAGGTCGTTTGACGGTTGAAAAATTTATAAATTTAGCATTACTCAAAAATTCTTTATTTCTAAACTGAAAAGGTTTTTTGTGGTTTTATATGTATGAAATTTGTTTTCTACTTATATAGATAGATACAATTATGAAAGATAAGTAAGTGTATTTTGATACTTATGTTTTTTAATGTTGTTTATTATAACTAGAAAGTTTTATGGAACACATTTGTAGTAAGCAAACGCCAAGCAACATGTTGATCACTTAAGACACCTCACTGAAAACAATTATATTTTTAAAAGAATGTTAGTTATTAAAACATTTTTTAAATCAAACATTAGATACTTTATTAATTTATAAATTGCTTTAAATATAATATAACACAATCTATTTAAAAAAGAGTCACAGTTGTTTTAATACAACATTATTTTGTTTGAACCAAATGACGTAATATTGACGAAGCGCACAACCGTTTATTTGAGTTGGACTCTTTATCGATCCAATTAGGAATGTGTTTTTTGGCCCATTCAGATAAGCGACGAGTTGTCCGACCAATATATTTGTCACTGCAACTGCAAGTGAAATGGTAGATACAATGGGAAATGGAGAATATTGCTTTAGCTGTTTTTACGTTGGACAAAGGCAGACCTGTTGTGATACATAACATTCTCAATTGAGTCAATGGATATATCCTTTTGATCGCACTTTAAAGCCTTATTTTTAAGAGGGTCATGACGTCATCTCTTTTAAAAGGCAGTTTTATAAAATTAAGCTTGGACTTAGAACAGACATGTTGCTTATATGTATGTCTGTGTAGTTATTATTGTTAAGTTAATTACATTATATGTTTTTACGTATATATACTGCTTTTTATGTTTGTGACTTAAGAGAAAATACGAAATGAATTCATCTCATAATTTACATTTTCCATTATTTTTGTTTGGAGCTTTTAGGTTAATTTATTAAATCAGAGACGCTCGTAGAAGTAAATAAGAATTATGAGTGTAGCACTGATCTCTTTTTTATTGAGCTTGTATTGTCTGAACGATTTACGGAGAACATTTGTCAACGCAACTGCAAGTGAACTGGTAGATTAAATTAGCAACCTAAACAAGTGCATTTATTATACTGCACATTTTCTCATATGGTCTCAAGATTAGTACCCCGGACTCTGTAAAAATATTGTTAAAAAAAAGACCACAAGGACATGATTTTATCACACACCACCAAAAAAACATGACTACAATTCCGATAATGGGATTTGGCAAAATTTGAACAGAATTTCAATCTTTCATATGCGCCATTATCAAAGACAAATATTTCATAGAAAATCAGATGGAAAATTTTTGATGCTCCATGCTCTTTAGATCAAAACAGTTTTATAATAATAATAATAATAATAATAATAATAATAATAATAATAATAATAATAATAATAATAATAATAATAATAATAATAATAATAATAATAATAATAATAATAATAATAATATTAATCTAAATAATATTAATTATAATAATAACAATATTAATATAAGTAATATTATTATTAATAATAATAATAATAACAATATATTTATCATATAATATTTTGCAATCTGTAACCGTCTGCTATTTAAACCATTTTAAATAATTTCTAATTGTTTGTAATATTTGACCTTGAGTTGATCTGAGCTCGATCCCCACCATCGACATCAAATGCAAACTTACCTTTCGTTTTGCTAAATATGACATTGCTATCAATTTTATTCCGTAAAACATTTAAGTAATAAAAAATAAATTTAATTTGACTAATGTAATTTGACTATTTAAAAATACAGTGCAATTTTGTAAATATGTATGAGCAGTTATTTTATTTTAGAAATAATTATTTTTTTAAATAAAAGGAATATAAAATTAAAATATATTTTTTAATAATTATTTTTGTAAATAAATTACATATTTTTATATTTAATAAATTTTAACTAGAAAAAGTTAAAGTTTGGGAATTGAATTACCGGCGTATATATCAAGGTTATATATATATTAAAAAATGTAGCGCATCAATAATATATTTATAATGTGTAAAAAAAATTTATTTAAAAAATATACATTAATTTATTTTACAAACAAAAATATTAAAAAAAAAATTAAATGGAATAAAATACGTTGCCTAGTGTAACAACATGTGGACCATTGAAAAAATGGATAACTCAATAAACACGTACTTTGATAGACAGTAGTTTATGCTTAACTATCTACATGTAACAGCGTGTATTATTTCGTAAAGTTGATTTTAACATACGTTGCCTACTGTAATAAAAACCAAAATTAATTCGATAGTTGCATTTATTTTTTTTAACTTAATTTCCCTAAAGATATTTCACGTTGAATGATAGCAAAAAAACGTGTAAAAATAAAAAACCGCAAAATCATAAAGATCTGTTTCATCACAGTTTATCCACCGAGAGCAGTTACTTGATGGACAACACATTGGACGCTTCTAAGGATCACGTCGACATAAGCATTATGCAGCCGTCTAACGATCTCCACTATCATTCGAAAACAAATGCGTGCGTTTCTTACTTTCAATAATTTGGTTTGTTTACATAATTTCACAATTATATAATCAGGTGTTTGTTTTCTTTGCTATTATAACATTGCCTAAAAATTTGTCAGTTTCAAGCCTGGATAAAGTAAAAAGCTTTGAGCTCAAGGTTAGCAATCTGGCTTCTACAAAAAAACGATATTGTTACAGAAACAACGGCAAAGAAGGGATTGCACGACCCAGATGACAGGGTTGAATAAAAACCGAGAAAAAGATAAAATTTTCATTTTGAAAATATTCGATTGGACAAAAATTGTTACTTGATCAAATTCCACATTTACCACCCGAAAGATTAACAAAAACGGTTTTGGAGTGAACAATTGATAATAGCAGAGAAAAGGTGTGGGAGTTAACTAGAGGAAAACTTGACCAAAAACCATTCGGGAAGTTTTAATTGAAATGAATGTTTCATGGAAGGGATCAAACAAACATGTTGGCATAATGTTCGAATTATTTTGTTGTCTCGTTTAATTTGAACATAAAGTGGTCATACTGCTATGTTCGAAATTGTTACGGGAGTACGTCAAGGATGTATTTTGTCACCGTTTTTGTTTCTTCTGTTACGTTTGTTAAGCTTATCAAGCCATTAAAGTTAATCGTTTTATAGAAATAATAAAGAGGTGACCATGATAGCTTAGTCAGTACTATCTTACGTTAGTCATTATTAACAAATATATTGAAGGATGTTTTAAGAATTATTTTTTTATTTTATATTTATTACTTTGAATGTTTTACGAGAAACATTTTAGCGAAGCCGAACGTGGGCCCGCATTTTAGTGCCGGTGGTGGGATTCAAACCTATACCTACCCAGGGCAATGATCATCCCCTACTTGCTAACCTTGATGAAACGGAGAAATATATACATACATTCAATGCAGAACAATCCTATTTACTACAATTTGTGCATTGCCACGGGCACAAAATGCGAACCCACGTTTCGCTTTGATAACATGTCTACTATTCGTAGATCTATCCCGTAAACATCTAAAGTAATAAAAAAGTAATGTAATGTGCCAGGGTGGTCTAGCGGTACAGCGCTCGAATTCGAACGTCGGTGGACATGGGTTCGAATCCCATCGCCGGCACTAAAATTGAGGGCCCACGTTTGGCTTAGCTAATTGTCCACTGCTGAAAGATGTTTCTAGTAAAACATTAAAAGTAGAAAACATAAAATAATAAAATATAAATTTTAAAAAATTTGAGATAATTGAAAACAAAACTAATTCGATGATTGCATTATTTTGATAATGTTTTTTTTAACATTTTTAAAGACATTTTCAAAAATCATTATCCTTGGATGGTAACCAAAATACGTATAAAAGTAAAAAATTACACCAACAAAACATTCTGTTTCGTTTATTTGAGCAAACAACCGAAAATTGCCCACAATACAAAAATTTTGACGATTTTAAAGAATCCGTCACGAGAAACATTGTACCACTGGCCAACGAACCCAACTATCTTTCAAATACAAATATGTATGTTTCTTATTTTTATCAATTTAGTTTAATTACATAATATTGTAATTATATAACCATTTATTAATATTATAACCCTAATTAAAACTCTGTCAGTCCCAAGTCTGGATAAAGTAGAAAGCTTTGAGCTCAGGGTTAACAATCTGGCTTTTATAAAAAAAAACGATGTTGCTACAGAAACAATCAAGAGGACACTATTCCGAAAAACAACGGCGTAGAATTAATGCAACAACTGAGATAACAGGATTGAATAAAAACTGGATAAAAAAATAAAATTGTCATTTGCACAATGTTTGATTAGACAAAAACAATTACTTGATCCAATTATTGCTCGAAATAACAAACAAAAACAGTTTTGAAATCGACAAACGATGCTAGCAAAGGGAAGGTTGGGGAAGATTACGTAAAAGTTGGATAAGTTCTAACTGAAATGAATGTCTAATAGGATTATGCTAAAATGCAGGCACAATGTTCGAACACGTGGCACCATTTTGTTTCCCCATATTCTTTTAAAAAAATGGAACTGTATTGTTGTTGTTTTTTGTTATTGCTATCTTACCTAAGAAAGGCTTGTGTTCAGTGCCAATGGTAGCACTGCTACATAAAAACGAGTTTTAGTGTTGGGGTGTCAAAGTTTAAACAACAAATGTATATTATGATGATTATTGTTATTATCCGGGATAGTTCAGCGGTAGAGCGCTCGACTTGAACCTCGGTGGACATATGAGTTCGAATCACATTGCCTACGTAAAACATGTACAGTAGTAAAAATAAATAAATAAAGACATAGTTCGAATCCAATACTGTATCACTATGGGGATAATATAAAGCTTGAAGCATTTTATGTACTACTGTATTATGGGAATGATGGGAGAATTGAAAATGTTACGCAAATTGCGTACTTATTAGTATATATACTTTTTCAAATAGCAAAACGTAAAACAATTATACAAAAATATATTTTATTGGAAAAAAAAAATTCTATGTAAGCAGTATAAAATGCAAAAATGTGAACAAATGTAAAAAGTGCGAAGCGTTTAGCACTTTTATAATATTATTATTACTGTTACTGTAGTAGTAGTAGTAGTAGTAGTAGTAGTAGTAGTAGTAGTAGTAGTAGTAGTAGTAGTAGTAGTATGCTAACAGCAATTAAAAAAATTAATAATAGAAATAGTCTTTTAATTAGCAGCATTTTTCAGAATTTAAAAATCCATCCACATATTATTAAGTTATATATGATGCCGAGATGGTCATCGGGGTTCGAATAGGTCCCACGCTCGGCTTCTCTAAAATGTCCACTGCTAAAAGATGTTTTTCGTAAACCATTCAAAGTAGCAAATATAAGATAAAGATAGCGCAATATCTATTGTTTTTTATTTGCTATATTTGTGGTTTGACAATTAAAATTACTACAAACTGCCATTGCATTATTCGATTTTGAATTTTTTAAGCGTTTTTAATTGTTTGAATTAATTATTAAATACAATCGATTATGTCAGTCTAACTTGGATGCATGTGAAGTTATGCAATGTTATTTCAAAAATCGAATATTATGTTGTATAATGTTATTAAAAATTCCTCTTTAGAAGAACAAGCAATGCAATTTATTTTATCGTAATTTTGTTTTTATTATTCAATAAGTAATCTTTAAAATTGTTACATTATTTACAACAATTTATTTTTAATGTTTATTATTTTGAATGTTTTACAAGAAACATCTTTCAACATCTGACAAATAATTATTGAAAATGTACCCAAAATACTATCTTTATTATTTACAGAAAACATCTTATAGTGAAATAGACATTATTATTATTATTATTA
>JAKXYG010001114.1:275000-603608 GCA_025895645.1 Cardicola forsteri | reverse complement strand
AATAAGGCTGTGCCAAATAAACAGCCGTGGACCAAACAGATACTCAGGCGTTAAGGTCGTTAACGCGTTGACAAGATGGCAACAACGGTTATCGGTGTCACCCTGAGTATTATCACCAAGCAGCCCTATTTAGGGACAGCACTGCTTGTTCCACCCGGAGAGGGGCCTAGAAAAGGTGGTTCAAAAATTGCTCATCTTCTCACCAGGATGGCTGACCGCGGCTAACTGGTCTATATACTCGCGGTCGAAACTTTTGCAAAAATCAATTAAAGGCCGTGGTCAACAGGGCAGATACTGATGACCAAATTCAAAAAAACACCATTCTCAAAGGTCAAACAAGGGAGAATGTGATTCGCGACGCTATTGCCTACTCTGTGAATATTACTCGCGATAATGCACCGGTTATTAAATCTAAGATTTGCCCATTAAAACCATAAATTATATACTGAATTAACAATTTCTAAAATCCTAAAAATTATTAGCGTACTAAATTCTTAAATTAAAAAATATCGAATAAAAAGTTGCCTGTATATACAACATTGACCTGACAAATTAGTAAAATCTAGAATATTGACAAATACGCCAATACCCCAAATAAATTTCTGTACATTCATATTTTCAATAAAAATACTCACCAATTCGCTTATGATATTTTGAAGTTTTTTAACATTTTTTGGAAAATAATTTAGCAAATGAGCTGTATTTTCCCTATAAAAAAAATAAAAACTTCAATTCTTTATCAAACGAATAACAAATAAAACTTTCAAAAATATGCTAATTAAAATAAAAACCGATAAAATATTTATTAAACCAAAATAAAATAATTACGTTATATGATTTACTTATTAATCCATTAAAAATATGAACTAATAACATCAAAATAACGTTTAAGCAACTGAACTACACCCTAGCCAATCAAAATATTAATAATTCCAAAAATCCGAATAACGCTCATATTTTTTATATCTAGTCTCTAATTACATTAAAAATAACACTTCTCACTTCGTACCTTCGCATAGTACATTCTAAAATTAGATTAATGCTAAGCCCCCTGTCCAAATAAATTACTTAATTAGGCGTCCGTTTGCTTACAGTTTGCAGCTAATAGAGATCACTAGAGGAGTTTAACTCGGGATGTAATTAACATTTGAAGTCGGCACACCTCAAGTGTTGTTCATTAAGTGCATATTGCAAATTGATGTTTTCTGCAGACTTTCGGTCATTTGGACTACCCTGGGAGATAATAACCGATGGGGGATGCTTATTCCTAATAATGATAAAATTAGATTAAAGTAAAGCATAAACCAAGATTTTGATAAATGAATCCAAGTATAGATCCAAAACATTTAAAATATATAAAGCGATTTGGTCTTTTTTTTTAAACCTTGACATTATCACACAAAAAAACATTTTAATCCATCTGTGTCGGATGCATACAAGTGACATTTCTAAAAAACAATGTAAAGAAATAGTCAAAAACGATTCAGACTAAAAATAATGAAAACGGGACACCTACTTACTAACCAGTCCTATAAAAATATAATCTCACTAGTTTAAACAATATGACAGTTGAAACGTAGAATCAACAACCCTAATTTGATAAAATAAACACTGAAACAAAGTTATGCATAAACATACACTTGAATATACAATAGATTGACAGAAACAATGTAAAATGCAAATGTTTATCCGTTAATTAATGCTTCTTTAAAAAAGTCAGCCTAAACTCAACTTAAATACTTCAGTAATAGTAGCAAAATAACAGATATTTTATTATTAAAATCACCATTTTTTGTTGAAACTGTCATGTTAGCTTTTTCAAAATTTAATAACTTTTAACTATTCAAAAAATAGTGATATGGCTGATTGCTTTTTATTACAGAATTATTGCTTAAACAAAAACCCTAAATAACATTTATAAAAATTACTAATCAAGCAATTTTTCATAATTATAAAATCATAAAATAGAACTTAAAATTGAAAGTATTAATAAACTGCTACTAAACTATTGACAGATTAAAAAAGACAAAAATTACCAAGAAGCGGAAAACTAACCAGGCCATTGTTTGATTAAACAAACATTCGTACTTTTCAGCAACGTCATCAATTTGCTCTTGAACCAAATTTTCAAGCCAATCAATTAACAACTACAATATGGAAAGTATTGTTAAATAAAAATACAAAATTATAAATATAACAATCATATTCCAACACTTTTTTTAAATATAATACTGATAAGCGGTATATTAATTATACCGAAAAGTTCCAAATACTGCAGTTAAAAATTGTAGAATGCAATAATATAGCTACCAGCACCAAAAAATAGAAAATATTTCTAAGTTTACTGCCTAACATTTTCATTGAAAACATGTCAATAAATTCATATTTTAAAGCAGTGAAACAACAATCCACATCTAGTGGTCATAAAACCCGAGCCAATGCCTATATAGGTGCAAGTCTAGTGCTTAACACTTATTTTATCCATTAATAAAATCACAAAACCGTGATTCTAATGATACTAAGGATTTAAGTAATGCTTATAAAATCTCAATTTCCAAAAATTGAAATAATCTTATTCTCTTACTTCCATGTGTTGCATCATTGACGGATAAGTGGAAGTATACACACAAAGTAGTTAAAAGATATCTCAAGTAATATGTATAATATATATAACCGTGGGACTGAAGGAAATAAGCCTTACACAAAGCCTCGTCAAATTGTGTAAACAATGACGTCATCACAAAGATACCGCCTACCAACCAACCAAGTTCGTTATTCTCTCATCTTTTGATACGGTTACAAAATCATTAAAAGCAAGTTTAATATGTTGTAGGAATACACAAACAATGAAAAGGAGACCACGTCACCGACCACAAAACATTTTAAAAATTTAATTATAATTTCATTTAAAAATGCTTAAAAATAACAAACCTGTGCCTCACGAAGTTCACTATCTTTTTCATAAACAAGTTTAATAATTTCTTGTTCTGAAAACTTAAACCTCTGTTATATAAATATTATTTTTTATAAATAAAAACAAACATTCAAATAATCAATTTCTTCATTAGTATTTTTCAATCCTGCTTCGAACCGATCTTGATAAATAGATAAAAGCAGAGTCCAAGTGTGCCTTTCTAGTGTTAAAACTTCCATCAAATTTTTAATATTTGGCAATCTGATAATAATAATAAAAGTAAATTAATTTAAAACATTACCCCTTCTGATATCGCATTCTTGTAACAAACTTTGATAAATAATTAGTAGTTTTGAGACACACATCTTTAAACATTTTAATGATTTCAACCAAATTTGTGTCAGAATTCTTCCATTCATTGAAAAAAGATGAAAATAAATTCGATCCATCTTTTTTTAATATAAGTTAACTAAATCATTAACAAACCTAACACTTCAGATTCTTCATCCACCAAAGTGTTAACATTAATAGTACTAAAACGTTCAGAAATATGCTTTACAAAAAGTATATCTAAAAAGTGTAACTTACCTCGGGCCAAGGTGTTGATAAATCAAAATCCGCAAACATTTTTTTTTCTAACAAAATATCTTTGAAATTAAATTAAATACAAACGCAAGCAAATAATATACCACAAAATATTAACATACTCAATAAAAAAGTAACATTTTCTATAATTCTAACACAAAAATCATAAAATATACACAATATTACAACTAAAAATACACTAATAAATTATCTATCCCGTTTAAAATTGATAACAACAAAAAAAATGTACACAAAGTTGTTAAATCATAAATATAAACGTTCTAAAATTACATATATAAAAAACTATAGCCGAAGTGAATGCAAAGTCAGCATGAAACACCTTATTTAAATTTGTCCTTGAAATTTTGTAGGTCCCACTGCAACATAACATAAATAATAATCGTGAAGTGTAAATTTATTATTAATTTTTATATAAAAATGTATTTATTTATTTTTTTATTTTATGTTTGTTATTTTTATTGTTTTACGGGAAACATCTTTTAGCAGTAGACATCTTAGCAAAGCCAGACGTTGTGCCGGTGGTAGGATTCGAACCCATGCCCACCTAGGTCCAAATCGAGAGCTGTACCGTTAGACCACCTCGGCATACATATTTAACACAACTTGCTAAATAAATAAATAAAAGATAATGTTACAATTATTTTTTAATTTAGTAAAAAATGTTTGTGAAAACAATCTACATTATACAATAACAATTCAGTTAATTAATGTGACGTCAGTATATAATTCATGATAAAACCGAATATATTAAAAATAATTATATAGTAATTTAATTTATTTGGTTAACTACGTAATATTTACAAAAACTACAAAAAACATTAAATTAATAACAACACTTTTTTAATCCATAGACTTAATAAAAATAATTTGTAAAAAATTTTTTAAAGATTTTTGTACAATAGTTAACTAATTTGTGTAGGTTACAAGTTACAAATTGATTAGTGAGTTAAGTAGAAGTAAAACTCTTTTTAATCCTTAGTTTTATTTATTAATTATATTAGGAAAAGAAATAAAAATAAATGAAATAGAAATAAATACCAAAGTTGGGTTTAAATAAAAAGGAGCCTGATTACCTAAAATTAAAAAGCATATGATTGTTGTAGGCTTTTTTCAATACTTAAAATGACGGTGCAAAAACTACTCTGACAAGTAGGCTGTTCCTTGGAATAATTGCTTAGTAGGGAAAATGATGACTCGTTTGTTGTGGAAAAGACCTAGTTTTGGTCAGTTTAAAGTTATGACCTCTTAGGGAGTTTTAAGATAAATTAATGAATAGAAAAGTATAAACAAAAATGATTAGTTAATAAATCAAAATATTGTCACCCAGGAGTCGTTTATTATTAAAGAAAACAGTTTTAGGGATTTTAGTCTCTGTTGGTAGGGTAGGTTATAGAAAATACGGGGCAGTTTAGTGACTGCCATCTGAACCTTATCTAGTCTTAGAATGTTGGATTTTAAGATCGGGGCCGTGACTTAAGCAAAGTATTCCAAATCTGGTTTCAAGTAGAACATATACACCAGACGCGGACATTTGGGTAGAGTGTTACCTAGGTTTTTTTAAAAAGCTTGGTGAGTCTAAATCAAGTTTAAGTTGCTTTAGTATAATGCTCTGTGAAGTTGGGGGACGAGTCAAATATAACCCCTAAATCTTTAATTAAATTCACGGATTCAATAAGCTGAATATTGGAAAGAGGTAAAAAGTAGATGTTCCCTGATGGCCGTCCAAAAGTTATATGTTTACATTTAACCATTAAGCTGAAACTGACTGACTACCGGCCAGTTGAAAATACCACTAGAAAATTGAAAATGTTTAAAGATATTTTGCAAAAATGATTATCGGTTTTTCATTAAATATTGACTACAAAAAAAAGAAGTCAATTGCTCAATCTTGAGCCTCTATGGCTAAGAAGGACCCAAATGAATCTATTGTTACTCCATAAATCAATTTTCAATAAAAATTTGAACTTTTCAATAAAATTTGATGCAAACATATTTAAACGTAAACTAAAAAATATAGAATATACAGTGCGTAAATTGCATCATAAATCTTCCCTGAAAACAAAATTTGTCTTAATTAAATATTCTAAATTATGAAATAATTTACCAATCAATTTAAGAAAAATACAAACTTTAAAGCTTTCAAAACTAATTTAAAAAGATACATCAACATTTATACTGTCCTCAATATTACTAATTATACAACGTTCGATTATTTTGTTGGTCCATGAGAAATTTTGTTTCATTATATTGTTCACTTAAAAGGCGCAATTCGCACATCTAAATAAAAAAATAATACTATTTTATTTACATTGTTTATCGTTTTCCAACTATTGCTTACATTTTTTTATCCATTTCTCTTTATATAACCCCCAGATTACAAATAATCCAATTATAACAACCAAACCTTTTTCAAATGGTAAGGCCTGGCTATCATCTGAGTTGAATGAATTTTATTGGTTATTCTTAAAAACACATTTTATTGGCTAATCGTTATTATTGGCTATCTTATTTTTTGATGTGGTACTTAATGTAAAAATTTTGTCTCTTGCGTCATTTTTTTACTGAATTCGCTATTATGAGCTTTTTCAAGGAGAGTTACGATTGTTGGGCCTATTTCCTTATGGATTTGTTAGCTTTAGAATAGTTTGTGATCAGACCTGTAAATTGATCTGTACCTCAAAAACGCAATATTGTAAAAGCTTTTTTGAGTAATAAATTATTATTATTATCATTATTATTATTATTATTATTATTATTATTATTATTATTATTATTATTATTATTATTAATTATTATTATTATTATTATTGTTATTATTATTAAAGCATTATTGTTTATAATTTTCTAATCTGTTTTAACACATTTTATTTACTTAATCTGTAAAAATGATATTCCGATTATTCAAGTGTTATATTAACAACAAAAAGAAATTACATTATAACTATTGCATAAAATGAAAAATATGTACATAGAACTAAAAGCAATAAAGGAACACTACTGTAATAAATTTTTACTATAAACTGACATAATGTCAATAATTTATTTGCATTTGTTGGAAAAAAGACACGTAAAGTACACTTTTACTTACACATACACAGTTTTTAATTACAGGATTTTTAACGCATATTTTATAAGTTATGTTTTACGAAAGTTTTCTATTCAACTTTTGATAATAAAAAATTTGTTATCCAAGTCTTATTAAACGCGTTAACTTAGGACGTTAATAAACCCCATCAAACAATTTCTTATTTTTTAGATAATACGTTACCATTATTCTAATAATAATTGCAAATGTTCCTTAGTTAACATTAACGGACATATTGTTTATATTCTATATTTGTTTTAAAGAATGACATGCATTGGACGCTGGCACCAACATACTTTTAAAAGTGGTTTTTGATAATTCCGTGTACAACGGAATTATGTATTTACGCGTCCATCTGCTACAGCAAGTTAATAAATTTACAAATAACATTATTAAATAATTATACCCAAATATAAAAGATTTTCTGGAGCAAATCTATTAAATGCTTACATGGAAAACAAATGGTTTTAAAGAATACTGTTTAATTGGCCAACCATTTTAAAAGCGTGGACAGCGTTTTTCATATCCTTCCAATTACAGATAGTGACTTAAGTGACTCCAGTGTTTATGTTTAAATATATGTAGCTCTAGTTACTTCTCTTAGTCATATCTAACACTTATTAATAAATACCTTAGATAATACTTTACTCATATATATACATTTAATATTATTTGCAAAAAGTTTTTAATATAATACACAATAGCATTTGTTTTAGCAATAAAGCACAAAACTACTATTATGAAAACTTAAAAACAAACACAGATTATTGGTTTAAAAATAGTTTTATTTACCAAAATACATTAATATACAAAATAAAAGTAACAAACTTAATAATGTTAGTAATTTAAATTTAACTTCTGCTAGCCGCTTTGGGTAGGAATCTATCATTGTACCAATATACTTCTTTAAAATACAATTTTTTACATAAATGATTTTTACCTCTAATGATACGTCAGTTTCCATGCGGTTTACCCCACGTTTTAAAATACTAAAAAAGTTTTAAATTACATTGGGGTCTGGACTGCATGGAGAAAGTTGAATAAAAGTAAGCTCTTTGCTTTTCAAAGTTTTTGTGGTTTAAATAAGAAAAACGTATAGTAAATTGTAAGTCATATTAAAATACACATTACCACGTTTCAAGTATGCACAGGAGCGTTGTCTTGAATAGTTGTTAAGTATCTTGTAGCATTTTTGAACAGTTTGCTATAAAATAATTATTTAAATATTTGTACAAATTCACCGCTGTTTAAATAGCCAATTGTACACATCAATTTTGCAGACTGATTGTACTTAATTACAAAATATTTTTTTATACATGAAGGATATGCAACTTTTATTGCAGTACAAATGTGATTGAGTGGAAAATTTGGACTATAAATAACTTTCGAATGTTCAGTCCATGGTTTATAGGATATGGCACACTCATCTGTCAAGTATATTAATCTCCAAAATGACGATGGATAATGTTTATACATTTTAGTAAACTCCACTTATTGTAATCTATAAGCACGACTAACTGGAGGTTTCTTAACAGCTGTTTTAAGAATAAAGCCTTTAGATTTTATCCTTTTTCTTACAATTGAATAATAAAATTTTTCTAAGTATTGATTTTTTATTAGTTTTACACTTATTCTTCTTTAAGCTGCATAATTATAAACTGAGTTTGTCTTTGATTCAGGTTGTCCCACTATCACATCCCCTTTAGTCTCTAAGTATCTATCTCAACTTAAATCAACATCCCGAAGTGCCCATAAACTTTACCAGAGAGTTCTCAAAAAATGTGCCTCTGAAGTTGCTCCACCCCTCACCCATATTTTTAATTGCTCTATTCAGTCTGGTAATTCACCCGCTATTTGGAAACTCGCCTTTATTCGGCCCATTTATAAGACCGACTCCAAGTTTAAGCCGGATAGTTTTAGGCCAATTAGTATTTTATCAGGTTCTAGCAAAATCTTAGAAAAAATTATTAAATCTTATCTGATTAGTTTTATCACTAAGATCAACCTCATTAATCCGGCTCAACACGGGTTCATGTCTGAGAGATCCTGTCTCTCCAACATACTGGCGTTTACCAAGAGCATTACTTGCATGCTGGATCGTTTACCATTAGTGGATGTATGCTACTTCGATTTTTGCAAAACGTTTGACAAAGTTCCGCATTCAGCATTGCTAAGTAAACTAAAAACTTTTGGGATAAGTCCTCCTCTTCTAGAATGGATACGTGACTTTCTCACTAATCGTCAGTTCAGTGTCAAATTAAGAAGCGCAACCTCCAATCTCACTTAAATCACCTCAGGTGTCCCTTAGGGATCAGTTTTAGGTCCTCACCTTTTTATTATTTATATTAACGACTTGCCCACGATTGTTCAATCTGACATCCTGCTTTATGCTGATGACGTCAAAATTTGGGGCTTTAACCCCGAACAATTGCAATAGGATGTTAATAACGTTTATCAGTGGTCCCTTGATAATGCACTTTCCTGAACATTTCTAAATGTAATCACTTCTTATTTAGGAAATCTTTAGGAAATCGGTACATAGTCCCCAGTACTCAGACTATCACCACGATTGAGACGGTTAAAAATCTTGGTCTGACTATCAATCCCTCTCTTAACTTTTCATCCCATCATAACAGAGCAACTCTAACCTGCTATCATCTAACTAAGTTTTTCAGGCGTAATTTAGGAAACATCCCTGCCAGCTGTACCTGACTCCTGTATCAACTTGTATTAGGCCGCACCTCGAATACTGTATTCAAGTAACGTCCCCTATCCTAAGGGCAGACATAGTGAAACTCGATAAGGTGCAAAGAAGTTTTACAAGATTGCCGCCGGCCCTCAAAAACCTTTCCTACCCAAAGCGTCTGGAAGCTCTCCGTCTCTTCCCACTAAAAAATAGGAGACTTCGGTGCGACCTCATTAGGCATTTATTTGCCCTCTCCAACGATCCCCGTAGAGGACACCCACTCAAACTCACCAAACCTCAAGTTCATTCTTGACTAGGTTTTTATCATTTTTCCTATTGAGTTATCTCTGCATAGAACAGTCTGCCCCCACATGTTGAGTTAGCCCCATCCCTCCAGGCGTTCAAATCGGCGTACGATAAATATTACCTTCTTAATTTTACTTAATACTTTTTTTTCTTCGTTAATTATTTATTATTTTTATATAATACCTGATACCCTAAACAAAGTATTAAAAGAAGTTTTCCTTTTATTTAACTCGTGTACAAACCTAAAACTCGTGATTTATTCTGTATCCTGTATCCCAGTGAGTCGGGATTTCAGGATTTCAGGATTTTTCACGAGTTGAATAGGCCAAAACGTTTTTTAGTACTTGGCTTTCCAATTGTCACAAGTCTTCAAAAGAAAAAAATAAAATGGATAGTGAGGTAAAGAGGGAATGGTCACAGAAAAAATTTGAAATCAAGATAAAATCATGGTAGATAGTGGAAGTTAACAATGATAGAAAATGAGCAAAAATTATAAATATACAAAAAAATAATAAAACAAGTACCTATAATAATTAAAAAAAACACTGCAATAATTTTTAAAAAAACGAGAAAAGGATGAATATCACTTCAATGGACACGTGCCTTACCTCGGAGATGGAAGAACAGTAATTTTTAACAAATGTATTAAAAAGTAAAAGTGTTTATTAAAAAAATATTTTTATATTGTAAAATAATAATGCTTAAATTTAAAAACAAAAAATACATTTTTATAATATTTAATAAAAGTTTATTATATTTTTACCTTGAGCAGATGTATATTGTTTTGTTTGAATAAATTTGGTGTTGTAGGTTTTTGCTGCTACGACTATTTGATCGCTGCATAGAGTTTCGGCGGTTGATTATATAAATAATGACAACGTTGTTGCGTGTAAACAATAGATTAGTTTTTATACACATATAGTGTTTGAATTATTATGACTGAAAATCAGAGTGATCAATGTATGTTTCATTTAAATTTAATGATTAGCAGCATCTAAAGTTCAATTTAGAGTGGAGGACGGTGAGCTGGTTTTATCAGATAACGAAAATTCTGAGACCAAAGGAAATGAAATTGTTGAAAAAAATGGACGTAAAAGCCGTCGTAAACAAACATTTGAGAGAAGAAACATAAAGTTTGATTTTATTAGTTATTTTTATTATTTGACAGAAAAGTAAAAGAAGATGCTCTTAGTGGAGAAGCAAAAACGGCACAGCAAGCTGAAATGGAGAGAAGGCAACGACTTCTTGATAAAGAAAAATGCGATCAGGCGAAATTGTCCAATATTGATTTTTTACTTGATGGTAAATTTCGTTTCAAAATTTTATTTTGGATAATTATCTTAAATCAAAGAAGCAACTATTTTTTAGCAATTTTGAGATTTTTAATCAATTTTAACTAATTTTTTTGCGTTGAATTTTAATTTTAAAATTGTTAATATACAATACGGTGAAGCATGTTGCAGGTTAATCCACGAGTTTGGTAGAAACTTCTTTTGATCCTAACTTTAATTATCTTAATATATCGAGCTTTTTTCTATTAACAGTTTATATACTTTGTTTAAGATTGACTTGTATTTGAAATAATGCTTGTCTGCAAAATGATTTTTTTTGTTTATACCATTATGTTTATTGTAGGACAATTATTTACTTTTTTGTTGATCATTTTGTATTAAATTATATTAATTAAGCATTATGGGATTGGTTGGAGGTAAGATTGGTATATAACACTTCAGTACTGTTTATTTGTATTCTATATAAGCGCTTTTCATTTATTGATTTTACTATTTTTATGTTTACATTATATCCATTTAATTGCTTATTACTTGTTTGTTAAAAGATTATACGTGTATGTTAATGTATTGTTTTTGTGTGGTATTATTTAATTAAGTACTTTGCTTAATGTTGTATGGTTGCGTAAAATCTCATCTGTCGTTATTTAAAATAATTGTTTTTCGATAGTGCTTATTATTAAGCAACCAATAGTTTGTACTAATGAAGGATAACAGAACTGTAAAATTTAAGACGGTTGTTAAGGTTTATTACTTCGCATTTAATTTTTAAACAAACTTGTTTTTAATACAATTTTATGGGTATTTTGATTAGAACATTAACAAAAATAATTTTCAATACTTTAGATTCGGAGGTTTCTTCAGATGTGCCTAATTTTTCGGATTCAGTATTCGAGGAAAATTTGGAACCAAAACGTGCTAAAGTTGAGTCGCCTGTAGATGAAGACTGTATTTTGATTGACAACAAGCAAGGTCAGCCTTGTCAGAGCTATGTTGAACTTCCGGACAAATCTGAAGTAATTGAAAATGATAAAGATATCGACACTGATTCAAATAATCAAGATGTGAAGGAATCGGAAACTGTTTCTTTTGGATGTGCTTCAGCTGCTTTGTTTGGCAATAAATGGCAGCAAACACGGAAGGGACAATCAAAAGATGATGCCATTTTACTTGAAGATTCTGATAGTGATCAAGTATGTTTAATGTTTGGGAATTGAAATGTGCCTTGACATTGGTTTTGCGAAAGCATTAAACAAACATGGATAGTTAGATTGTTTACGTTATTTCATTGAAAAATTTGTTTTAGATGAGTATTTTTGATAAGACATGTTTAGGTATTATATAATATTACTAGAGTTTTAGGTGTTAATTAAAAAACATTTCAATAATTAATGACATTATACATAATTTTTTTTGATTTGTTTGTGTTAATGTAATATAAATACTAAATAGATTTTTTTCTATTTTTATTATAAAGTGGCTCATAAAAGCACATCCTTTAAGATATTTGATGTTTTCAAGGGTGTGTAGCATGAGTACTTAAATGTTTTGTATTTTGTTTTTTAATGTTTTGGTTTGTATCATTTACTGAATTATTTTGTACTAAAAATTGATTATGTAATATTATAATTTTTTAAAACACTTTCTAGTCCGCTGATTCTGATGTGATCGAGGTTAGTGATGGTGAAGAGGAAGAGGAAGAGGAAGAAGTTGAAATGGAGGTTTGTGAATTGCAAGATGCTGACAATTTGGCAGACTTTCGGGGTAGAATAGTGGTTAATAAAACTCGAGATGAAGATGAACAAGAAATTTATCTTTCTCCTCAAATTTCTAAAGTTATTAAGCCACATCAGGTATTACCATTTTATAATGATAAATATTATCATTATTTATTATTTATTATTATTTTTATTAGTAGTAGTAGTAGTAGTAGTATTAGCTGATAATACAGATAGGTTAACCAATTTTATATATTACATTTACGTTTTTAAATTTATTGTTTTAATGTTTGTTGGAAACACTTTATTTAGTTGGTAATATAGTCATCTGTCCATTCTTTCTATATTGTGTAAACTATTAGATGATTGATTTCGATGACTTGATAAGCGTAACAAATGCAGAAAAATAAAAACGTTTTTTTTGGTTGGTAAAGGGAATCCTTGTGATATCGCCACTGTTCGTAAAGATTGATGATACCGCATAGTTGTTTGTTAGGACTATTTTTTTAGCCAAGGGGCTACATATGGTATATATATACCTTAAGATACCTTTTTATTACCGTGTATATGGTCGCACCTGTCGGCTGAAGCGGAAGCTCAGTTATACCACTGTGCATTCGGTCCTTGTATTAGACTAGATGCTTAAGTGAACATAGCCCAGGATACGCCATATTGAGGAATAGTCAGGAATATTACTACAATTGGAAATTGAGACTAAGTATTAATTAAATCTTCGGTATTATTAGAATTTAGTAAAACTATAACAATAGCTTGTAATTTGGTTCCGGTGACTCAAACCCGTTTATGAATTTAAAATTTTTTTTTTATTTATGGTTATTGGCTTAGATACTTCAGTAGAAGTAGCTTTCAGCACAATATAACATTGTATTCATTCCTGCACCAAAACAAAATGCGTCTATTTATGGAAAATAAGGTTTTGATGAAATAATTTTCTAATAATCAACTTTTAGGTAAGCGGTGTCCGTTTTTTGTACGAAAATTTGGTCGAAAGTTTGAAACGTTTTCAATCTACAGACGGATTTGGTTGTATTTTGGCACATTCAATGGGTTTGGGAAAGACTATACAAATTATCGGATTTCTGGATGTTCTTTTTCGTTTTTGCAATGCCGATCGGGTTCTTGTAATTGTTCCAATCAATACAATTCAAGTAAGTTGGATTTGAACATGACATATTATTTGGATTATTGATTAGGCACAACGTTTTTTTTCAAAATTTTACTTTAGAAAACGGGAATGCTAAGATGTAGTACATGGTTTTTTTAACATGTTGCTTCCACCAGTTTAATGTGAAAAGGATGTTATCCAATGTAGAAGATATACGATACTTTATTTGGAATGCTAAGTAGATCTACGAAAAGATTTACTGCACACATATTCTTCTTGTTATTATTATTATTGTTAGTTAGAGGTCTTATATATATTTTTAGAAAATTATATTATGCAGTTTTTAATTCTGACTGATATTTATAACTTCGTATGTTCACGTGGGGATTCTTTTTTGACTGACGGTGGTTCATTCAATGAAGTAAATCGTCCAATTTGTTTGGCTGCTACTGCGTTTGGAAAGCTTGTCGATCCACTATGGATACGTAAAACCATCAACCCAAACACGAAGATGAACATTTTCCCTTCATTGGTTCGCACAGTACTTCTGTACGCAGCTGAAACATGAACTCAGAGATCAAGCAGCTTGATAAATTTGAAGCAAGATGTCTCAGATACGTTTAGCACAACACCTATTTTGCATCATTCGTATCAAGAGACTGGACGAAAAAGATCAGTAACCGCCAAATTTGACATGACCTTCAATTTAATGATCTTCCTTCATTGGTATCGCGACAATGAAGATTGTGCTGGTTTGGACACGTTCTTTGTAGAAATCCTGATGCAATTTCACGTACCGTAACCCTGGTTTGTCCAAATACCGACTGGAAGAAGAGGAAAGGTGGTTACGAAACGTACTTGGATGGATGCTGTTCGGGACGATTTTCAAACAATCTTGGCCGGGTAATTTATCTTGGAAACAATGGCTAAGTCGGTTGGACTGACATATCCCTACACGCCTCCAAAAATCGTAAACAATGGAAAGGGATTGTTCGAGATGCTATGCGAATTTGGAATGAATGAAGATGTGGCATTGCCACTAACTTTTATTGTTGTTGTTGTTGTTCTTGACTGATCACTGCAACTATACGTCGAGACTACTTAAACCTATACCAAAACAACATATAGTTATTTGGTTAAGGGAAATTATTTAAAAGAAGGAACACACTGTCTCGCCAATTTTTGTGAACATTGGCGTTTTCTATTATTGAAAGAACTTCTACACTTGTTGATAATTATAAATTTTTTTGCGCAATGCAAGTTGATTGTTGATGACAATTTACAAGATAAATAACGAAAAGGCGACTTTGTCAGTGGTTTGATAAAATATTATACCAGTCTGATATGCAAAGCTTATGAAGACTAAATAGGGATGTAGTTGGCTATTTTATTGATTATTCATTATTGCCTTTTATTAACGGGAGAATAATTGTTCCAACTTATTTATGTGCATTTATAAAATAAAAGGCTTATTCTTGTGTAATGATTGTTGAAAGTTTATTTTTAATAGTTGCGTTTTTGAAACACAAGTACCCATTGTTTGGTTTGTTGATTGCATTTCGTTTTCACTCAACTTGTAGAATTGGCAAGCCGAATTTGAACTTTGGCTTCCAACGAAGCTAAACAATAACAACAACAACAACAACAACAACCTCAACGTCACTAATTGGACCGATCTTCCCAACCAAAAATTGTCGCATTTGGATAACGATCAAAAGAACATGAAGAAGTGCCATTCAAATGAGTCGAATGTAAATGGCGAAGAATTTGGGACGAATTTAAAGCACGACGGACAATTCAAAGCGCCTGACGACTCGACGCTTCAACAGTCAGACGATTGTGGCAAAGAGGAAGCGAGTCCTATTTCGAATGTGGGCCAAGTCAAGTCAACTCCTCAAGATGATACACCCGATGTAACCTTGACAACAAGTGCTGACGGTGATTTTGACGATGACATGGAGCCGGAAGTTTATCTCAGACCGTTTCGGCTGTTTGTTGTTCGCGATACGGTTAAAACGATGAATCAAAGACATCAGGTTTGTGCAGGTTGAATAATTTTGAATGATGTAGTGGTAGTATTTGTGAAATTAATTGTTTACATTGGGGGCGGCACCGCTGTCCGTGAAGATTGACGAGGCCGCCTGATTTTTTATCCAAGGTATATGGTATATAGTATATGTATACCTTAAGATACCCTTTAGGTATCATAGGTATATACTCGCACCCACCCGCTATAGCGGTAGCCCAGTTATGCCGCTGTGCACTCGGACCCTGCTGTTATTAGTCCAGGATGCACTACATAGAGGAGTATCACCATCATTGGAAATTGAGACTATAAGCATTAGTCAAATCTTTATGAATATTAGTATTCCTATATTAATTGTCATTGTTTTTTATTTTTAATCGTTTTTATACTTTATATGGGAACAAGTATTGTCCTCTACTTTCTTATCATTTACATTGTTCTACCTTTTTCTATGAAGGTTATCCAACAATGGTATCACGAAGGTGGAGTTCTCCTTTTGGGCTATGAAATGTTTCGCTTATTATTGAATCAAAAACGTCCTTGTGCATCGCAATTTGGCAAAAACCCCTGGTCCAATCGTGCCGATATAACCAAACGCCGCAAGCGTGGTGACATGTACATCGATGTGGAAAAGGAAGGAAAACGGGAAAGTATTTGGGCAGGTAGATTGAAATTACTTTTCGTGTTCTTAATTTTTTTGTGCTTAAAGAACAACTTTATTGTCAATATAGTTGTATTTTTTTCGTTTCAATGAACGTGTCGGGGGGTGGTCTAGCGGTACAGCGCTCGAACCCGAACCTGGATGGACATGGGTTCGATCCGGCACCAAATGCGTGTCCACGTTTGGCTTTATCTAAATGTCCACTGCTAAAAGATGCGTTTTGCGTCAAATATTTATATTATTACATTATTTTACAAAACCCTTTTGCTTTAAAAAATGACAACAATTACAGCAAAACAACAACATCAACAAAGTCTCGTTGGCATTGGAGATTCTGCAAATCGAAGATTGAACTTCCTTTCGCCTTTCACTCAACCCTGTCATTTGTGTAACTTTGTCATCCAGATACGTGCGATCACTTCTTTGTCGTTGGCTGTCGGAATGGTATCCTCTTGTATTCTTTCCGTAGTAGTATAAATTTTTTACACTACGTCGGGTTGCTAACCTTGCGCGCTCAAACCCTCCTCCTTTATCCAAGCTTGGGACTGGCCAGATTGAATCATTTCTAATCCAAACTAGGCGGAGTTGTCAAATATTTAAATAGAGTAAATATAAAAATTATTTTTTGGAGGGATGTTGGTGATCTTAATGATTTTGAGATAATGTTTATGAAGTTTCCGTTTGTGATGATGGAAATATTCCTGATTCCGTGTACATCCATGTGGTACACCCTCAGCGGACGAGGGACTGAGTGCATAGCAATATAACTGGTCGATGAGCGCAAGCAAACACTTTTATAGGTTATACATATTTACTAGATGTAGCCGTTTGGCTAAGGGAGATAACCCGGACGGTTTTTGTGAACAGTGGTGTAACGTCACAAGGATGTTGTTTATTAATTAAAAAAGACTGTTATTTTTTTACACGTGTTGCACATCCAAGACTATGTCCGTACGTACAAAACAGTAGGAGGCGTTTGTTTGACGTGCTTTATCAATATTGGAAACGGTGGAGAGGTGATTGTGTTATCATTCATTGTCAAAGCCACCCGCCCCCGAATACTGACTGTTTTTTTTCCATTTCGTTTTATTAGATTTTCGCCGTGCTCTTTTGGATCCAGGTCCTCAATTGGTAATTTGTGACGAAGGTCATCGAATTAAAAATAGCGAAGCATCGATATCGAAATCCCTCAAAGCGATAAAAACTCGGTAGGTATTTTTGTTGTTTGCATGAAACATCGGTCATCATCATTTCAATATAGGATACTTAAAGTAGGTGGTGTGTGTTTATTATCTAATGCAAACATGTTGGCTGTAATTGAAAAAAGCGTGCGTTACGTAACTTATTTATTAGTTGTTTACTTCAAAATCTTTTCGATCTAGAGAGCATGGGGCAATATGATTATTATGATTATTATTATTATTATGTATGTGATTTTACACTATTTTTTGGCATTGAAAATTAAGCATTTATTCGTATTTTATCGATCGCCGTCGTTAATATTGTCCTTTCTCTATCAGATTTAGGATGGGCTATAAATGGAGTTATATGACTACAACATTATTATCAAATGTTTACCAAAAATTGATTTATAGTAGTTATATATATATATATATATATATATACAGAAATTTTATGTTTGTGACTGATGTGAATGTATGAAATCAATTCATCTCACAGTTTACGTCCTTTAATATTTTTATTTGGAATTATATAAGGGGAATCCAATGCCTCGTTAGAAAATTGTAATGAATAAATCACTTATTGCATTATATATTACCTCCATTCCATACCTGTACAGCCGCCGTGTTGTTCTTACCGGCTATCCATTACAAAACAATCTCATGGAATATTGGTGTATGGTCGATTTCGTTCGTCCGAGCTATTTGGGCACAAAGCAAGAATTTACCAACATGTTTCAAAGACCGATCGAAAATGGCCAGTGTATTGACAGTACACAAGAAGATCGCAAGGTTATGCAAGGCCGAGCTCATGTATTGCACGATTTGCTGTCCGGTTTCGTCCAGCGTCGGTCGCACGCCATCCTCAAGGCTAGTTTGCCTCCAAAAACCGAAGTCGTTCTTTTGGTCAAATTGTCTGCGCTCCAGCGCCGACTGTATGCCACGTACATGGATAGTTTGGGTCAGAGTGGGCCATACGGATGGAGTCAGGTGAATACGCTTCGAGTGTACGCCATGTGTTGCAAGGTGCGTTGATTTTGTTTTAAACCTATTTTACAATGGGGGTAAATGTTATGCAATTGTTTAGTTGTCAATCGATAGTTAATTTTTTAATAAGACCGCCGGTACAGCACTCGACTTGGATCTGAGTGGCCATGTGTTCGAATCGCACTATCGGCTCACTAAATGCGGACCGACGTTCGGCTTCGCTACAATGTCCCCACTGCTGAAAGATGTGCGTTTCTTTGTCAAAACATTCCAAGTAGCAAACATAAATACATAAATTGGTATATTTTGAATGGGGATGGGTTAAAGTTAGGCAGAATTATCTGCAATGCTAGCTAGTTATATATATAGGAAGGTTTTGGGTGTTTAAACTATGAACTACTCAGTTCAGAGACCAGAGCTCTTGCCGTTGATCCGTTGATCTGGCATTTTATCATTAATTATGATAATATTTTTAGTTGTGGATACAAGTTTTCAGTAGTTGATAACATTATTTATTGTTGATTTGGTTTACATTGTTAGTATATTATTACGTCATCTCATGTGACGTTGATGGAACTTTGAAACATTTATTTTCCAAATTTAATCAGATATGGAATCATCCGGACATTTTGCGTCGTGCCATAGAAGAACACAAGGAAGCGATGGACTTTGACATTGAGGACGGAATAACAGGCAATCCAGCTGCTGCCAAAAGTGGCTTTCAACAACAAAGTCGAAATTCAAATCAATCCAATCCTATTGATACCGAGTCAAATTCAACTGTGGACACATCTATATCGAGATTCGTTCCACCGGTTGTGAGTTTTTCATTTTTATTTGGTTGTACACATTATTATCATTAATATCAGCATTATTATTATTATTATTATTATTATTATTATTATTATTATTATTAGTATTATTATTGTTATTATTATTATTATTGTTATTATTATTATTATTATTATTATTATTATTATTATTATTATTATTATTATTATTATTATTATTATTATTATTATTTTATTATTATTATTATTATTATTATTATTATCATTAATATCAGCATTATTATTATTATTATTATTATTATTATTTTATTATTATTAATATTATTATTATTATTATTATTATTATTATTATTATTATTATTATTATTATTATTATTATTATTATTATTATTATTATTATTATTATTATTATTATTATTATTATTATTATTATTATTATTATTATTATTATTATTATTATTATTATTATTATTATTATTATTATTATTATTATTATTATTATTATTATTATTTTATTATTATTATTATTATTATTATTATTATTATTATTATTATTATTATTATTATTATTATTATTATTATTATTATTATTGTTATTATTATTATCATTAATATCAGCATTATTATTATTTTATTATTATTATTATTATTATTATTATTATTATTATTATTATTATTATTATTATTATTTTATTATTATTATTATTATTATTATTATTATTATTATTATTATTATTATTATTATTATTATTATTATTATTATTATTATTATTATTATTATTATTATTATTATTATTATTATTATTATTATTATTATTATTATTATTATTATTATTATTATTATTATTATTATTATTATTATTATTATTATTATTATTATTATTATTATTATTATTATTATTATTATTATTATTATATATTATTATTATTGTTATTATTATTATTATTATTATTATTATTATTATTATTATTATTATTATTATTATTATTATTATTACTATTATTATTTTTATTATTATTATTATTATTAATTTGAGTAGCTTTTGGTTATACAGGGTGATCCAAAAGTTACTATCTATTTCGAGAACTTATTGGAATTTTCAAAAACAGGTTTTAATTTTTAAAAACGTACATGTTACAAATAATTACTTCTCTACGTGGCGACCATCAATGTCTATACTAATCTCCACTTCATCTTTTGGAATTCCATTAGCAATTCACGAATAGCTTTGTCTGTCAGTCCTTTTGTTATAGAATGTGGTTTCAAATTGATTTTTAATTTGTTCGTATTTACTTCCTTTTATTTTCAGTGTTACTACGAATACTCGTTCTTCTTCTGTGTTAATCTTCCTTAAATGATTTTGAAAAATAAACTAATAAATTAACAGTAGTGTAAATCAGAGTACCAGTGCAAGCGAAAAATACCTACAAGTGTGTCAACAGCGATATTGCAAATTTTATTAGTAAATAAACAAAATTTGTAAACCTTTTCTCATAATTCCAATTAGTTCTCGAAATAGATAGTGACTTTTGAGTTACACTGTGTTATTAGTTAACTGAATAATTGAAATTACTAATGCTCTTCTTAATCTAGCTTTTTTTTAATTAAAAGGGTCACCACGTTGTTGGCATATTGGAATAATAAGATTATAAAAAATAATTATTTGAAACAATTATTTTTAAAGCAGCATAATGTAACTGTGCCTTATAATGACTCATTCAAAGTAGAGTAATTTTGCATTTTTACCGTTTTGACTTGATTTATATTCATTATCATACAACATTCTATTTCATTTTGTCTCCCAATATTTGTACCACTTCTTTTTTTTCTAATTTTGCTATTTTATTTATTTATTTTTATTGATGGTGAAAATGTATTTTACGCTGAATGAAATATTAAAGCTTAATGTAATAATAATAATAATAATAATAATCATCATCATCATAATAATTTTGGCTAATTGTAAATTTAAACTAGCAAATAGGGAACTTTCAACTTCGCACGTCTTATCGAGCGACAGTACAATTTTTAAAAACTATACATATGGATAGGACTAATTAGGTGGTACAGTTAGTGTAGTGTAGTCAAAATATTCAATTGAAAGATTTTGTTTAAGAAACTATTGATTTGATTTTTTTAGTGTTTTAATAACAACTGGTGTGATTGGTCACCTGTATCATTATACAACATATCAACAACATATCGTCTCTAATGGTTTTATTAGCTTGGCAAACGTAGGATAACAATAAAGTATTTTCGTTAATCGATTACATCCTTGTGACGGCTCCCCACTATTCACAAGGATTGATAAGATTGCCTATTTTTTATTAGGATTATCTTCCTTTGCCCAGCATCTACATATATATATATATATATATATGGTATACGTATATGTTTAGATACATTTTAAGTACCCTAGGTGTATAATTGCACTCATCTACGTAGGCAGAAGCTCGGTTTTTGATCCATATTGACATGAGTCTAGGATGGATTACATTTCATTTTGGTTGGTAACGTGGTTATCTCTTCATTATTTTCCACTTTTATGCGGTATAACAAACGACCGGTTTCGATGGCTTGATAAGCGTAGACAAACGTGTAGAAGAATAAGAAAATTATTTGACTGGTAGACGGTATCCTTGTGACGTCGCCACTGCTCGCAAAGATTGACGAAACTAACTGGTTTGTTGTCAGGGTTATCTCTTTTAGCCCAACTGCTACACATGGTCTATGCATACCTTGAGATACCTTTTGAGTATCCTGGGTGTATAATCGTACTCACCCGCCGTAGCGGAAGCCCAGTTACATCGTTGTGCACTCGAACCCTGCTGTTATTAGTCTAGATGTCTTCTAGTCCAGGATGCACCAGGTGGAGGACGAACAGTCATGATTATGATCATCGTTGGAAATTGAGACTTTGTAAGCATTATTCAAATCCTTAAAACCATTAACATCCCCAAGCATGGAAGTGTGGCAACGACATTATCGCCATTATTGGTAATTAAGATTTTATAAACATTATTCCAATCATCACGATGATTGCCAAATATGTCTACGCTCTTTCCTACACTCTTCCCTACCCTTCCAGTCCAATTCACATTTCGCACCCAACACAACTATGTTTGGCAACGTCGCAGCATCATCAGTAGGGACGTACGATTGGGCACACGACGCAAGCTTATGGCAGGATCCCAATCTGGACATTGGACACATTGAACATTCGGGCAAAGTGTTGATGTTTCTCGACTTGCTCAAGGCCAGCGTTGCGGTTGGCGACAAAATGCTCGTATTTTCACAAAGTTTGTATACGCTCGATCTGTTGGAACGCATGTTGCATCAAATTGCTTTTCCCATCGTTCATTCCAAATTGGCCGACGACGGTGGATGTAAGGAGGAGGAGGAGGAGGGGGATGAAACGACCACGACGACGTGTCTAGACGAGGAGGACGATGATGGGGAGATTGAAGAAACGGTGCGCTCGGTGCACTATCGGTTGGCGTCGCGTCGGACCAATTCGCCCGTTGTGTGGACGAAGAATGTTCACTACTTTCGTAAGTTGTTGTTGCATTTGGATGGCGCCACTTGGTGACGCCTAGGTTATGTGTTTTCATCATTTTCCACATACTGTCACAAGGATGCCGTCTATTAGTCAAGAAACGTCGTTATTCTTCTACACGTTTGTGTTACACTTATTAAGCCATCGAAGTCGATCGTTTAGCTATGCCGTACAAATGGTGGGAAATAACGAAGAGGTGATCACGTGATCACCAACCAAAATGAACGAATGAATAATCTGCGTTTCAATGTTAATTATATCCTGGATTAAAGCATACCAACAGTTGCCATCTGTTGCAAAACCTAAGCAGATATTATATACCCAATATCCATTTGAACAGCAAGAATTATTGTACATAATTGAATTAATATATCAGGTACGAAAATATCGATCCAAATGTTTTATTGATCACCGGATTTTATTTGCAATGTGATTCATCATGATAAATCACATTGCAAGTCAACCTAAAACAGGACAATCATGGGGTTAGTTATCCAAAGCCTTTGGCTAAAAGCAGTCGATGAATTGCTGTTAGTTTGGCCTCTATTATTCCGACTTGTTCCACATATATGGATAACTTTGCCAAATGAATAGATTCTGGTCAGTATAGCCAAACCACATGACCCTGTTTCATTAGAACGTTGTTTTTTATCGTGTCAGAAATGCATGATCAGGCCACGTTTATTTTATTCACGATTTGTTGCGATATTGGCATGAATTTGAATTATAGAAGTTGTGTTATTGTGTAGTATTATGTTGGGAGTTTTCAATTATTTGTCAATATTTACTTTTTCTTTATGTGAAAACAGCGTTTGGTAAACTAATTATTATTATTATTATTATTATTATTAATGCTTATAATATTGCTACGCAAGTATTTTCTAATGCTACTCTCATTTTGTAATTTATTCCATTCAGGTTTGGATGGAAGTACTAATGCAACTGAACGAGAAAAATTAATCAATAACTTCAACATTAAGGACAATCTGGTTAAATTGTTTCTTGTATCAACTAGGTTAGTTATTATTACATAATTATTCGCTGTTTAAATAAACACTGATATTTTTTAAGTACGGATTTTTGGTTGACTAGGTGGGATCATAATAAATCAATTTTTTTTTAATTTAACAGAATATAAATTATACTATATTTTAAGTGGGACGTATTTATTCATTTTTATTTACTTTGCATTGTTGCAATAGCTATGAAAGCCCATCCATTACCCGGATGCAAAAGAAAACCGGGTAGCCAACAGACAAATTGGACGGACATTGTAGTATGCGAACGTTTGTTTATGCTAAGCCTCTTTGTCCAAATGAATTGCTTAATTGGACGTCCGTTTGTAGCTAATAGAGATGACTGGAGGAGTTTAATTTGGGATGTAATTGACATTTAATGTCAGCATACCTCTCTCAAGTGTCGTTCATTAAGTGCACATTGCAATAGATAAGTTTTTTTTTGCAGACTTTTGGTAATTTGGACTATCATGGGCAATAATAGCCGGTGGGGGATGTATATCTCCGATGATGATTACGAGTATCACCTGTCAGCAATTGAATAGTTGTCGGCGGTTGGATCCAAATTCCATACCCTCCAGTTATGTGTCCTCGTTTAATGCGTCTATTTTGCAATTTTACTGTAAGAATAATTGTCTTGAAGTAGTATTTTAATATCTATTCCATAATACTAACGATGAATATTGAAGGTTATATTATCAGAATAAGAACAGTGAATATTTCATCTATTTTCCGAATGTGACAAATATAGAGATTGACAAGGATTGTTTAACATGTGATAACCAATAATCATTGGTTAGAAAGTGACTTTCAATTCTTTTTTAGCTTTTCCCTCTTTATTTAAGGGGTCGCTATTTTTGACCCCTATTCTCCATTTGGTTCTGTATTGAACCAATTGACGGTGGTTCATCTAATGAAGTAAATCGTCGAATTTGTTTGGCTTCTTATGCGTTTGGAAAACTTGCCAATCCATTTGGGAGACGGAAAGCCATCAATCCAAACACAAAGATGTACTTATTCTCTTTATTGGTTCGCACAGAGTTTCTGTGTACACAGCTGAAACATGGACTCTTACAGGGTCAGAGATCAAGAAGCTTTGTAAATTTGGAGCAAGGCGTCTCAAATATATTTGGTACATCATACATTTTGCATCCTCCGTATCGAGGGATTGGACGATAAAGATCAGCAAATACCAATTCAAAATGACCTCTAATTTCACAATCTTACTTTATTGGTATCGCGACAACGAAGAGTGTGCTGGTTTGGACACGTTCTTCGTAAAAATCCTGATGCAATCTCACGTACCGTAGCTTTGGCTTGTCCAAATGCCGATTGGAAGAAGAGGAAAGGTGATCAGAAACGTATTTGGATAGATGCTGTTCGGGACGTTCTTCACACTGTCTTAGTTGGGACCTTATCTTCGGAACAACGGCTAAGTCGGTTGGACTGACATATCCGTACATGTCTCCAAAAACCGTGAACAGTGGAAAGGGATAATACGAAATGCTACGAGAACGTGGAACTAATAAGGAGGTGGCTTGCCATCAATTTTTGTTGTTTGTTGTGTTGAACCAATTTAAAGCATTGTGACGTTTTTGGAGTGTTTTTTTAACCGTCGAATGTCCTCCCTGCTGCAAACGGAACTCAATAGATCGTTTGATTCTTTTAATCTTCTTTTGGCAGAATAATGATTGGCCAACAATAATATTGTCAACATACAAATTGTATTAGATGGTTCTTTCAATGTTGTGACTAAATTTGTAGGGCTGGATGTTTGGGTGTCAACTTGATTGGTGCCAATCGCGTTGTTGTATTCGATGCTTCATGGAATCCGTGTCACGATGCCAAGCCGTTTGTCGTGTTTATCGTTACGGTCAAACCAAGCCGTGTTATATTTACCGGCTTGTATCGGACAATACGATGGAAAAGAAGATTTATGATCGTCAAGTATGCTTTACTGCCTATTCGTTTTTTTTATTGTTGAGTGTGATACTTAGTATGCTGTCTACTTTGAATGTTTTACACAGGAAATGTGCATTTTTCAGTAGTGGATAATTGAGCTAAGCCGAAGGTGGGCCCGCATTTAGTGGACCGGTGGTGGGATTCGAACCCCCCATGCCCACCTAGATTCGAGTTGAGCGCAGTATCGCTAGACCACCCCGGCAAAAAATTAGATTTATTAATCAGTCAGTCAATCGATTAATTGGTGACATGATCACCTTCACACAACATCTTGAACAATTGTTCCTCTTTAGGATGCTAATGATCCTGAGGATTTGAGTAATGCTTATAAAGTCTCAATTTCCAATGATGGTGATATTCCTGACTGTTAGTCCTCCACGTGGTGCATCCTGGACTAGGTGCCCCTAGGCATCTAGACTAATAACAGCAGGGTCCGAGTGCACAGCGGTTTAACTGGGCTTCCGCTACGGCGGGTGGGTGCGAACATACACCCAGGATACTTAAAAGATATCTAAAGGTATACGTATACCATATGTAGCCCTTGGGCTAAGGGAGATAACCCTGACAAAAATCAGGCAGCTTCGTCTACGCTTGTCAAGCTATCGAAATCGATCGTTCTACATGTCGTATAAATATGGGAAATAATGAAGAGGTGACTTCACGTCACCAACCAAAATGAATTGTTCCTCGTTGTTTTCAGATATGAATAAAATATGACCCAATAAACGTAATGCAAATGCAATAGACTTTCTTGGCTAATAAAAGAGATCATGTGTCGGAATTGTCTAGCGATACGACGTGTTTGATTTGATTGCGGGTGGGCATTGGTTCGATCCTTAATACCGGCACACGCTAAAATATCAATTGTTCGAAACATTTGTAGTGCTCAACATTGTAATAAAAAATCCTTGTGACTACACGATGGTTTACAAAAAGGCGGTTCGATATTTGTCCTAACCAAATGGCTACATGTGGTTTGGCATAAAGTCAATAATAGAACAGGGCACTCGGTTACTTTATTCGTGTTAATCTAGATGTTGGATGCATCGCGTAGACGAATGAAATGAGAAATATTATTCTGGATTGTTAGAATCAACACCATACAGGGGTGTAATTGATTTTATATGATTTTACTCAGACCAGAAGAACTGATCCAAGGACCGTTGATTTAATTTTTTTAAAATATTGTATATAATTAACCATGCAGTTAGCTTGACGCAATCGCATTCTAGCCAAAATCTCTATTATCGGTTGGGTGTAGTCTGTCTTTTAAATTACTTTTAAAGCATTATTTAATGACCACAATGAATATCAACGTGTAAACATTATTACAATTTATAGTATTTGAATTATAGGCAGTCTGATTAATTATGCAAAAGTAACGATCTAACAGATTAGTGACAAGTGTTCAAATTTTTGGACGTCGTCTATTGAGCGATGATTGGCTTATGGCTAAGGGGGGGAGTCTCTTCTACATTGTTTACAATTCTTTTAAATGTTTTGCGAGAAACATGTCTTTCAAACAGTGGACATTGTAGCGAAGCCGAACGTCGGTCCGCGCAATTAGTGGGCCGGTGGTGGGATTCGAACCCCCCGATGCCCACCGCTAGACTAGCCGAAGATACATGAAGATGGTTTGATTCATTGACTTGGTTATTGTTTTAATGATCAGAATCTCTATTGGATAGGATTAATTCGGCATCTAATTGACATTGATAGTCAAGGGTCATCTATTGGAAAAGTTAATGATCTATGGGCTTTCAGGAATTTGGACTAATCGAGGCGCTAATAGTCGGTGGGGGGTGTCTATCCTCGATGATGATGATGAATGATTCAGGCAAAATAACAAACACAGTCCATCTGTATACACGGTTTTGACCAATAGGTGTTTGGGTCTTCGAACTAATCTAGCCGAATCTCTAATTGCGGTACAGGGCGAGAGTTGTGTCTTGGGAAGGCTGCATCGTTACGATTAGTCGATTTTACCCGAATCTACATGTTAGTATTGGCTACCCATGAATAATGAATAATAGCACACGATACGAAGCAAATGTTTATTGCCCAATGCACAGATTGAAATACGGGTGGGTCAATAGTGGAAGCGGAACGATGTGTGTGTGTGTGTATGTGTGTACGAATGGCATGGGAACGGTTGTTTATATAGCCGTTTCCCACCAATAATAGTGCATTCAAAAAATAATTGGTAACATTTTGTACATTATTTTTGAATCTAATTTTCATCGAAATAATTGTTATCGCTACATACTCCATTCGTTTCATTTTTGGTACAAAACTGATTTTACCGGGGTGGTCTAGCGGTACAGCTGTTGACTTGGACCTGGTAGATACTAAATGCGGACCCACGGTCGGCTTCGCTAAAATGTCCCCACTGCTGAAAGATGAGCGCTTCCCGTGTAAAACATTTACAAGTAGTAAGAGTAAATAATCACAATAATAAATTATTATTATTATTATTATTATACATTTATTTTTTTGTCATCAACAGGTCAGCAAACAAGGCATGTCCGACCGTGTTGTAGATGAACTCAATCCGACTCAACAATTTACACGTTCGCAAGTCGAATCGCTCATGTCTTTTGAAGACAAAGACATGCAAACTTTGACCGATGACGATGTACAAAAATGCGAAGAGCTGGTCCAATCCGATTGTGTGTTGGGTCCGCTATTGAAAAAATACGCACATTGGATTACAAAGGTTGGTCTTTAGGCTTTGTCAAACAGGGGCGACGGGGGACGGTTGTAGTTGTGTTGAATTAGTATATCGATCGAGAGACTACTGAATTGCATTAATACGAGTAGTATATGTGGGTTTTTGTTTAACCTAATTGGATGGTTGGTGAGTGAGTTGTGTAGTTATAAAATTTTGGCCCTGTATATGATAAGGTCAGAGTGACCAACATGAGAAATGCATTAGGTTGGTGGCTTACGATGATGTGGGAAATGAGTCGGATACTTGTAACTGGGTATTTGTATGGGGTAACTCAGTCACCTCTACTTAGCGCGTCCACAGGTGGCGGATAGTGGAACGGCCTTTAGCAATAAAGGTTAGCTGTGAATAAGGCTGTGCCAAATGGGCAGTCGTGGACCAAACGCGTTAAGGTTGTTAACGCATTGACAAAAAGGCGACAACGGTTGTCTGTGTCACCCTGAGTATTATCACATAGCAGCCCTATTTAGGACCATCACTGCTCGTCTTCTCACCAGCATGGCTATTTGCAACTCAACCATTATGTAAACATGTCTATTTTATCTGCATGTTACCGAAAATCGTGAACAATGGAAAGGGGGATTGTTCGAGATGCTATGCGAATTAATGAAGATGTGGCATTACCACTAACTTTTGTTGTTGTTGTTGTTGATTATACTGCGTTTTTTGTGACGTTTGCAGATTCCGTTTACACACGAATCGTTGCTAATCGATCGCAAAGACTATCGTCTGACACGTGTCGAAAAGCGCTTGGCTCGTCAACGATACGAACAGGAAAAGAAAATGACATTTAGTTATCAACAGGCTCATTTGACACAACTGCAGCAAATGCAATTTTACCAGCAGCAGCAGCAACAGTTTTTGGGTTCCAATGCTGCTACCGCTTCGTTCGATGCATCAAGGTATGTTTCTGTTCTGTTGTCCTGGTTTTTTTTAACGCTTAATTGTAAATAATTTTGATCTGGCTTAATGTTTTGAGTCATTCATAATTGGTGTATATTGATCTTCACATAGCGTCACCTGAGGATGCTGGGTAATACTTAACAAAGTCTTAATTTCCAATGATGGTAATATTCTTGACTCTTCCTCCTCTACGTGGTGCATCGTGGACTAGGTGTCAACAGGCATCTAGACTAATAACAGCAGGGACTGAGTGCATAGTGGTATAACTGGGCTTTTACTGGATTCCCGTTTAGTGAATGGGTGCTAGCCTACTTACAAGGTATTTCAAGGTAACTATTTACCATACGTAGCCGATTAGGTTTGTTGATCCGTCAACACAAAAGAAGATCGCTTCGTCAATTACCATAGACACTGGTCTTGTCGCAAAGAAGTGATCTTCTAGCCGATAAAGTTCAATTCGCATCTGCGCCAACCCTTTCGTATAGCAATTCGAGAAGCTATTCAAATTTGGAATTAGTGAAGAAGTGGGGCTCTGTCACCAAACTTATGGCACGTTGTGTTAAATAATCTTGATCATATTTTCAGCTTAATGTTTAAGTCATTTATAATTGGTGTATATTGACCTTCTCATAGCTTCACATATAGTCCCCTTTTTCAACTTAATAACTTATCTTTTTTATTCTGAATATTGCTGAATTTTGTTTACTTTTTATGCCATTTGTTTTAACTAGTAAAATATTTTATATAAAGCCAACATGTTACGCGAATCTCATAACAAAACTCTTATTTCGGTCAAAAACGAGACTGAAATTCTTAAAAAATTAAAACACAATAAAATTTGTTGCATAAGGTTTAAAATGTTCCGGGGTGGTGTAGCGGTACAGCGCTCGTCTCGAACCTGGGTGGGGACATGGGGGTTCGAATCTCAGCACCTGCACCATATGCAGGCCCACGTTCTGTTTTATTAAAATGTCAACTCCTGAAAGATCTTTCCTGTAGGGGCTAAAATGGGCCTTGTCAAAATTAGCACATTGAAATTGATTGACTTTCCTCACGTCACTTAAGCATATTAGGCACATCAACATTGCACTAAAATAACCATTAAATATCACTTTAGCAATACTAATATTAAAAAAAAAATATATTTCTTTTTTTACAAATAGCATTACCAAATTCTCGCTTAGACTAAAAACCCAGAATTTCCACATTTCCACAACATAAAAATACTACTACATTATGTGCTTAAAAATAGATTCTATTATAAAATATGTATATGTATAGATAATGGACATCACCAATTTTATAAATTTAGTAATTCAAAGAATAACCATGGTTTTTTATAACTTCTTTTAAACGCTTTGGATAGAAATCAACCAGATTACTGATACAATCTTGTCGAATTCGTTTTTTCAACATATAGTAAATTTTTCTTTGAGCGTGACTTGATTTTCTATCCGATTTACCTCTCGTTTAAGATAAGTAAAAAGATTTTAATTACATTCAGTTCCGGGCTGTATGGAGACAATTAAATGAAGCTCCGTTTTTTGCTATTTAAAGAATCTTTAGTCTAAACAATAAAAATTGCGTTTAGTTTTAAATTATAATAAAAACCACGTTACCTTTTTTGACGTATGCACTGGAGCATTATCTTGAACAACCACTAAATGCCCTGAAGTATTTTGTTGTAGTTCAGTCCTAAGAAATTCTTTGAAAATAGTTGTGTTTAAGTGGCTACTTGTTTGACTCTATTTTGGCAGTTGCTCAAACTTAATTCCATAATATCCATGAAGACATGATGGATGCGCAACCTTTTTAACAATGGATTTGTAGTTTTGAGGAAAATCGGGACCAGAAATAATATTCGTACTTTAAATCATACTCGTCAGTAAAAAATCGATTTCCGGAAACAAACTGAACGGTTTTTATACGTTTTTGTGCTGTTAACGGAATTTTTTTAACGTTTTCTTTAACTGCAAATTGACTGATTTCATCCGATTGCGGATAATTGAATATAAAAAATTAGTTAATTCTTCGTTTTGTATTTGTTTAATGGGCTTTATTCTGTTTCTTTTCAATTTGGTGATGATAAACAAATCATTTCGTTTACTAGTTGATGGTGTAGATCCAGTTCCAGTTGTTCTTGGACGTGTATAATTCTTTATAACTGTATACAATCCTTGTACTTACCTCAAATAAATCTACAATTTGTTCAATAGTTAAACCAAACTTGTAACTTTTATTTGTTGGATCATAATTTTTAGCAGTCAAGAGGAAACTTCAATTTTTAATCTCATTGTCGTCAACTGCCGTAAGTGTTCAAAAATTGTGCCAAGGTCAAGGGCTGAAATTAGAAATTTGACAGGTCGATAAAACAAAAATGGGGGGGGGCGGTCAAATATTTAATTTTATCTTTTCACACTATAATTAATGTTAAATTTTATATAAGTAGAAAATTTGAAAACTAATTAGTTTGCTACTTTGAATGCTTGCACGAGAAATATCTTTCAGCAGTGGACATTTTAGCGAAGCCAAACGTGAGCCCGCCATGGGATTCGAACCCATGTCCACCGAGGTCTGAATTCGAGCGCTGTACCGCTAGACCACCCCGGTAATAAAAAATTATATAAAATATTAACTGATGCAAAATTGAAAATGGAGTAAAACTATTAACATGATTTATAACGTGAAGTATTTATAAAAAACAGATCACATGCAATTTTTTCAGTTACCAAATGATTAAAGACATTAGAAAGTTCAAAAAATTCAATAATCTATGTGATCGCCTTTCTTTTGAACAACCTGATTCAGGCGTTTTGGAATGCTGTCGATGAGAGTGTTGATATCTCATATCGAACAATAAATCGAATGCGATCACATAAATCCTCGATTTCATGTATTTAAAAATTTTCTTCGATTTTTTCTCCATCATTAATTTTAAATTTTATATACATACAAAATTTGAAAACTATTCAACTTAAAAAAATTAAATGTATGCAGTAACATGTGCTGGGTTATAGAAGCACTTGCAAAATTATGTAAAGAAATAGTAATTTTTTCAAATTTTTGTTGCGTAATCGTTTTCTGTTATTAACTTAATATTGTAAGTTTTACCATTTACTCATTTGAATGCTATTTATCCAAAAATTCCAAGACACTTAAATATTTATAAATATAAAAAAGTTGAAAAAATAATTTACTTCAAGTATTGATAGCACTTATTATTTTGAGCATAATTACTTTGATGAAAAAAGTACATCTCTTAAGTTAAATTTTTTTTTTTTTAATTTTGGTTGGTGACGTGGTCACCTCTTCATTATTTCCCATATTTATACGACATGTAGAACGATTGATTTCGATGGCTTGACAAACGTGGAAGAATAACAAAGTTTCTTGGCTGGTAGACGGCATCCTTGTGACGTCGCCACTGTTCGCAAAGATTGACGAGGCCGCCTGATTTTTTGTCAGGGTTATCTCTCTTAGTCCAAGGGCTACATATGATATACGTATACGTTTAGATACCTTTTAAGTATCCTGGATGTATGTTCGCACCCACCCGCCGTAGCGGAAGCCCAGTTATACCGCTGTGCACTCGGACCCTGCTGTTATTAGTCTAGATGCCTAGGGGCATCTAGTCCAGGATGCACCACGTGGAGGACTAACAGTCAGGAATATCACCATCATTGGAAATTGAGACTTTATAAGCATTACTCAAATCCTCAGGATCATTAGCATCCCGTTAAGTTAAAACAACAACAAAAAAGAAAAATAAGAGTTTGTTGAATAGTCCCTTTTTGGACCTTGTATATATATACGTATATAAAAATTTATAAATAAAAGCTATACATTGTATCCCAGAATTTTATCAAAGTGTTTGATGTCTCCTACATTAAAAAATATAATATAATTTATTTTTAAGCAACTTGTTTAATTGTTTTTGACCCAAGTTAGAATTTTATGATTTTGGTAAAAAATGTTAGTTTTTATAGAATACTTTAACTAATACTTTTGTAAGAGAATATTTAAATAGTGTTATAGAAGCGAATCAATTATACTGCATTGATTTTGATGGCAGTCTGTTTATATACTACATTATTATATTAATAATAATAATTATTATCATCATCGGGGATATGCATCCCCCATCGGTTATTATCACCCAGGGTAATCCAAAAAACCAAAACGTTTGTAGTGTGTACTTAAAGAACAACACTTGAGGTGTGCTGACATTAAATGTTAATTACATCCCCTGAGTTAAACCCCTTTAATGATCTCTGTTGGCTGCATAGGGGTAAACAAACGGACGCCCATTTAAATAATTCATTTGGACGAGGGGCTTAACATAAATCAAAGAACTGAGTTCGCATGCTACAATGTCCGTCTAAATTTTCCGTTGGCCTCTTGGCCTTCTTTTCCATCCGAGTAATGGATGCACTGGTTATAATAATAATAATAGTAAGCAATTATGAACAATGTTGAATATGGTCATAATTAATTGTAGTGTATTTGGACATTGACACCTTTCAATATTTTTATTTCCAACATTTTGATTAGATGTATAGTTTGTTTGGGATCGCCTTTCTTTTGAACAACCTGATCCAGGCGTTTTGGAATGCTGTCAATGAGAGTGTTGATATATTCTTTCATCTCGTATTAAATAACAAACCGAATACGTTCACATAAATCCTCAATTTCAGTATGCTTATTGATGTTGCGTTTTGGCATACTGAAAACATTTTCAATAACATTGATATCCGGGCTGTTAGGTGGTAATTGAGTGAAAAATAGCTTTTTCGATTTTAGCCCATCTACTGTCTCAATGTAAATATAAAGCAAATAAAGTGAACTTAGATAAATATGACGCTACCTTTTTGGACGTATGACATGGAGCATTGTCCTGAAAAACATTGGTAACCCCGGTGTAAATGTGTTACATTTCATAATGGAAAACATTCTTCTTAACTGAAACAAATTTTTCACCGTTTAAGGTACCAGATATAAAATTCTCTATTTGATAGGTTGATTATACTTAATACCAAACCAACACATTACTTGTCGAGGGTGGGCTTTCTTTCTAACAACCGGCAGTGAATGTTTTTGAAAACGTCACCCACACAACACTTTGTTTTTGTAGTCAAATGGTTTTTGTGACATTTTGATTAGATGTATAGTTTGTCCAAACTTTTCAATTTTTTTGTCAATAATAATAGTAATAATAATAATATTACTAATAAAATAATAATAATAATAATAACAATATTACTAATAATAATAATAGTCTTTTTCCATTCATTTTGGTTGGTGACGTGGCGTCACCTCTTCATTATTTCCCATATTTATACGACATGTAGAACGATCGATTTCGATGGCTTGACAAGCGTAGACAAACGTGGAAGAATAACAAAGTTTCTTGGCTGGTAGACGGCATCCTTGTGACGTCGCCACTGTTCGCAAAGATTGACGAGACCGTTTGATTTTTTGTCAGGGTTATCTCCCTTAGCCCAAGGGCTACATATGGTATACGTATACCTTTAGATACCTTTTCAGTATCCTGGGTGTATGTTCGCACCCACCCGCCGTAGCAGGAGCCCAGTTATACCGCTGTGCACTCGGACCCTGCTGTTATTAGTCTAGATGCCTGTTGGCACCTAGTCCAGGATGCACCACGTGGAGGACTAACAGTCAGGAATATCACCATCATTGGAAATTGAGACTTTATAAGCATTACTCAAATCCTCAGGATCATTAGCATCCCAGTAATAATAATAATAATAATAGTAATAATAATAATAATAATAATAATAACAGAAATAATAATAATGATAATAATAATAATAGTAACAATAATAATAATAATGGTAATAGTAATAATAGTAGTAATAATATTAATAGTAACAATAATAATAATAATAATAGTAATAGTAAGCAATTATGAACATTGTTGAATATGGTCATGTTCCATTTGGACGTTGATTAGTTTGTCCAAACCTTTCAATTTTTTTTGTCAATTTTCTCTTTACAACAGATTGTCTTTCGCTCGAGGTCCCAATATTTTGAGTCGAAACAACTTGAATTTCCAGCCAACAAGTGGCGGCATGTCGGCTCTGGAAGCCATGCGTCAAGTCGACCGTCACTCGCGCATTCGCATGTTGCAAAAGGATTTGGACGAAGCTCGCAAACGGTGCGGATATGCCAATTCCGACGACCAAGCCGGTAACAATCGATTTTTTCTTGGCAATTGTAACTTGTACCACTTCAAATGTTTTATCCCGAAAAAGCCCTTTTTTTAAAGCGCAACCAACGTGGAAGAATAATAAGGTTTCTTGGCTAATAGACGGCATCCTTGTGACGTCGCCGCTGTTTGCAAAGATTGACGAAGCTGCCTGATTTTTTGTCAGGTCCTTAGCCAAACGGCTACATATCACCATTATTGAAAATGGGGACTCAAATTCTCAGAATCATTAGCATTCCACTAATCGTATTAGACTTAAAAAAAACAAAATATTACAAAAAATTTGGCAGTAAACTAATGCTTAAAAACAAATAGCAATTGCAAAAGATATTTGAGTTATGTAAAATAGGGTTTGTCCTTAAAGAAATACAAAGTTCTGTTAAAAGTAGAAGAAGATCTTGGCGGTAATAATGTATAAATACCACTGCAGCACTGATTACTTCATTGTACCAGTAGTTCAACAATTGAGTAACAAATTGGTCTCAAGTTAATAGAAACAATATAAAAATCGCATGGACATATATATATATATATATATAATATGCCATATTAAACCTGGCAGTATGCAAGGACCTATAAGGTAAAGTCATAGTGAAAGGGTTCTCTCACTTGCTAAACCGGTAGAACGTAGTAGCATTTGAGAACACTGGACAATTAGAATTGATTAGATTCACTATATATAATAAATTTACATGGTCAAGATTAACCACCCGTAGCTCAAGTGGTTGATGGCGCTGGCCTGTCACCAGATAGGGCGTGGATTCAAGTTCATGTGTGTGTGTGTGTGTGTGTAAAACTTGAAGGGTATGCATTGTTGATGATTCCAAACACAAGGATGAAACAGCTGCATAGTGCTTCTGGTTGACTCAAACCAAATGGATTTATTATTCAAGTGAATCTGACAATTCTAATATAACAATTCTAAATGAAATAAAAACCCACCAATAAAAAATAACTATTAAACACTATTTAATTGCAGCTTTGTTGTCGATGTTTATTTTTAGCAAAATTGACCAAATCTTTCGCTCCCGGCGAATGCAAAAGTGACGCGAATTGTTGCCAACACAGGTACGTAGAACATTACAATTTGTGTTGTCAATTTTTTCAATGCTTAATTATTAATAATTACAAACATGTCAGTGTGTCGATAGAATGCAGTCAGTTAAACAATTGTTTTTGCGATTTTGATTTTTGATAAAACTCTAGATGGCAACCTTTAGTGTTATTGTTAAGACTGGTATGCTAATGATTCTAAGGATTTGAGTAGTGCTTATAATGATGGTTATATTCCTGACTGTTTCTCCTCCACGTGGTGCATTCTTGATTCAGTACCTATAAGCATTTAGACCAATGACACTCGAGACCGAGTACACTGTGGTACAACTGGGTTTCCGCTTAGGCGGATAGGTGTGAACATACACCCAGGATATTTAAAAGGTATACGTATACCATATATAGTCCTTGGGCTAAGGGAGATAACGCTGAAAAAGAAAATCAGACGATATCGTCAATCTTTGTTAACAGTGGCCATATCTACCAGTCGAGAATCTACGTTATTCTTTTACGTTTGTTACGCTTATCAAGCCATCAAAATCGATCGTTTAATATGCCGTACACAATGTAGAAATAATTAAGAGGTAACTACGTCACACATTCAAGCAATAGCAGCCAGTGTTTGAACCTCTCAATAATTTATTTTGTCATTGCCCCCCCGCCAACCATTAGACCTCTATTTCCCCTCGGCCACGACCACAACGACTAACAATTCTCCAACAACTCAGCGCAAAATTGCCAAAGGCGAACTGTTGGAAGTAATTCAAACTCCCAAAGGCAAATATTTGCGCATTGCCCGAACTGGCGACTTGTTCATCGTCAAAACCAACTCGGCGTCGGACACGAGCTTAGACGTCGGTCTAGCGTCGAACGAGAAAATTGGCAGCCTACCAGTTGACACTTGTTCGTCGCCCGTACAGCTGCCAGCCAATGACAACGCCAGTCGATCGAAAAGGTCCGATTCGTGTGTCGTACCGATGCCAGTCCAACTTGAAGGCAACGGCCAACCGCCGGTCGACTACATGTCGAAAAGTAAAGACGCCGATGCTGGGCAATTGATGCCGACATCGCACTTTTTGTCCAGTCACCAGCCGCCTCCTTTCCAACGTCAATTTAATGCGTCTTTTGATGGCGACAAACATGGTCAAACGACTGCCAATGCATCGTCAAATAGTAATTATTACCAAAATATACACCATCGTCAACAACAACAACAACAACAACAACACTATTTACCTGGTGCCCCCAATTCTTCCAGTCAGACGGCGATGCCAGAAGGTCGCACATCGTATCAGTCGTTTGGCGATGGTGCCCAAAACTCGTCGCACTTGAATTCGATGCTTTCGTCTAATCCGATATTTGCGATGCAAGATTATTTGTCCCAATTGGCACATCAACAATCGAATAGTCAGTCGGCGTCGGCTTCGTCGTTTGTTGGACAGCAGCAGCAGCAGCAGCAGCAACCAGCCCAGCAACACTATTTAGGTCAAAATGGTCAGAATTTAGTTCATGGCGCTAACAACAATCCTTTCTTCCCCAACAATTCGACATTTGGTGGTCGGCCAGCTTTCCAACAACACTTTCCTGCTGCTTCTGGCGGTGGTGCCAAGGAACAACAACAGCAGCACCAGCAGCAGCAACCGACGTATTATGATGGACAGCAATATGGTGCTGCCCAGTTTTCGAATCGGAATCAACAGCATCAGCAGCAACAACAGCAAGCAAATTCAGCTTCTTTGCCAGTCATGTTTAATCATCTCAATGTTCCAGGATTTTCCAATTTTCCTTTTCCCCAGTTTTAAATTTTTTTACATATATACATATATATATGTGTGTGTGTACAGTTGATATTTTGTACATTTTCCAGTTTTTTTTTATGTGGTTACGACACTTGTTCTATTATGTTCACCGATGTTGTTCGCATGGATTTAACTGCTTTTGAACACAAGACCATGGTGGCTGTTGTATCTACTCAACGTTTAAATATATTCATTTGTATAGCTTATATATATATATATATATATATATATATATATATAATTTGTATACACGTTTTTAATTATTTACAACCAACGCTTGTTTCTTAACATACCATTTTGTAAAATTTTATTCATATTTTTTGTTTTATGTCTTCATCGTGTATATCCATTTTATTTTTGCATTTTACCAATTGTTGCTTCTTTTTGTATTTATAATTGTGGATTTAAAATAGGGTTTTATTCCAATTATGCTTGTATTGTCCACTCTGAGTGTTTTATATTTTAAGCGACGTCAGTTTGAAAATATTTTTTATTTCATCCAACTTTAACCTACTTTTGTCATATGAAGACAAACTGGTTTGCATATATATATATATATATATATATATATGTGCCGTCAAGTTCTGTACTACTTATGAAGATTATTTAAGTTATCACAGGTTTTTTTAACAATAATAGAGTAATTTGGCTTATTGATTGTTTTGTAATTGTTTATTGCAAAGTGTGCTTTGGTGTGCGTGTGGCTGTGGGTGTATGACTTTGGAAACTGACTGGTGTTGGTTGCGTTTCAAGTTAAGATGTTACAATGTTTTGCTTATTGATTTTTTTGGACAGTGTCATTTGTAGGTGTACTGCAATTTCTAGGTTCTTTAATCGGACAACGTGTGTTTAAGAGTTAAACTTTGGTTAGAAGTTGCATTTTTTGGACACATTCTATGTTTGGTATACGATGGCGATAGAATGGTATGTCTGTGTAAACGGATTCAGAGTTGGTCGTTGTGCTAAACTCAATTTGAGTTTTGCCGCTTACACTCAATGCCGTCTGTTGTGCTTGACTTCGCCAAATGACTACTACTAGTAAGCAGTAGAAATATATATTGTGCAATAAAAGTAGTACACAATTTGGCACGTTCTTATTAGTTGGAATGCTTTTGTACAAGTGCACTTAGCATGTAATGACTAGTACACTTGTAGTTATGGCTAACTTTTTGATTTTGAAGACTAATAGTTTTTTGTTATCTAAGTCTATACTTGAGACAACGGTCGAGTATCAAATTGTTTCCCAACGATTGGGTACAATGAGATTTGGAGGGTGATTATTGCAAATATATTGGGACAATATGCTTTATAATAGCTCTTGACTGAAGTGGTTATTTGTCTACAGTTACTAAGAGCCTGCAAAAATTATCAGAATATGCACTCAATAGTTAACACTTGTAAGTACATTGACGATAAATGTCAATTGTAAGCCTCTTTAATCAGTTCTAATGTAGCATAAATAAAGCGACTGATTTGGTACGCTCCATTATTTCTTGACTATCCATGATGCATTCGGTCTTTTGTATAAACTCGTACAATCTAACAATACGTTAAAGTTTCAAAGTGCCATCATCTATTGGCACAGTTCGTTATAGCCATGGTGGTCTAGCGGTATAGCGCTCGAATTCAGACCTCGGTGGACATCCGGGTTCGAATTCCATCGCCGGCCCACCAAAATGCGGGCCCACGCGTTTGGCTTCGCTAAACTATGTCCCCACTGCTGAAAGATGCGTTTCTCGTGCAAACATTCAAAGTAGCAAACATAAAATAATTAATATATATATATATATTTGTAAGTCCAACCCAAAGTGACCGATTCACACATCACAATGACTAAATTTTGACCCTTGTTTAGTTGTGTTCATTGTTTCTTTAAATAAATATTCAAAAAATTGAATCATGATGAATAGAATGTAGTTTATTAACTAATTTATGGACAAACTTGAATGGTAAGCACTGGTTGGAGTGTTTTTTTATATAATAATTATTATTACAAGTTACTTTAAATTTTGAAAATGTATTATATTTAATAATGAGTTTATTATTTTGTAAGTTTGTTGTTAGGTAAATTGTTTTTTCAATTTAATTGGAAAGAAAGTAATGAATGCAAGTCGTTTGAAACACCCAAATATTGGTTTGCATTTTGTGGAAATATTCCAGCATTACACTTGCCACAAATTCTGTATCAAGAATGTTACACGAGAATGTTACCATACAACGTTTTCCCTTCCTATGGGTGTTTGATATTTGTAGATAATGATCGAAAATAACTTGTGTGTTAAAGAATAATGTTTGATGTTTACTTTAACGCGCTTATAGATGTATATTGTATCAAAAAATGACCTTTTAATGCTATAGTATTTGCTATTTATCTTAATTTAACCTTGAAACTGTTATACAATAGTTGATTTAGTCATGATTTATTGACAATAAAATTTGAATCTAGTCAACCCATTTGACACGAGTTGAGAGAGCGCATTGGGATTGAGGAATGGGAATATTCAATTGCACCCATATAAACTTTATTGTCCTACACTCAACTGTTTACAGATAAACCCGCTAAACACGAGTTAGAATTATTGATTTATTCGAGTTTTTCCTATTCTACCCAGCAAAGGTTCGTCTTCATTATTTCTACACAACTATATTGGCCATGAATCAAGTATTTGCTCAAAATTTGGATGTCCTCAATGCGTCAATTGATGAAACGCTGAGTGTACCGGATCATCGGGTTGTTGTCTTTTTTTCCGGTTCTACCGATTTGGATACAGGTGATAGTTGGTGTTCCGAATGTCGTAAATGTACGTTTGTTGTTTTATGGAGTTATGATTAGTTTTAACAGTATGATTTGATATTATTGGTTGATGATTCTGGATCAGGGACTTTGGTAAATTATAAAGCGATTTCTTAACCAATCACCTATTTGTTACACTTGGTTAATTATTGATTGTATTCATATCTAATTTGTGTTGTTTATGTATAATAACTATCAATCTAGATAGTTCATGTTTAAAATAAATGAGCATTAATCCTCTTTTTGAAGGTTGTTAGAGGTTCGTGAACTTATTTTCTGGTCCAGTGGTACAGCGCTCAACTCAAACTCTGGTGGGCATAGGTTTGAGCGCTACTCCCGCACTAAAATGCCCTTTTTTGACTTTGCTAAAATGTTCACTTATTGAAAAATATTTTTCGTCAAAAATTCCAACAGTAACTGTCAAGCAAATAAATACGATTGTGGATTTAACAAAAATGGGATGCTAATGATCCTGAGGATTTGAGAAATGTTAATAAAGTTTTAATTTCCAATGATGGTGATATTCCTGACTGTTCTTCCTTCACGTGGTGCATCCTGTACTAGGTGCCTCTAGGCATCTAGACTAATAATAGCGGGGTTCGAATGCACTGTGGTATAACTGGGTTCCTGCTTTAGCGGGTGGGTGCAAGCATATACATGACTGTTCCTCCTCCACGTGATCTATCGTGGACTAGGTACTGATAAGCATCTAGACTAATAACAGCAAAGACCAAGTACACAGCGGTATAACTGGGATTTCGTTACGGCGGGTGGGTGAGAACATACACCCAGGATAGTTAAAAGGTATCTCAAGGTATACGTATACCATATGAAGCCATTCGGCTAAGGAAGATAACCTTGACAATAAATTGGCGGTCTTGTCAATTTTTGCGATGTCACAAGGATGCCGTCTACCAGCCAAGAAACTTTGTTATTCTTCCACGTTTGTCTACGCTTATTAAGCCATCGAAAGTCGATCGCTTTATATGCCATATAAATATGGAAAATAATGAAGAGATGATTGCGTCACCAACCAAAATGAACGTAACAAAAATCCTTCATTCAATTTTTTGTTGCATATAATATTTTCTAAAGTTTTGGATGGAAGTAAGTATCTAGCATACTTGTAAGAGTTTTTGTTTTTTTTACTACTGTATCATTCCATATTTCATTTTGATCTCGTTTCTTCTCAATTTTTTGTAAATAATTGATCTTTATTAAATAATACTACTACTAATAATAATGATGATAATTACTGTAGCTTTCTGCTACACTTTTCTTTTTATTTGAAGGTGAACTGATTTTAGAAAAATGTTTAAAATCAATTCAAACCAAAGGTTCTTTCATCCTGACGGAAGTTGGATTAAAAAACGAGTAAGTGGATTTAAATATTCTATTTTAAGAAATGTTCAAGTAATTTACAAATTGTGTGTATATTTATTGTTGATTTCTGTTTAAAATTGAATGTAATTGGTTGGATGGTAATAATCCTGAGGACTTGAGTAATGCTAACAAAGTCTCAATTTTCAATCGATGTTATATTTCCGACTGTTCCTCCTCCATGTGGTGTATCCTGGACTAGGTGTTTGGAGGAATCTAGATTAATAACAGCAAGGACCGACTACACAGGGTTATAATTGGGCTTTTATTAGATTCCCTCTGAGAGAATTGGTACTATCATACACACACGATGCTTAAAGGGTATGTATCTCAAAGTATCTATTTGCCATATGCAGTTGGTTCGGCTTGTGGATCTGTCAACCAGCATCAATTCCCTCCCAATCCACAGAAGAAAATCGCCTTGTTAATTCTTGTGAACACTGGCGTTGTCGCTGTTTTTAAGTCAAGAAACTTTATTTATTAGCCCCCTTCCCCCGACAACTTCTTCGTGTATGAATTTGGGAAGCTATGCGAACTTGGAACTTGTAATTGATTAAAGACTTGTATTTTAATGAATACGAGGATTTGTACCAAGGTGGATAATGTGGCAAGAGGTGGGATCGGTCTTTTGAGTGCCACCTAGGCAAACGTGAGCAACCGAACAGTATCACGGTGTTAACGACTAACTAGTGGCGCAGATAGTTCTACGCAGATTTAATTTAGCTAGGAGACCGGAATTGAATGTTGTCATGTACCAAATATATGATTGTTTTTTTCAGGGACTTAAATGATTGTATTTTTGAGTGGTATTTCGTTCCAATGAGTGGTAATAATTTGACTCAATCTACACACGGTGTATCTTTCACTTCTACTTATAAGTAAGTGGGGGTCAACTGCACAGCGGTATATTTGAGCTTCTCTCTTAATAATGTTAAACATAGTCAGGAGTATATCAATATTATTTGTAATATTTTCGATACTCATTTCTCATTTCATTTTTCATCATCATCATCGTCGGGGATAAACATCCCCCCACTGGTTATTATCACCCAGGGTAGTCCAAAAAAACCAAAACGTCTGCAAAAACGTTAGCTTTTGTAGTGTGTACTTAAAGAACGACACTTGAGGTGTGCTGACATTAAATGTTAATTACATTTCCCGAGTTAATCCATTCCAATGATCTCTGTTGGCTGCATAGGGGTAAACAAACGGACGCCCATTTAAATAATTCATTTGGACGAGGGGGCTTAGCATAAATAAAAGGACTGAGTTCGTATGCTACAATGTCTGTCCAAATTTTCCGTTGGCCACCTGGCCTTCTTTTCCATCCGGGTAATGGGTGGGCTTCCATAGCTATTCTGGCTGGATGAGTGGGCGATCTACGTAAAACATGGTCAATCCATTTTAATCGTCTTTCTTTAACTGTGCTAGACATACATGGCCAATCAATGTTAAGAGACTTACAAATATCTGGGAATGGTCGAAATATTTTACTAGTTATTAAGTGAGTGCGTTCAATGGAGGACAACGAGCGAAACCATATAGATCTTAAACAGCTTTGCTCAAAATAATCAAACTTTTTTGTATCCACTTGGGTGAGAGTTCAAGTTTCGCATGCATAAAGTAGAATGGAACACACTAAACTCTTATATATTGAAACCATTTCATTTTTGTAGTGTAGCAAACGTAGAAGAAGTGGCTGATAGATGGCATCCTTGTGACGTCGCCACTGTTCGCAAAGATTGACGAGCCCGTCTGACTTTTTGTCAGGGTTATCTACCTTATCCCAGGGGCTACATATGGTATATGTATATCTTAAGATACCTGTTAAGTACCCTGTGTGTATGCTTGCACTCACCCGCCAAAGCGGTAACCCAGTTATACCGCTGTGCACTCGGTCCCTGCTGTTGTTAGTCTCGATGCTATCAGTACCCAGTCCAGGACGACGAACAGTCAGGAATATTGCCATCATTGGAATTTGAGACTTTATAAGCTTTACTCAAATGGTCATGTTTCATTGGCATCCTATTTTGGATGGACGAGTTGATTGAACGTTAGGTGCATATTGTCTATTGATGTGAATATTCGTACTTTTACAACAACACTTTTGTACGTTTGTTGTGCGTCCGAAGTACGAATTAATTTATAAGCAATTCTGTCATTAACTCGTTTGAAGTCAACCCTATCGTAGTCATTATTGAGTAGGAAAAACAAGCTGCTGTCAAAATCTATACAGCATAATTCATTTGTTCTTATTATGACATTATTCAATTATATGAAGCACATCTAAATTAGATTTAAATATTATAAGGCATTATCTTAGCAGTATAAGTAAAATAATACATTTTTTCACAAATGTCATTATAAAATTCTAATTTAGGTAAAAAAAAGAATGACACTTGAAAAAATTGAAAAACAAACTAAATAGTTGCTTAAATATACGTTATATGATAAAATATGTATACATATATAAATTGCAAACGTAGACAATTTGAACATTATGGGTAATATTTATTTATTTCATTAAATTTTTTCAATGCGTTTGATGTAGAGGTTCTCGTATATTTTAAGCCAGTAATGTAAAATTTGATTTTGCATTACATGATTATTTTTATTAATTGAATATTTTTATTTCCTAAACCATTTACATAATATTTTTATAATTTTAAAAAATTGCAATTATATTAAGAATTGTGTTGTGTGAAGGCAATTATATATATATATATATAGTGGGTAACGAAATTGAATCCTATATTGATATTTAAGAATATTTAGCACTTTTTACTTATTATAGATACGCTTTTGCTGCTCTGAGACATCTGATTAAAATAACAACTAAAATAATTTGTTAAGAGTTCTTGGTAAATTTCTTACAATTTAAACAATGGTTAGTATAAATCGATTTTGGTAATTTCAGACATTTTATCACAACAACTATGTCGACAAGACACGTATGCAACTTATTTAGCAAAATATCTGTAGTCTCTAATAAAATCCACATGACTGAAATGTTAAACTCGAAATTTGTAAAATCAGCACCTTTTTCAATTTAGCTTCTAAAATTATAAAAAGCAATAAAATCTTATTCAAATCATGCTCCAGAATACACTTTAGAATTGGCAGCGTTTTTTAGTATAACGTACCATTTAATACAGGTTTGATTTATTTAAACTGCAAAAACCCGACCTTTGTACATTTTATTATCTACAGCCCGAATTTGAACGTTGATAATTTCGTTTTGGGTTTTTTAAAGGCTAGGTTAACAAGTCGTAAAATAATGTATTACTTATAGATAATATCATTTGTGTTATAAAAATCCTGGTTTTAAAGGATTTTATTGGTATATTGATGATCTCAGATTTAAAACGGCTGGCAGAAGTAATAAATAGAAGTGAATGTTACTTGAATTGTTGACATTACAAAGTTTATAACTTTTTCTTTATATATTCATGTATTTTGGTCAACAAAATTCTTTTTTTAACAAATTACATATATTGGTTTTTAAGTTTTAATACATGTAGGTATTATGATTTATTACTAGAACGACTGTTGCAATGTTTTATTGTGAATTATATTTTATATTTTTTGACAAAGTTTTGTCTAAGGAATTTATTAATAGTTATTAGATATGTCTAAGATGAATATAAAGTGCTAAATGTTTTGCAATATCATAGTAGATCAATATAGGAGTCAGTTTTGTCACTATCTGCTGTCAATCTAATTCATTCGCCTTTGTGACACTACTTAATTATAAAACGCACATCTAATTTAAACTAAACCATTCTTTAAACATTATATTGGCGGTAAAGTAAATTAATTATTACCGTTATCATTATAAAATTCTAATTTGGGTTAAAAAATAAGAATAATGACAATAAAAAAAGCAAATTAGTTACTTTAAAATAATTTATATAAATTATGTGTATATATATAAAAATAGATAGTAGGGGTATACATTTTTAATATTCATTAATTTCTAAAAAAATTTTCAGTATTTAATGTAGGGATTTCTACTTATTTTAACCCAATGTTGTAAAATTTGATTCTGCATTACAAAATATGAAATTGAATAATTTACCAATTTTAGTGCCACCTTAAATATCTACCATTTAGACCCTATTTTAATAAATTTTTTGATATTATAACAGTCAAAAATATTATAAAATGAAGTATAAAAATGTATTAAAATAAAGCTGGTCTGTAATTGTTTAAGGTAGCACTAAAACTTGTAAAATAAAAGTATTCAATTAAGACAATGAAATATGGAATGCAAAATCCACAACAATGGGTTAAAATACGTTAGGACATACACATTAAACGCTTTGAGAAAATTCTAGAAATTGATGAATATTACCTAAAATATTACAAGTATATAGTTTTTGTAATCTATTATATATATATAATGTTTATTACTTTGATGTTTGATGCTAATGATCCTGAAAGTTTGAGTAATGCTTATAAAGTCTCAATTTCCAATGATGGTGATATTCTGACTGTTAGTCCTCCACGTGGTACATCCTGGACTAGGTGCCCCTAGGCATCTAGACTAATAACAGCAGGGTCGAGTGCTGTAGCGGTATAACTGGGCTTCCGCTACGGCAGGTGGTGCGAACATACACAGGATAATTTAAAAGGTATCTAAAGGTATGTATACCATATGTAGCGCTTGGGCTAAGGAGATAACCCTTACAAAAATCAGGCGGCCTCGTCAATCTTTGCGAACAGTGGCGACGTCACAAGGATGCCGTCTACTAGCCAAGAAACTTTGTTATTCTTCCACGTTTGTCTATGCTTGTCAAACTGTCGAAATCGATCGTTCTACATGTCGTATAAATATAGGAAATAATGGAAAGTGACCACGTCACCAACCAAAATTAAAAATTATATTATTACTTTGAATGTTTTACGAGAAACATCTTTCAGCAGTGGACATTTTAGCAAGCCGAACGTGGGCACCGCATTTTAGTGCCAGCAGTTGGATTTGAGCCCATGCCCACCGAGATCATTTTGCTTTGAAAAATGAGCATGAGGCAATAAGACAACAATTACAGCAACCAACAACATCAAAGTCTCGTAGTTTAAAGAGAACTTGAGATAAAATGTTTCCATGTATTTGAACATTCTGTCAAAAGGTTTGTTTGATTCCATGAAACATTCATTTCAATTCGATCTTCCCGAATAGTTCTTAGCCAAGTTTTCTGTAGTCTAGCCCAACCTTTCTTTTACCATTTACAATTGTTCATTCCAAAACCGTTCTTGCTGATCTTTTGGGCGATAAACGTAGAGTTTGACCAAGTAATTTTCTTTGTATAATTGTAATGATGTTATGTAGTGAATGAGAGTCAGTTCTTCTCATGATCTCATCATTTGGAATGTGATCGTGCCAGGTAACCTTTAAAATACTTTTAAGACACCGGCGATGCAAAACATCCACCATCTTATCAATCTTGTCTGTTCGCTTCCACGTTTCACTCCCCATATATTGCCGTAGGAATGATTATTGATGAGTACAAACGAAGTTTTGTCTTCATTAAATAAATGAGCAAGCTCACGTCTACAACATCTCTGTAGTTGCCTCGTCCAGTCCCATCTGCATATTGTTTTCAACCTTTGAATTGCATAAATCACTTCAGTTACACCAAATGTCACGAATGCATATTTCTCGATTTTGGGTTACATTCATATTATTATCAAAATCGATAAGGGTATTTGATTATTATATATGTGTGTACATGTTTTACAATATAAATTATTTTTAATCAGCTAATTTGCTTATTTTTTCAATTTTATCATGATATTAGTTTCAATAGAATATTTTATTTATACCGCCAAGATGATGTTTTAGTTTAACTTAGATGTACGTTGTACAAATAAATTTTATCACAAAAGCAAATGAATTATACCGCATTGACAGCAAATTGTTTGTCTACTGTATATATACCGGGGTGGTCTAGCGGTACAGCGCTCGAATTCGGACCTTGGTGGACATGGGTTCGAATCTCATCGCCGGCACTAAAATGCGGGCCCATGATTGGCTTTGCTAAAATGTCCACTGCTGAAAGATGTTTCTCGTAAAAAAAAATAAAAAATAACATTAGGGAGTCCAAAAAGCATGTTCCTAGATAATTCTATTTCTATATTTTAGGTGGGACAAAGAAGATAACTGCTTTCGTATTCATCCAATTTTCACTCTGAAAGAAGTTCCCACTTTGATGTCTCTAGAAAAGGTGCGTGTGTTGTTTTCCATTTCAATTGTTGAACTTTTTATGTTTATTTGAATTGATAGACTATTTGATGGCAACCGAAAAGGAAGTGGTTCTTAGTTTGAGTCTGTTGTACAAAGTATGCATGTATTCTACTAACTGATAATAATAATTGTTAGTTAGTTGCAGTGCTTCATAACTGTATAATTTGTAGTAACATTGGGTTTCAATACAATGTTTGCTCTTTTCAGTTTGTTTGACACAAGAAAATAGTTTTCTTCACACGTAGACACGTTTTTTATATGGCACCATAATTTAGTGTCTTTGTTGTTCACGTCGAATCTGGTCAAACGCATCGAACCATTGCTAATACTCGACTTAATACAGGTGACAGTTTGCCATTAAGACCGTCTTTTGTGTCATTGTGGTTGGTGACGCATAGTCACCTCTTCATACATTCCCATACTTATACGGTATATAAAACGATCGATTTTGATTACCTTGACAAGGTAACAATCGTAGAAAATTAACGCAATTTCTTGTCTAATAGACGGTATCCTTGTGACGGCGCCACTGTTTGCATTGATCGATTTTTTTAACCCAATGGCCGATACAAGCCGGTAAATACAACACGGCTTGGTTTGACCGTAACGATAAACACGACAAACGGCTTGGCAATCGTGACACGGATTCCATGAAGCATCGAATACAATAACGCGATTGGCACCAATCAAGTTGACACCCAAACATCCAGCCCTACAAATTTAGTCACAACATTGAAAGAAACATCTAATACAATTTGTATGTTGACAATATTATTGTTGGCCAATCATTATTCTGCCTAAAGAGGATTAAAAGAATCAAACGATCTATCGAGTTCCGTTTGCAGCAGGGAGGACATTCGACGGTTAAAAAAAACACTCCAAAAACGTCACGAAATGCTTTAAATTGGTTCAACACAACAAACAACAAAAATTAATGGCAAGCATCTTCTTATTAGTTCCACGTTCTCGTAGCATTTCGTATTATCCCTTTCCACTGTTCACGGTTTTGGAGACATGTAGGGATATGTCAGTCCAACCGACTTAGCCGTTGTTCCGAAGATAAGATCCCAACTAAGACAGGTGAAGATCGTCCCGAACAGCATCCATCCAAGTACGTTTTGTAAACACCTCTCCTCTTCCAATCGGTATTTGGACAAGCCAGGGTTACGATACGTCAGATTGCATCAGGATTTCTACGAAGAACGTGACCAAACCAGCGCAATCTTCGTTGTCGCGATACCAATGAAGGAATATTGTGAAATTGAAGGTCATCTCGAATTTGGCGGTTACTGATCTTTTTTATCCAATCCGTTGACACGGATAATGCAAAATGGGTGTTGTGCCAAATGTATCTGAGACACCTTGCTTTAAATTTGTCAAGCTTCGTGATCTCCGACTCAGTAAGAGTCCATGTTTCAGCTGCGTATAGAAGTGCTGTGCGAACCAATGAAGAGAAAATGTTCATCTTGTCTTTGGATTGATTATCTAGAAAAGTACATTCTAATGAACCGTTGACTAATTATTAATTTTAAAATCAATATATTAAACAACACCTTTGTGTCTTCTTGTGATTATGATACTGTGCATTTATTGTAATATGTTATACACATTTGTAGTCGATTTTTGTTTTAGTAAATAAGCTTTCTATTATTAGTTTCTTCTGTTAGATTATGTATTATTTTTTAAATGAATTGATAGCTTATATAAGAACGTAATGATTATGTTTCACTTGTGTTAGTGATCTAGCGGTAGGGATGCTAATGATCGCCGAGGATTTGAGTAATGCTTAACAAAGTCTCAATTTCCAATGATGGTAATGTTCCTGACTATTCATCCTCCACGTGGTGCATCCTGAACTAGGTGCCCCTAGGTATCTAGACTAATAACAGCAGGGTCAGAGTGCACAGCAGTATAACTGGGCTTCCGCTTCGGCGGGTGGGTGCGAACATACACCCAGGATGTTTAAAAGGTATATTAAGGTATACGTATACCATATGTAGCCCTTGGGCTAAGGGAGATAACTCTTACAAAAAATCAGGCGGCTTCGTCTGTCTTTGCGAACAGTGGCGACGTCACAAGGATGCTGTCTACCAGCCAAGAAACTTTGTTATTCTTCACGTTTGTCTACGCTCGTCAAGCCATCGAAATCGATCGTTCTACATGTATAAATATGGGAAATAATGAAGAGGTGATCACGTCACCAACCAAAATGAAATGAATGAATGTCTAGAGGTACAGCGCTCGATTTGAACCTGGACGGGGTTCGAATCCCACGTCTGGCTTCGCGCAAATGTTAACTGCTGAAAAATGCGTTGTCCGTTAAAACATTCAAAGTAGCGACCATAATTTGTTTTAAGAAACTAATTAGGCAGTGCATTAATTATATTAAAATAATTTTATGATTAAAAAATTCTTTTCTACTACAACAGACTGGCAGTCAAATCAAAATTATTTCTCGTTTGGATGGCAAAGCATGTTTGGATAGTGACGCCGTTGAAAAACTACTGCAAAGTTAAGAAATTGAAAGCCAACATGTTTGGCGTTTATATACTGTCAATGCTGACTTGTTATTTAATGCGTTGCAATGAATACTTCAACCGCTTTTGTGCAATGTTGTTTTTTTCAAATGTTCTCTACCTAATTTTTTTTTCCTACTTTTCTGTGATATTTTGATTTACTTTTTAATGTTTTGTGTTTCAAATTTTTTATCTGCTTTTGGCTTGTGGTATTTTTGGTTTCTTTATTTAACAATAGTCCCTTTTTGCTAATGCATTGTTATATGAACGTATGGTTGTGCGTTTTTGTTTTGAATGTCTGGTGGGTTAAGAGTGGAAGGAGTGTCAAAGGCAAAGTGCTTTATTGGTGTAACTCATTCTCATTCCGGTAGATAGTCAATAATGTGACTATTGGTCACTTTATACATTTGGACTATCTAACAATCCTCAAAATTATACAACAACGAAACTTAGTGGCAAAGTCACATCTGTACAAAGTTGGAACTAATGATGAAGCAACCAGGTCATTAATCACAATGAATACAGATTTTGGTACACTGGGATGCTAATGATCCTGATGATTTGAGTAATGCTATTAAGATCTCAATTTCAATGATGGTGATATTCCTGACTGTTCGTCACTCCCACGTGGTGCATCCTGGACTAGGTGCCCTAGGCATGTAGACTAATAACAGCAGGGTCCGACTGCACAGCGGTATAACTGGGCTTCCGCTACGGCGGGTGGGTGCGAATATACACTCAGGATACTTAAAAGGTATCAAGGTATACGTATACCATATGTAGCCCTTGGGCTAAGGGAGATAACCCTTACAAAATCAGAAGGCGGCCTCGTCAATCTTTGCGAACAGTGGCGATGTCACAAGGATGCCGTCTACCAGCCAAGAAACTTTGTTATTCTTCCACGTTTGTCTACGCTTGTCAAGCCATCGAAATCGATCGTTCTACATGTCGTATAAATATGGGAAATAATGAAGAGGTGACTACGTCACCAACCTAAATGAATGAATAACCTTTTGCAAATAAGGCAGTAATGGATGACTTGGTGAACTGGAATGAGTAAAAGTTTGCTGGTAACAAACAATCTTATAGTGCAATGTTTACAAATACAGGCAAATGGCAATAATGCAGAATATTTGTATACTAATACTATTTTATTAAATAAAATATTAGAATTAAACGCGGTGTCAACAACTTTACATATAGCAATGCTTTCCCAATCACCATCCGTAAACTTAGGACAGAATTTTGCGTTAAATGATTAGACATGTATAAGTTATAAATAAATGGTCTAAAAAAGTGTAACAACGTTGTAAATACGAGTGTATGTATAAAAATGTCCGACACTTGATGTGGATAACTGCAATTGTGTAAGGAAACTACTTATTTATTGTAAAATTGACACATGATAGGGGGGAATGAGACTAGCAAGAATGTAGTTTTTGCTTTTGTAGCCGGTGAGCCATAAGTAAAAATGTCACAATAATATTTCATTAAACCGTTTATTTTATTTTGTTCATTACTTTGAATGCTTTACAAGAAAGGCATGCCTTTCAGTAGTGGACATGATGGTGAAGCCGAACGTGGGCCGGTGGTGGGATTCGAACCCCGATGCCCACTGAGGTCCAAATTCGAAAGCTAGACCACCCCCATACATAGTTGTAACGAATTTTGAAAAATGGAAGGTTACTCGCTTTTATTAGTCAAAAGTATGTATATATATATATATATATATATATATAATTACCGCTTTCTACATTTGGGTTTAAAATGTTCAAGAGCAAATATACTAGAACGATAAATACATTTCGCATATTGTAATAGCGTTTTTATAATCAATTTATCAACTACAACATACACATTTGCATTAGCATGCACTGTCTATGCGAAAACCAGTGATATAACTTGTTCATCACCTTATAAAACCTACCCAAAGCGTTTTGTGGCGATAAAGAAATGGTATACTAGTAGGTGAAAATAACACAGCAGCGTCTTCAATTCTGCGTACAAACGAATTAATTTTGTTTTTTAATAAATTTCTTGATATATATAACAAAGCGGTCCTTTTTAAAAATTTCTTAGTATAGACAAGAGCTTTAGATTAGTCGTTTCTCAACCCCAATAACATGCTACTGTCAACGGTAGTTTTTACAATGCATTCTAAATAAACTAAAAACGATTGTTTTGAAGATGGATAGGCTTCTATAGTTATTCGAAATCTTGTATATTGGCTGTCACTTAACCCTGTTTTTGGAAATATGCATTTAATTTTTTGCAGAAAATTGGTAAAATGGCGTCCTTTTATTTTTTCTGTTAGGACAAGCAAGGTTACCAACCTTGGATTCTAGCCATCCTTCTTATTTACAAGACAAGGGATCGACCTCAGTGGAATTAAACAACAATAAAAATACTTTTAACTAAAATTTAAAAACTAACCTAGAAGCGCCTTATAAAACATCACTTTTCTATTTCTTCCATTTACAAATCCCACCCAGAATATATCAGCCATCAAATATATTGTATTTTTTCATTTTAGTTATTCAAAATTGGAATATTAAAATTGACCAATTTAAAAATAGTTTTTATTCTAGTTCAATAAAATAGTACATAAAACTTTTAAATAATTGTACAACACATTTTAGTTTTAAACGGATTTTGTGCTGCGTTTGCTGCTGCCTGGCTGAACCAAATATCTTTGTCTGTTTGTTCTTGAAAGTAGGTAAACAAATTTTTGATAAGATCAGAAGTTGGCGGTCGCGAAAAGTTTATTTGACTGTCAATCAACTTTATTTCAGCATGTAATTTATCTACAATTTTTACCTGTTCAACTTCGTTCATTTTCTCTACAATAATAATTAATATTGATTGACATTGATTAATGTGGTTTAAAATAATACATTTCGGTTAAATTATTATTATATATTATTATATTATACAAAACCCTTTTGCTTTAAAAATAGGCATGGGGCAATTACAGCAAAACAACAACAACAATAACAAAGTCTCGTTGACATTGAAGATTCTGCAAATCGAAGATTGAGCTTCCTTTCGGATTTCACTCAACCCTGTCATCTGTGTAACTTTCTCATCTAGATACGTACAATCACTTCTTTGCCTTTGTTTGCCGAAATGGCGTCCTCTTGTATTTTTTTCGATAGCGGTATAAATGTTTTACAGAGGCCAGGTTGCTAACCTTGCGTTCAAACCCTCCTCCTTTATCCAGGCTTGGGAATGGATAGATTGAATCATTTCTGGTTCAAACTATATATATATATATATATACTTGCATGGTATATTAAACAATTGATTATGATTACTTGATAAGCGTAACAAAAGTTCATTGATACTGTTTCCAAAGATTATCGAAATCGCCTGATGTTTTTTCAGGGTTATCTTCATACATACGGTATACATTTAAATATCCTGGGCATATACTTTCACCCACTCGCCAAATCGGAATCTCAATTCTACCGCTGTGCACTTGGTCTAGAAGCCTATGAGAACCTAGTCCAGGATGCACCATAAGGATAAGAAACAGTTGGTAATATTACTATCATTCGACATGAGACTTTATAAGCATTATTCAAATCCTCATGATCATTAGTATCCAATGGATTCAAATCAATATGATCATGTTCATCCATCCGCCTAAGCAATGGGCTCATGGCAAGAACTGACTCTCGTCCATTACATGACATCATTACAATTAGACGAAGAAAAGTACTTGGTCAAATTCTACGTTTGCACCTGAAAAGACAATGATTTTGGAATATACAATTAAAAATGGCTAGATAAAGGTTAGTAGACAACGGAAACCCTGTCTAAGAATCATTCGGGAAAATTTCATTGATATATATATATATATATATATATAAAGCTTAAAAAGTTAATATATGTAAGCGTTTATATTCTATTTCCGCATGATAATTAACGTTAGTAATATACCCTAAGAGATTGTCAAAAGAGTGTGTTTTATTACGGTTATTTATTTGATTGGTGACGTTGTCACCTCTTTCATTCTATATTTGTGCGGTATAATAAACAATCGACTTCAATGGCTTAATAAGCGTAACAAACGTAGAAAAATGAGTTTTTTTATTGTGCGTTTTCAAAACTTGACAAGGTCGTTTGACTTTTCGCCTGTGGGCATCTAGTCTATAATGCACCACGTGGGAAAGTAGTAGTCAGGAATATCACAATTAAGGTTTTATTTTTCGAACGTGACAAAAAGCAATCTTCGGTAATTGGATATTAGGGAAATCAAACAAGGGCCTAAATTATTATTATTGTTAAGCTTTAATATCGCACTAGATACATTCAGCGTAGAATACATTTTCATCGTTAATATAAAAATAATAATAGCAAAAATTTTTAAAAGTAGTAGTACAAATAATGTGAGCAAAATGAAGTAGAATGTCATATGTTAATGAATATAAATATGGTCTGACACTCCAGCTACCTGTATAAGTGTTTAAATATTTAAAAATTCAACTATAACTAGGTTAGTACCTTCCCACCTGTTTTGATTACAGCCGAATAAGCAGAAGCTATCAGAATGTGCAGACAAAAAAACAACCCCAGACAAATTTCACTCTTTTGTTTCTAAAAAGATAATTTGTAGTTACGTTTTCTTGTTTTATAAAGTCACGAATACTACAAATTTTGGTAAGCATAGTAAAAGTAGTCTTTTTGTCTTCAGTGAAACTTCGGAAAAAAAACGAACATGTTAAAATTGCGGTTGTTAATTAGCTCTCTTAGACCAGCGTCCATTCTTTTTACTATCTCCTCGATGTTTTTCATTAACGTTCAATTACTAGTCCTCATTTTCGCCTTTCTCAATAATGGATTGAAACTGTTTTATAATGACATCATAGCTGAAAAATTAAAATCAATTTAACGAACCAAATCAGATTTTTTATTATAAAACGGTAAACTACAAAGTAATATTCAATAAAATGTTTTTTTACGCTTAATAAGTTAATATTCATAACAGCCTTTACAAATATTGAACAATAAATATTAATTTACTCAAAAATTACACGCTACATTTGTAATAAGTTTAAAGCTTACTTGTTTTATACAAATTATGATTTTAAGCAACTTAAACCAGTTAATATAAAAAACAAATTTTCAAAAGTACTTTTATTTGATATTAAAAGTAAACATTAAGTATAATAATATCTAACAAATCACTTTATTTTCTAAACCATTGTTGAGATAAAGATATAGTTTTTATTTTCCTTTGAAGTTGTAAAATAGAATACATTAAAGCTTCGGCAGTTGGTGGGCACCCTGAAAATATAAAACATAAAATTAAAATAAATTATTAACTTTTAAAAATAATATTTTAATGCAAAATCATCAAATTCTTACAAAACATTCAGTTAACATAATCCAACTCGTTGTGTTTTTTATTAAAAAACATGCCCGCACTTGTTTCAATAATTACATGTAAACTTTTCAAAAATGACAATTTACTAATAACAGCAAACGATAAACTTTTAAAAAATTATGACATTTTTCACCAAATGTTAAATCTGGATAACAAGGCACATTAAAAACATCCTAAACCGACTTGGTAACATTCATTTCATTTTGGTTGGTGACGTGATCACCTCTTCATTATTTCCCATATTTATACGACATGTAGAACGATCGATTTCGATGGCTTGACAAGCGTAGACAAACGTGGAAGAATAACAAAGTTTCTTGGCTGGTAGACGGCATCCTTGTGACGTCGCCACTGTCTCGCAAAGATTGATGAGGCCGCCTGATTTTTTGTAAGGGTTATCTCCCTTAGCCCAAGGGCTACATATGGTATACGTATACCTTTAGATACCTTTTAAGTATCCTGGGTGTATGTTCGCACCCACCCGCCGTAGCGGAAGCCCAGTTATACCGCTGTGCACTCGGACCCTGCTGTTATTAGTCTAGATGCCTAGGGGCACCTAGTCTAGGATGCACCACGTGGAGGACTAACAGTCAGGAATATCACCATCGTTGGAAATTGAGACTTTATAAGCATTACTCAAATCCTCAGGATCATTAGCATCCGACTTGGTAACCTACAATATAAACACGTTCATAAAATTTTGGATAAAAATTTGCTTACTTAGTATAAAGTGAAGTGTCATTTTTAGTACTCAAACCACTCAGCTACCTCTTAAAATAATTTAATATCAAAAATAAGAAAATACTGTTGATAACAAAGTTGCAAATGGAACTTTTAAAAAAACACGCCAATATTTTTTTATTATTTTTATTTTATGTTTGCTACTTCGAATGTTTTACAAGAAACATCTTTCAGCAGTGGACATTTTAGCGAAACCGAACGTGGGCCCGCATTTTAGTGCCGGTAATGGGATTCGAACCCCGATGCCCACCGAGGTCTGAATTTGAGCGCTGTACCCTAGACCACCCCGGCACAAGTTATACATAGATTCAATCTTTATTTTTAAAAAACTTACCAGGAACATAAATATCAACAGGTATTACTCGGTCGCATCCACGTAGTACACTGTAAGAATAATGATAATAACCACCTCCATTTGCACATGAACCCATGGAAATAACCCATTTTGGATGTACCATTTGATCGTAGATTCTCCTCAAAGCGGGAGCCATTTTGTTTGTTACTGTGCCTGAAACAATAATCAAATCTGCTTGACGTGGACTAGCCCTAAAAACGACACCAAATCTGTCCATATCGTACCGAGGTCCAGCAATATGCATCATTTCAACGGCACAACAAGCCAGACCAAACGTTAATGGATAAATCGAATTCTAAACAATAAATAATGTAATGCTTACTTTTCGGGCCCAATTTAAAACATCATCAACTCGAGTAATAACATAGTTTAATTTTCCATCAGGATTTTGAAACGGACTATATGGTTTGTAGGGAACAGATTTATTTGGATCTGTGACACTTCTAATAATGTTCTATTAATACAAATTGGTACTTACGGTGTTTCTGGTGTAGTTAAAAATTTTGGAGAAGTCTGAAATAAACGAATAGGTCCATGACAAAATAGTTTGCTGCGAACAACATTTTTTACGGCAAGCGACATAGCCGCTCAGGTTACTACAAAAACCTTGACTCTAAACATTTTCGATAAAACTACGGATTAAAAAACATTAAATATCTATATATTATTTAATTAAATTTAATTGTTTTAAAAAATTAATATTTTTTTATTAGCAAAAATAATTAAATTAAATTATTATTGTTATTAGTTATGTAGTAGACAAAACTATAAACGAAAATAATTTAAATAATTTTTTATCAATTTTTATTATAACAACAATTAATTTTATTATAATTATTATTGTTTATACATACTTTTGATTTTCTGGTATACGTCATTGTGAGTTAAGTTTATAAACGCTTCTCCATTCGCGAGGTGAGGCGCGCGTTACGCTACACGTCCATTGGAGCGTTATTCATCCTTTTCTTTTTTTCTTTTTTGATGATTATTGCAGTGTTTTTTGCATTGTAATACGTAACTTGTTTTATTATTATTTTTGCATATTTATAATTTTTTGCTCGTTTTCTATAATTGTTAACTCTCAATATCTACCTTGATTTTATCTTGATTTCAAATATTTTTTCTGTCACTAATCCCCCTTTACCTCACCATCCATTTCATTTTTCCCCTGAAAATTGAAACAATTTGAGAACCGAGTACTAAAAGGCGTTTTGGCCTACTCAACTCGTGAAAAATTCTGAATCCTGAATCCATTTGTTCGTCTTTTCCCTATCTAGTTAATGTAGTAGGATCAAAGCTACAAGGATATAAGCGATACAAGTTCAATCAATAATAAGGAATCAAATCAATTATTTATATTTATTAACTTTCTAAAATGGTGGGAACGAAAAGAACATGCAGCCTTCAAATCTGAACAATCCGTTCTTACCATCATTTAATTCGTTGTCGTCAGTAGCAGCGAATAAGGTCAAACACGGATAAACGACAAAAATAGAAAAACCTCATAAATTTTTGATTTTTCCAAACAATAGTTTAGTTTGATTGAATATTCTTCTATTCAAAACAATATTTCAAACAAACTATGTAGGTGTTGTCATTAGAAATGTATGGTGAAGTTCGCAAGTTAGTTGTAAAACCAACTGAAAGACTTTATTTACGTTTAAAAAAACTTATTTTACGTAAATATTTAAACTCAACAGCGGAATAAAAATTATATTAATAAAAATAAAAAATTAAATACATTTCTTGCATGGCAGTGCTATGAATGTTTTAAAACTTAAAACCCAGTTTTTAATTTTGACAACTGTTCACTACATGACATCATTACAATTCAACCAAGAAAATTACTTTGTCAAATTCTACGTTTACCACTCAAAAAACTAACAAGAACGGTTTTAAAGTAGACGATTGAATATGTGCGGTTTACTAACCGCAGAAAACCTGACTAACAATCATTCGGGAAGATTTAACTAAAATGAATGTTTTATGGAAATAAAATATTTTCTTTATTTTATTTTATGTTTATTACTTTAAATGTTTTACGAGAAACATTTTTCAATAGTGGACATTTTAGCAAACCCAACGTGGGCCCGCATTTTAGTGCTGATAATGGGATTCGAACCCATGCCCGAATTCGAGCGTTGTACCGCTAGACCACCCCGGCACAAATTAAATTATTAGATTTTATTTTTTGGTGTTAATATTATTATACTGCTTTATGTTTATTTTTAAAACAAAACAGGCTTTATAGTAATACTAAAAATAAAAAACTGGTGTGTAATTATTAAAGAAATATTTTAACGGTAAAGCTAGTTAATCAACAATGTCGTAAGGACTAAATTTTGGACTTTTAACAATTAGGAAAAATTGTCGTATATAATGTAGTTATTTTACTTTGTTTGTATTGTACATTTACTTACTAAAATAAAAACAATTTGTAAACTGCAAAGAAAATTAGATTGACATATATTTAAATTAGTAACTCAATTTTCCTTAAAGAAACAGGTTACAGGTTTTAGGTTTATACACGAGTTAAATAGTAGTAAACTCTTTTTGATTCTCTGTTTAAAATTTTAAATATTATGTGTAAAAATAATAAATAAAAACAATAACAATAAAGTTTTAAATAAAATTGAGAAGGTAGTGTTTATCATAGGCCAATTTAAAAGTCTGGATAGACGTGGCCAAAATAACATGTGGGGAAAAACTATTCTAGACAGAAATAACCCTGTAGGAAAAGTGATGGAGATTTAACATAAATTAAACTCTAGGCTTAAAAATGTTAAAAGGATATCCTCTACGCGAATCATTGGAGAAGACGAGTAAATGCTTAAACTGATTAGAGTTAATGAGTTTGAATACTAGAAAAAAGTCGCCCTGGAGTCGTTTATCTGGCAATGGAAAAAGTTGAAAAGCTTTTATACGTTTAGGGTAAGGAACATTTTTAAAGGCATGTGGTAATTTAGTAAAGCTTCTCTACACCTTATCAAGTTACACTATATCCGCTCTTTGGATGGGGGACCTTATTTGAATACATTATTCAAGGTGCGGCCTAATATAAAGTTAATAAAGGAGCCGAGTGCAGCTAAAATGGATGTTTTCTAAATTACGCATAAAAAACTTAAGCAATAGCAGGTTAGGACTACTTTGTTGTAGTTAGATAAAAAGTTAAGAAAGGGGCTAAATATCACACCTAGATCTTTAACCAAATTCACTGTTGTAATAATTTACTAACTTGGGGCTCTGAAAAGATTACCTGAATGTTTTTTGAAAGTGAACAGGATACAGGATACAGGATAATTCACGAGATTAGTAAGAGAAACTCCTTTTGATCCTCGGTTCTGAAATATCAATATATCTGAGGGAGGGAAAAGAATAAAACTGGGGAAATATAAATAAAAGCTAAATAAATTAAGGAGGGCATGCTTATTATAGGCTTGCTTAAAGGAATCTAGAGAAGGGGCTAAAATAATATGGGATGGCAAATTATTCCAAGCAGAAATGACCCTGTGGGAGAAATAACAACTACGGAGACGGGTACAAGCTCTAGGCTTATAAAACTTATACTTATGACCCCTTAACATTTCCTGTGAGGGAACGAAAAATGAAGCACTACGCCCAGAATAAAACTAAATAATAAATTAAAATAAGGTCGCCTCGGAGTCTATCTGATAACGAAAAAAGCTTTAACCTTTTTAGCCGATTTATATGATCAACATTATATAGGATTTTAGGTATTTTAGAAGCTTTTCTTTGAACCTGATCAAGTCTATGAATGTCTCGTTTAAAGATAGGGGGAAGTAACTTGAATACAGTATTCAAGATGTGGTCTAATATAGAGCATATATAAAAGACGTGTACAACTGATGGAAATATTCCCTAAAGTACGCTTAAAGAAGTTGATCAACCTAAAACCCTTTTGCGCAGCAAGAGTATAATGAGTAGAGAAATGAAGGGAGGATGAGAAAGTTACACCTAAACCTTTAATAGATAGTACCGATGTAATAAGAGAGTCATTTGAAGGAGATGCTCTAAATGTGTTTCCCGAAGGTTTACCAAAGCTAATATGCTTACATTTTGAGAGATTGAGAGGAAGCGAGTTTTTAGAGGCCCAATCTTGAATGTTAAAAATATCTTGCTGTAGAACCTCAGGGCTAGACCCCCATATCTTAACATTATCTGCATAGAGCAGGATGTTCGACTTAACTACCGCAGGCAAATCATTAATAAAGATGATAAAGAGTAATGGGCCTAGTACAGAGCCTTGTGGGACCCCTGAGGAAATCGGACAGGGACTGGATAGATCATTGCCTAACCTAACTCTAAAATACCTACATGAAGGTAATCTTCAATCCAGTAGTACAAAGGCTCTACAATACCAAAAGACTTTAACTTAAACAATAATAATTTATGTGAGACTTTGTCAAAAGCCTTAGCAAAGTCAAAATAAATAGCGTCAACAGAAGAAGTGTGCTTAAGTAACGAAGTAAGGCTATCAGAATAAAATAATAAATTAGTAAGACAAGAACGATGGGGTAAAAAACCGTGCTAAGAAAAACTGATAAGATTATTATTAGAAATAAAATCAATAATGTGGGCCTTAAGTAATCTTTCAAGGATCTTACTAGAGTGGAAAGGATACTGATTGGTCTATAACTATCCGGGACCAGCCTATCACCAGACTTATAAATGGATCTAATATAGGCTTGCTTCCAAATGAAAGGAAGACGTCTACTATAAAGGGAAAGGGAGAAAAGTTGAGAAAGAACAGGGGCTAATCTAATTCTTTAAGGACCCTAGGGTAGATACTATCAGGGCCACAGGAGGAGGAATTCAGCTTATATAATTGCTTAAAAACCTGTTCAGTACTAAAAGATGAGGAAGAGATGGAAATACTAGGGCACTGTAGGAAAGACGGGGTAATAGGGATAGTAGAGTAAAAAACCGAACTGAAATAATTGCTAAAAAGATTACAAGCTTTATTCCTTGAAAGTGTGGATTCATCATCCCCTCTCAGAAAAGGAAAAAAGTTATTAGAAGATCTTTTGTTTTTAATGAACTTAAATAGAATACTCTTGTTGGATTTGGCATTGTGTAAAAGCTTACGAAATTGATTCCTCCTAAAAGCTCTAATCGCATCGATACATTCATTCCAAAGGATAGAAAATTTACGATAAAAGCTAGGGAGACCAGAGATTTTCGAAAGCTTGAAAGCCTTCCTACGTTTGGACAGACAACGAATGATTTGTCGTGGAAACTTAGGTTGACTATGCTCAATAACCTTAAAAGGGACAAACATCTGGGTAGCTTCCTGGATGACAGTGACAAAGTAAGTGTAGGCAGCATCAATATCATCCTTATCAGAAAAATCCCAATTGAAGTTAGCAAGATAGGACCTCATACCTGTAAAATTAGCTTTCCTGAAATTAGGAACAGGAGCACTAATAGAATTGGAAACAAAATTAGGAGAATATGGGACAAATACATCAAAAGAGAGAACAAATGATCACTTTTTCCTAAGGGAGGTAAATAGGAAATAGAGTCAACTATTAACGGATATTGAGTGAAGACTAAATCCAAACAGATGGAAAGGAACCCGGTCTAAATCTAGTAGGGGATAAATATGCTGGGTGAAAGAGTGTTCAATACTAAAGTTTAATAAATTAGAATTAAATATCTTGGGAGAGCTAAGTAGTGACCAGTTAATGTTAGAAGTATTAAAATCACCCATGATTATAAAGTGCTGAAAAGGTAAATTAGTTAAAGAATCGAGTTCTTGTATAAGAATTCCATCAGATTGCGAGGAGAGGGACGGAGGCCGGTATAGAATAGAACAAAGAATCGATACCTTAGAAGAAAGATGGATACAAACATGAAGGAAGTCATAGCCATGAATATATCCATAATTTAGTAGAGAACAAACGGAGAAGTTGAAATTTTGATTGATATAGAAAAAGGCACCCCACATCTACTTTCCCAGAATCAAGGCGCATTAAATTGTACCCAAAAAAAGCTAATTTACTATCTAAGATATCATCAGTAAGCCAAGTTTCAGTGATACCTATAAGAAAGGGAGCAGAATCAGAGACTAATGCCTGGACTTCAAGTAATTTATTCCCCAAACTTGAAGCATTAGTATAAAACATTTTTAAAGAAATTAGGGGGTTAGAAGAGGGGCAAATTGTTTTAGCCGAAACATTGCAGGATATGGTCAATTTAATACCAGGGAACTGGGAACGGATGGACCTCCAATTGTAGATGATATCCTCCACGACCTCAGTAGAATTACAGGATACTACAATTGGAGGAGATGGATGATGTAATTTACAGGAGATCCGAGAGATTTTAAAATTTGAGGAAACAAGAGAGCACTTTTTCCAAAATGTCAGTAACAACCTTCCTGAAATTAAAAACCGAATCAGATATACCTTTGACAATAACATTAGAGGCCCTTCTAGCATCAGTGGCGAGCTGCTTAGCAGCAAAAAGAATTTTCTTCTGGGAGAGTCTAACTGCTGCTTGAGCCACAGAGAAAGATACAGATAGCTTAGCTACAGACTCTTTTAGCCTATTAAGCTCTTCTAAAATAGTGTTTGAAAAATTTTCCAATTTTTCATCCCGACCCTGTAAATTAGATATGGTAACGTTCAGTTTAGAGATGTCGGAATTGTTATTGGTAGTGGAGGCAAGAATAACATCTAGTTTAGGCAAAAGATTAACATCATGAGAACAAGGTTTAATCTTATTGGAAATTCTTTTTGAAAAAGGATGTTTTTCTAATTCTTTTTCCCCCAGACAGTTCCGGCAAATAAAATCTATGCTAGAGTTAGCAAATCTCAGGTAGTTAAAAGATGTAAGATCGGAACAAATTTCATAAAACCTATTCTCACAGTGTATACAGAAGATTCAATTTTTCACTTTTTTTCTGCAGCCTCTAAAACCACAAGCATCAATTTTAGATGCACACATGATTGTATAAAACAGGAGATAACTGGTAAAAAAAAATTATAGTAACAAAATATCACAAAGCAAACGCTAAGTGACAATCTTTAAAAGAGGTAAAAACGAGAAACTAAAATAAAAAAATTAAATACGATTTATACAAATCGTAAACCAAAATCCAATTGTACAACAATTTGCACAATTAAATACACTAAAAAACCAAAAACAATAACAAAAATAAAATTTTTCAAACCGTGCACAAAACAAAAAAAATGGGTTGACACCAATTACTCAAAAAACACAAGCCACAAACAATATACCAAAACAAATTACACTAAAAACAAACAGAAATAAAACAAAAACAACACAAATAACACGTAATACAACGAGTAAGCGCAAAACAACTAGCAACTTTTGATCAGCACGTCACGCAAGCGTATCGCAGTGATTCAAAAGTGATTACATTTGAATACATTTAGTAAGAGCGCATTATCTAGAGACCACTTGTAAATTTTATTAATATTTTGTTGATTACAATTTAAAAAAACAATTAAGACCTATTTAAATGTAAGAACATATAATTAACGCAACATAGAGTTTAATGTTCAATTTTTAAGTGTATTTACACAAAATAACAATTTTTTTTTACATAATATTTATTATTTTATTAATAAAATATACAAACATAAAAAATTAATTTTTTTATTATTATTTGTATTTCTGTTATTCCTATGTATTCCTATGTTTAGAGTGATGGATTTTCAATCAAGTTTACAAGCGCGCGTTCTATGATATTGTTAAAATGTTGTTAGTTTCCTAGTATGCCTGGAGAGAAAAATTGTGTGGTTTCGCAAATGGCCAGTTATCAAAATTTTTCATTTAGAAGTAATTATCAACTATCACAGTTGCTTGGTTCGGGTGCATATGGTCGTGTTTTTAAAGGAACATCGATTCATGGAAAAACTGTGGCGCTTAAAGAAATTTTGATTCCTACTGATGACGAGGGTATACCACTTAGCACTTTACGTGAACTTAGCGTATTGAAAAAAATACAATCATATAATTCTCCCTACATTGTTCAGTAAGTTAAAGTACAAATTTTATTTCTACAGAATGTTGGATATATCATTAACTAAACAAAAAACTGGAATTTCGATTTATATTGTGTTTGAATTTGTTGATTGTGATCTAGCTCGATATTTATCTCATCATACTTCTCGTACCGGTTTACCTCCGGAAACGGTCAGAGTAAGTAGATTTATCTTGTACATACGTTTCTTTAAGAGTCTCTCTGAACAAATATTGCGTGGCACAGATTTTCTTCATTCTCATCGAATAATACATAGAGATTTAAAACCAGCTAATATTTTGATAGACAGGTTTACTATGCGTTTGAAGATTACCGATTTTGGTTTGTCACGCGTGTTGGGTTGGGAATCTTCATTTACTCCTGTCGTTGTTACTTTATGGTACCGGGCGCCAGAAATATTAATTCAATCTGAATATTTATCACCATGTGATATATGGGCAGCTGGTTGCATTATAGTTGAATTATTCAATGGTCAAGCTCTTTATCGTGCTGATACAGAATTACAAGTATTGGACCTTATATTTCAGTACGTTTATGTTTATATATTTAAAATTATAAAATAATAGAACAATAGGATTTCCTGCTCAGTCAGAATGGCCAAATTTATCTTATCTCCAACGATCCAGTTTTCAATCATTTAGCTCTTATTCACGTTTGAGATCTCAAATTAATACAAAGGATGAATTTGCGTTGGAACTTGTAGAAGTAAGTATGATATTTTAAAATAAATATTAATTATTTGTGTATTTAATTATCGTTAACAATGTGTTTGGTGCTATTTATTCATTGCAACCAAGACGTCTAATTAGGTATTTATCGACGGTATAGGTTTACTTTCTATTTATGAGATACAATTTAAAGATGATACTAGGAAATTTCAATATTTTATTGGTTGTTTTATTATTTTTGCAATGAGTTATTGTATATTGTTGTAACCGATTATGAGTGCTCATAGCTATAATTTCATCGTATATTGTTTATTGATGAAGTGACATTTATTCATTTTTTTTAACAATAATTTATCAGATTTTGAATTTGTGTTGTATTTTTAAACGCACATAAGACTAACAGAGACATTGTTTAAAACATTTTTCATAAATTAGTTGTATTCGTAGTAATATTTTTTTTACATTGTATTTTACTATTTATTTTAGGGTTACGGAGAAATAAAAAATTTGTTTGAATGGGATGTAACAATGGCGTTTTTGGTTTATATATATATTTATACATTTTTATGTTCTTAATGTATCAACTAGTTTATAATAATATGAACCAACAAATGTATTATGGTGGGTTTTGTAACCATATTTTTTATTCTTTTTACTAGTTATAGTTAGTAACAGTCACCTCTTCATTATTTCTACATTTGTACAACTTATTAAACAACCGATTTCAATGACTTGATAAAAGTAACAAACGTAGAAGAATAAAGAAGTAACTTGGGTGGTAGACGGCATCCCTATAACAGCGTCATTGTTCGCAAAGAATGATGAGATCTCCTGATTTTTTGTTAGGGTTATCTCTATTAGCCTATGATCTACATATGGTATACATATCCGCCGTAGCAGAAACCCCGTTACATTACTTTGCATTCGGTTCCTGTTGTTATTAGTCAGGAATATTACCGTTATTCGAAATTGAGACTTTATGGGCATTACTCAAATCCTCTGGATTATTAACATGTCAATTGTAATTCATGACGATAATCATAATAATAATTGTTTGTTTGGATTCGAGTACTGTTGAACCAACTACACCATTAGTTGGTTTTTTTATTATGCTTTAATACGGTTATGTTATTAAAGTTTATGACCGAAATTGGAATCCTCCATCTTCTACTCTTCCAGATCAAAGTTTTTACCACCCGAAAAGTTTGGGTTAGGGCCAATTAGAAATCGTTTAGTTTTAAATTTATACAGTTATAATTTTAAAGAGTAATGGTAGATCCTTATTGTAATATTTATTTAATTAACTAATTCATTCATTCATTTTGGTTGGTGACGTAGTCACCTCTTCATTATTTCCCATATTTATACGACATGTAGAACGATCGATTTCGATGGCTTGATAAGCGTAGACAAACGTGAAGAATAACAAAGTTTCTTGGCTGGTAGACGGCATCCTTGTGACGTCGCCACTGTTCCCAAAGATTGACGAGGCCGCCTGATTTTTTGTCAGGGTTATCTCTCTTAGCCCAAGGGCTACATATGATATACGTATACATTTAGATACCTTTTAAGTATCCTGGGTGTATGTTCGCACCCACCCGCCGTAGCGAAAGCCCAGTTATACCGCTATGCACTCGGACCCTGCTGTTATTAGTCTAGATGCCTAGGGGCACCTAGTCCAGGATGCACCACGTGGAGGACTAACAGTCAGGAATATCACCATTATTGGAAATTGAGACTTTATAAGCATTACTCAAATCCTCAGGATCATTAGCATCCCTTTCCATTTTAATCGTTTTTCTCTTATTGTGTTAGAGATACGTGGCCAATAAATGTTAAGTGTTTTACAAATATCTGGAAATGGTTGAAATATTTTATCAATTATTAATGGTTGCGTTTAATAGAGGACAGCGAGTGAAATCATATGGATCTTGAACAGCTTTGCTCGAACTGTGTTATTACTGGTTACAATGGTTTGCCTTAATAGTTTAGTTTTACTGGATGTGATTTTATAAGTCATTTTTAGTTGGTTTTGAATTACAAATCTGGATTAGAGCGAGAACTGAAAATATTAGTTTCTATTTTAATCATGTTTAAAGGTAACGTTTAGTCTGGGATATGTTTCATATTTTATAATTGATATTAAAACAAAAGTATAATGTTTTACGATATCCCAGTTTCGTTTTACAGACTTTGCGGGCAAGTGAAGACATTTTTTTTAGCAATTATTAGACTGTAATTAACAGAAACACGGGTTTTTCTTAAGTCAGTATATTTATAAATGTGCTTGCGTTTTTAATAGTGAATAGTTCTTATTTGTTTAATACCTTAAATAATGTTAGCAATGTTTTATCTAATTTAGAAAATGATCCAATTCAACCCACACAAACGAATTACAGCATATGACGCTTTGCTACTTCCCTATTTTCGCAACACGTATCATTCCAATTCGATTTGTCACAATTCTCAAAACATTCCAGTCCAAATGACCAATTCCCTTTCGCGATCATCATCGTCATTATTACCAACAACTGCAGCAACGGGTGTGTTAAATATGTTGCAAAAACCCGCATTGAGAAAGGCTCACGGACGTGTCATGACCCGTCATTCAATAAACAGCGTCTACCCAATGCAGCCGTGCACTGCATCGGCCTATTTGAACAATCAGTTGGGTATGCCGAACGGAAGCTCGAGGTCTAGCATGGTTCTGCGTTCGTGTTCGGTTGGAGGAGGCTACGACGAAGTTGATTCGGGTACTGTTCATGCGAGCCCAACGAACCAACAACAGCGCCCTCATCGCGCATCGATGCACTGTGTTCGTCAAGTTCCCGCACAGAGTACACCCGATATGGAACAACATCAGCACAACCTTATGCTTTCGGTTGTCAATCATGCCATAAACGAAACATCCAATCAGCGTGACATGAAATTGGAACATGCACCTGTATTGAAACCACCACCACCGCAAATCCGACGGTCTGTGACAAGACAACAAACTCGAGCTGTACGTCGACATACGCAGCACGCATCTTCGGCTATGAACAATCAGCTGACACATTCAGCGATTGTCGTATCGCAAGCCAATTGTATTCAGTCGACTGCTGATTTGACTAACTTGAAAAGTGGAACGTTTGTTGAGAATAATGATAAGATTGCCGTTTGTAGCACAAGTAGTACGGCACTTACACGTACGGGAAGGCAACGTAAAACTGCACGTCGGCGTACAGTAATGGGTGTTGTTGATGTGAGTAATGTGATGATGCAATGCAGTATATGGTAGATTTCAATAAATTTTGGTTTTTGTTGTAATGAAATTTTAAAATGTTTTTGAATGGATGTTGTTGCTGTTGGTAAGGTTGTGTAATATTCATATTTTATTCATTACATGATACATTACACTTGATCCAATAGTATATAAAATACTTTTTATACATGAAACACGCCGTTTGTTGTAACAGTTTCTTGTAAGTGACGTGCTATACATGTTTTTATATAAGTCGAAATCAACGATGATTGTAATTATTAAGCAGGTTTTCTCAAACTTGATACAAATATTGTATTAATTGATTCGGCTGGTGACAAGGTTACTTTTTATTATATTTTCTGTTTATAATGCATTCCGAACGATCGCTTTCTGTTATTTGTTATATGTAATAAAAGTAAGTGAGATTTTTTGGTCAATAGACAGCATCTTTGTGTGATGGCACTACTGTTACAAGAAGAAGACAAGGTTGTCTTTTTTATGGTACTGTTAATACCCTTAGTAAATAGACTGCATATGGTACATGCATGTTTGACGATTCTTTGAATCGATAATTGTCTACTAATATGGCACGGGGAATGTTGCTACGGTTTTTTTTTTTTGATAACTACGTGTTATTGAAGGCAATTGTTCGTAAATGTTTTTCAACTTCTAATAAATTTTAGATTATTTTTTGAACGTTGGCTACTGATGCATTTAAAAATTTTCCATATGTTTAACGTTGTCTATTTCGTGAATGCTTTGTTTTTTTATTTTTATGAAATATGATATATATGATAACATATTCCTGATTATAAACAAAATATTTTTGCATTTTACCGGTAAGTTTGTTTTGTTGTCTCACCTGATTTTTAAAGTAACGATTGAGGTGGGAAAAACAACGTGATTAAGTAGTTTAATATTACATATATATATATATATATATAGACTTCTAGAAGTACCGAAGTGTACATTCCCATAAGACCCAAACCACTCAGACAGTCATCAAAACCCAACGAACGCGAACATGTTTGCGCAACCCAGAACGCACAACAAATAGTACTAATTCCAGCCAATTTGCCACGTGACAAAAAACAAGACGTGTGTGTTCTACCCTCACAGCCGCTTGGAAACAAGCCAACCATTCCCCATTCGCAATCGAATGTCCCACCACCTCGTTTGACTGACGAAAATGTCGAACCAACTACTAAGCATCAAACAGGCACCAAACAATGCGACGTCCATTTAACTCGAATAGCCAATACTCATTCAATTCATCCTCGCTATTCCATTGGACCGTCGTATGTCCTGTGTAACTCGCTGCATTCCATTCACGAACACGACTATTTGTCACATCGCACTGCAATCGTCGACGACAGTCGAAGCGATCTAGTTCAGTGTAACTCGTCCGTCGCCAATCAGCAGGCTTGTTTGACCGAACGCTGTTCTCTGACTTGCAACACTACCGAGGCGGCCCTGTGTTCGCCTTCCAAATTGGCCCGAGTTTCCAACATGCCCCATTCAACTGATCTCGCCGATGCTGCATCTGTCAGGTTGGCAGCATCGAAAGACGTCGGCGAGGATGTAGACGAACGCCAACAGGGTGGCGATGCTGATCCCGACGATGGCAACGAGGAGGAGGAGGAGGAAGAGGAAGATCAGCCTGCCAACACCAGTTTGGGAATCAATTCTGCCATGACCGGGTTGGCACTTGTTACTCGACCGTGTTCGTCTGGCAGCAATCGATCTGAATCGTTTTTTTGAGTCGGCGTTGTGCTATTATTTCTAATATTGTGTCGCATTTCGATTTATTTATATTCATTGCATTTAATCACTTGACGTGCCTTGTTGAGACAGCGACAGAGTTCGCTATTTTTATATTCAAAAGATACTGTTAGCATTTAAATGACAATCTTTTTTAGAAATTTCTATTTTTTAAAATGCATATTGTATGTACTATTTTTCTATTACAATTTTTTACTGTTTGTACACTATTGGATACTAATGTAAATGTTTGTGAATTTACATGAAACATGCGTCGTGATTGTGTTTACAGAAGGAAATGGAAATAAGTAGGACTTTGATGGGAATTTGTAGAAGCAAGCATGATGATACTAGTGATCCCCGAGGATTTGAGCAATGCTTAACAAAGTCTCAATTTCCAATGATGGTCGCATTCCTGACTCATTCATCATCCACGTCGATAAAACGAAAAATTTAAATCCAGTTTTGATGTCTGTCATGGCTAAAAGTATGTGATGAAAATATGAATTTGTTTTGATAAGTTGTATGCAGACTTGGTGTTTCAAACATTTTCACCAAGATACCCAATTATTTGTTTTGTACACAACGTATTGGGAGAAATAAGATCTCTGTAGGCGCAGTAAGTGTGTCATGTTGGGTTTAACGGACATATTTTTAACAAACTGAATAAACAAAGAGTAGGTACGATATATATATATTATACAAAACCTTTTTGCTTTAAAAATAAGCATATGGTAATAAGACAACAATTGGAGCAAAACAACAAAGTCTCGTTGGTATTGAAGATTCTGTAAATCGAAGATTGATCTTCCTTTCGGCTTTCACTCAACCCTGTCATCTGTGTAACTCTGTCATCCAGATACGTGCGATCACTTCTTTGCCGTTGTTTGTCGGAATGGCGTCCTCTTGGTTGTTTCCGTAGCAGTATAAATTTTTTACAGAGGCTAGGTTGCTAACCTTGTGCGCTCAAACCCTCCAGCCGGAACAGTTTTGAGTTGCTCCATGTTTTTGAAAGGAAAAGGGGCTTTGAAATAAATATTTTAACGTTACAAAATTGCAAATAATAGGAAAATGAATGATAAGAAAATTATCTAACCAGAAAATCAAATTTAATTTTTGTAGTTCATATATTATTATTAGTAGTAGTAGTACTAGTAGTAGTAGTTGCAGTAGTATTAGTAATATTAGTAGTAGTGGTAGTAATAGTAGCAGTACTAGTAATAGTAGTAGTAGTAATAATAGTAGTAGTAGTAGTAATAGTAGCAGTACTAGTAATAGTAGTAGTACTAGTAGTAGTAGTGGTAGTAATAGTAGCAGTAGTACTTATAGTAGTAGTAGTAGCAAATGTTACAAAAATAAACAATATTTGGAACAAGTAGCAGAAGAGGTTGAGCGGTACACAGCCTGACTCAAACTTAGGTGGGCATAGGTTTGATCTGCACCACGAACCCACTAAAATGCGGGCTTGCTCAGTCCAGGATGCACCACGTGGAGGATCAATAGTCAGGAATATTATTATCATTATAAATTGGGACTTGGTTAAGCAATGCTCAAATCCTCGGGGATCTATTGCATTCTATCAATGTTAAGAAAGTCGTTCATTTAAAAGAGTTCGTTGCAACAACAACTAATGAATTCGTTTGTAAAAACGTAATGAAACATGACCAATAGAATGAGATTGTTTATTACTTTTTTTGTACAATAAATCTGTTTGATTTTTCAGTACGAATTATTGTTGTTAATTTTTAATGTTGAAAAATTAATCTATTATGTTATTTGAATTTTAAAAAAAATCATAATTCAAAATAAAATTCTCTAATTTCATTGTCATAGTATAAACATTAGTGACACAAAAACGATTAAACCACCAATTAACCTTTAACGACAAAGGTCAACAGATCTTAGACTATGTTATGTCTATATCATATTATGTGGGAAAGGTTTATGGTTTGTATTTTACAAATTTGTGTCATTAACAACGTAATAAATACATGTCCGCAGATGAAATATTAGAAGTGTCAAATTTAATGGGAGGCTAATGACCTTGCGAATTTAGGCAATGCTTATAAAGTTTCAATTTGCACTGATGGTGATGTTCCTGACTGTTCATCTTCCACGTAGCGTGTCTTGGACTAGATGCCCCTAGGCATCCAGACTAGTAACAGCAGAGTCCAACTGCACAGCAGTATAACTGGGCTTCCGCTGTGACGGGTGGATACAAGCATACACCTAGAATACTTAAAAGGTATTATCAAGTATACGTATACCGTATGTAGCTATTGGTTTAAGGGAGATAATCCTGACAAAAAATCAGGCGATTTCGTCAATTTTGGTGAACAGTGGCGACGTCACAAAGATGTATTTGTGACGTTTATCAAGCCATCGTTTATATAATGTGGAAAATGGTGAAAAGATGACACCACGTCACCAACCAAAATGAATGAAATGGAAAAAATAAATTTACTTGGTTTAAGTCGACCAGAAGCGCTATGCAACTGATTTGTCCTTGTTTGTAATTATTAGTTGTGCATTTATTTCAATTTTTACACTCAATATAACCCATACCCTATCGGGTGTTAAATCAGAGCTTTAGCCACTGAGCTATAGATAGTTAAGAGACACTTTGTAAATGTATTATTTGTGCTGATATTGAGTTATATTATATTTATTATTTGTAATTTCTATGCAGTACCTTTTTACAGGTTATTTTGAATAAAAACCTATTGTGTGAGTATATAGGCTAACTTTAACTCTACCGCAGCTGGTCCCAAGTCAGCTTGAGAATCGAGGAGGTTTAGGGGCCCCAAGATTAACAACCTGACCTCTGAAAAATGTTTTACAAGAAACATCCTTCAGCAGTGGGGACATTTTAGCGAAACCGAACGTGGGTCCGCATTTTAGTAGACCGGTGGTGGGATTCGAAACCCAATGCCCGCCGAGGTCCAAATTGAGCGCTGTACCGCTAGACCACCCCGGTACAAGAAGGAGACAGTAAAGAAGTTTGTTTTGCATCATCTTTGAAGTCGAAAATTTAATGTACAATTATATAGGACAATCTTGTCACTCCATGTTCTTCCAAACAAAGGGGTTTTGAATTAAATAAAAAATGTCTTATCTATAAATTAACATTTAGCGATAATTAATTACTTGTTTATTTGGAATTAATAGTAAAAAATTGAGTTGTTTTATTATTAATCGGTATTATTACTATTATTATTATTATTATTTTATGTTTACTTCCTTGAATACTTTAAGGAAAACGCATCCTTCGGCAGTGGACATTTTAGCGAAGCCAAACGTGGGCCCGAATTTTAGTGGGCCGGTGGTAGGATTCGAACCCCCATGCCCACTTAGGTCCAAGTCGAGCGCTGTACCGCTAGACCACCCCGGAGCATGTTGTTGGTGGCACTTCATTGTCATGAGTATGTCCTGTGCAAATGACGTTTGTCATAAAATTGATTTTTGTTATCTAACCAATCGGCGTTAGTTTAAACGTTTAGCGTTTGACTAATATTGTCGTGTGGAACGATCGCTTCCTATTTGATTTTACATGCCAAACGTTTTATTTAATTGTATAAGACAGTCATTTCATTGAGATCTTTCCAAATGGTTATTTGTCAAGTTTTCTGTGATCTACCAACCTGTTTTCTACTATTTTCAATCGTCTATTTCAAAGCTGATCTTTCGGGGGGCGGTAAACGTAGAATTTGACTAAGTACGTTTCTTCGTCTAATTGTAATGATGTCATATAGTGAACGACAGTCAGTTTTTATCATAATCTCATTATTTAAAATTTGATCGCATCAGGTAATCTTTCAAATGCTTTTAGGACACCGGCGATTATTAATTCTTAGGGTTTTTTTAATTCAAAGGTGGTCTAGCGGTACAGCGCTCGAATTCGGACCTCGGTGGGCATGGGCTCGAATCCCACTACCGGCCCACTAAAAGGCGGGCTCACGTATGGTTTCGCTAAAATGTCCACTGCTGAAAGACATGTTTCTTGTAACACATTCAAAATAGCAAACATAAAAATAAATAATTGTTTTGTAATGTTCAAATTTTGACGAAAAATGGAACCAAGTGTTAGTTTTGCATAAAGGGAGTCAGTGAGTTTGAATTTAAAAATCAAAATAATAAAAAATTGTAATAAGTGATAATATCCAAGTTCAATTACAAAAATACGAGTTTTTTAATATTTGTATAATATATACGATTACTTTGTGGTTTTTACTATCTGGAAAATGTTTTTCATCAAGTGGACATTCAATGAAGACATAGCCAAAATGGTGCTACTCAAAACCATGACTACTCCAGTTTATGCTAAAATTTGTTTAATTTTTTTTTTGAAACAAAAACTAATAAAATCAATCTTCCATGTGCTAATATTTTCATCATAAAGCCTCATATTAATATTTTGCGCATTATGCACAATGCATTTACATAAGTCGAATAATGGTTGCAATTTACTTTCTTTCAACTTTCACACTACAAATACACAATAAAGGCTTGGTTCTAGTGTCAAAGCTAATTAATTATCCAACATTACTATTCCTTCATCGTGTTGTCAGTGTTTTGTAACTCGATGACCGCTTTGATAAGTGGACAAAACAACGTTGTGCCATGTCTGTGTCTCAAAAGAAATGTTCCATATTCATTTTCGCTCACAAGAACACCTCATTGTGTATAGAAAAATATCATTATAAGATGTCTCTCTCTTTCTGCATTATTTGCAATTTTGGTATGAGTGTGTGAATCTATAATGAGACGTATTGTTGTGCGATTTGTTATCGCGTTGTTTCAAAGAACTCCGAAATACATTTTAGATGAGTTTTGAAAATGTATTTGTTATCATGTAATTTATCGTGTATATATATATGTATACAATACATTGTGCTAATGATTTAATGATTCTATTATTGACATTAATATGTGACTATATATATACAGCCATTTCAAAAATTTATAAGAGTATCAAATCTAAATTGATTTGTTTTGTCTGATTGTTTTCCCGTAAAAATAAATATTGAGAATTAAAAATAATGTCAAGTACTTAATAGTTCATTTATATATACTTAGAAATATTTATTTAAAAAGGCTGAGCCGGCCAAAATGGCATATTTTAAAAAGCTACTTTTATGTAAACGTGGATAATAAGTTGAAGTTACATAATTTTTATAATAATAATAATAATAATATTATTTGTGTGCTTAATTTCATTAAGAATGAACAATGAGTCATCGTTAAAATTGATGTTAAATGCACATTCAACTCTGACCTAATTGTGATGTCATAATAATTATCAAAATAAACATTTAATTATTCTAATCCATGTAAACAAAAATAATTTTTAAAATAATTAAAATAATTTTTTTTAAGTAAATTGAATAATTTATTCACGTTTAACCTTGAGATTCCGCTCATCCGCTTATTTTGCATTCTGTTTGCGTTGTTTGTGAAATGGACAATAGTGATATAAAATGTTTTCATCTTACCGAAAATGAACATCGTGTCATCATAGAATTAAAAAATAAGGGATTTTCACCAAAAGAATTGGCGAATTTATACAAAGTTAATCTTTCAACAATTTATCGGATGAGTAATGGTCAAAAACCGTGAAATTATGATAATGTTGGAAGAAAACGTGTAATAAGCACTACGGATGATTAGAAAATAGCTATAGAAGTAAAATATTTTAATAAACTTATTTCAGAAACTGAAAGAAATAGTTTAAATAATTTTACGTATTCAACGATCAGAAACAAAAGTTAAATTATTTATTACCAAAAAACAGAAGAATGATAAATTAATCTTTTGTAAACTCTAGAGTAAACTACACCTTTGTTATTGGCGTTCCTTATACTTCGCCGATAAAACAATGATTGGGAACAAACCATTTGGCTACAAAAACAAAGTGTTGTGTGGGTCAAGTTTACAAAATCATCTACTTCCGTATGTTAGAAATAAAGCCCACACTCGACAAGTAATGTGTTGGTTTGGTATTAAGTATAATTAACCTATCCAAACTAGGCGGAGTTAAAAAGCGCAATAGAGTTAGAAAAAAATTATAATAAACCTATTTCAGAAACCAAAAGAAATAGTTTAAACAATTTTACTTATTCCACTATAAGAAACAGAGCAATTGAATCCGGTTTAACTCTCTACAATCACTACAGATTAAGCCATTTATTACCAAAAACAAAAGGATGATAGATTATCCTTTTGTAAACTATGGAGTGAACGACACCTTTCTTATTTATTATTATTATTATTATTAAGCTTTAATATCTCAATTAGAGATACATTCAGCATAAAATACATTTTTACCATCAATATAAAAAAAGTAGTAGTACAAATAATGGGATCAAAATGAAATAGAATGTCATATGTTAATAAATATAAATATAGTCTATATAGTATGCATGTGATTTTTAAAAATAATTCAAAATTGCTGTACATAGAATGAGAATTATAAGGCACACTTGTTACATTATACTGTGAGATGTCTAAATTAGTTCAAATGAATGCGTAGGTGGAACAATTCCTACTTTGATAGGTTTCTTAGTAGTTCAATTTTGTTTGATTCTGGATTGGTTAATACTCTGGATAAGTAGGGCAGACATGAATTTTTTGTATTGATTAGTTTTGGCTTTCATGTGCAGGTAAGTTCTTCTTGTTTTTCCAGAAGCTTTAGAATTGTTAAAAAGCTGCATGTAGCGGGTGATTGTTATTACTTTCAATTCTTGATGCTAATTGTATACAGGATTTAAAATGTTTATCAACAATATCATTCAATAAGGTAGAATATTTGATTCCTGAAGATTTTGATACCAATGGTATGCATTTTAAAAAAATAATGTAATCCTGTTTTAATAAACCAGGAAAAATTATGGTATGAGCAATATAATATCAAAGGATAAAAGCATGATGTAATGAACAATTTAGTAATATAATTGTTAACATTTAGTTTTCTTAATCTTCTTATATAGTAGCATAAGGATTTGGTTTTTAAAAATATATGCTTTACATGATCACACCAGGTAAGTATGCTATTTATGTGTACACCAAGATATTTAATTTTGTTACAGGTGCATATATTTGTTTGATTTAACTTAAATGTTTTGTTTAATTCCATTGTTTCTCTTGGACGCCTCGTTGTAAATTTAATAAACTTGCATTTTGATGGATTTAAATTGAGATCAAAGTTAGTAGACCATTTTTCAATTTTATTAATAGAATTTTCAAAATTGTTTAGATCATTGTTTGAAGAAATCTTTGTGCACAATACTATATCATCTGCAAATTTAAACAAAAGTGATGGCTTCGGCACTAGCAATGGATCTACGTACAGTGAAAAAAACGGAGATAGTACTGCACCTTGTGGAACTCCATTGTTATTTTCTGTTAACTCTGATTGAACAATGATTTGGGACGAACCATTTGGATTTAAAAACAAAGTGTTGTGCAAGTCGTGTTTTCAAAAACATTTACTCCCGGTTGTTAGAAAGAAAGCCCATACTCGACAAGTGATGTGTTGGTTTGGTATTAAGTATAATCAACCTATCAAATGGAGAATTATATCTGGTATCTTAAATAGTGAAAAATTTGTTTCAGTTATGAAAATGTTTTTCATTATGAAACGCAGCACACTTATACCGGAGTTACTGCCGTTTTTCAGGACAATGTTCCATGTCATACGTCCAAAAATGTAACATCATATTTATCTAGATTCACTTTATTCGTTTTATATTTACATTTAGACAGTAGATGGGCTAAAATCGAAAAAGCTTTCTTTCACTCACTTACCACCTAACAGCCCAGATATCAATGTTATTAAAAAAATTTTCAGTATGCTAAATTGCAACATCAATAAACATACTGAAATTAAGGATTTATGTGAACGCATTCGGTTTGTTGTTCAATATGAGATAAAACAAGAGTATATGAACACTTATCGACAGTATTCCAAAACGCCTGTATCAGGTTGTTTAAAAAAGGCGATCACATAAATTATTGAATTTTTTTTAACTTTGTCATGTCTTTAATTATTTGTTAACTGAAAAAATTGCATGTAATCTGTTTTTTATGAATACTTTAAGTTATAAGTCATGTTAATCATTTTACTCCATTTTCAATTTTGCACTAGTTGATATATTTTATAATTTTTTATTACTTGCAATATATATGTATATTATAATTATAGTTTTTATATTATTATATAGTATTATATTGACGTTTCTCTCGTACGTTATGTAGTTGCTAGAGATGTTTTAGTTAAATAATCACATTTTGCGGTAATTATTGTGACGGCTGTATATATATATATATATATATATATATATATATATATATATATATATATATATATATATATATATATATATATATATATATATATATATATATATATATATATATATATATATATATATTATTTATTAGTTTTATTTATTTACAAAACCCTTTTGCTTTAAAAAAATAAGCATGGAGCAATAAGATAACAATTACAGCAAAAAATTAACATCTTGGCATTGAAGATTTTGCAAATCGAAGATTGAGCTTCCTTTTTCGGCTTTTACTCAACCCTGTCATTTGTGTAACTCTGTCATCGAGATACGCGCGATCACTTCTTTGCCGTTGTTTGCCGGAATGACGTCCTCTTATTGTTTCCGTAGCAGTATGAATTTTTTACAAAGGCCAGGTTGCTAACCTTGCGCTTGAACCCTCCTCCTTTATCCAGGCTTGGGACTGGCTAGATTGAATCATTTCTGTCCAATCTAGGCGGAGTTATATATATATATATATATATATATATATAATTTTTAAATTTATGTTAACAATGTTTAGATGGAATTTATATTGTATAAATATGTACTTTGTTTTACGTAAAATAAATTTAGTTTCAACTGTCTGTATTATAGTATTATAGTAACTCCATTTAGCCAGTTCCAAGTCTGGACAAAAAAGAATAGTTTGTGACAGGAAGGGCATCTGGCATTAAAAACCCACGCCGAATATTGAGTTTTAAAAGATTATGCACCACCAAAAACAGTAGAAACTAGATTTGCACCATGTACAAGTAGACGAGATGATTTGTTCATAATTGCCAAATTGAAAATAAAATAAAATAAAACCCATTAAACAGTTACAAAGGAAAGAATTAAATAAAGCATATTTACTTAATCGCAAACGGATAAAATCAGTCAATTTGTAGTTGAAAAAATAACATTTAGAAAAGTTTTTAATAGCCAAACATAGAAAAGACGTGTGGAATTTGCTAAAATGCATCAAAACCGCACAGTATGTTTTTGAAAATAAATTTTTTTCACTAACGAGTGTGCTTTGAAGTAAGAACCGTGGACAATGCAATCCAGAGTTATCTGTAGTCTTAATGTTTTTCAAAACTATAATTGCAATTTTTAAAAAAGTTACACATTCATTATGTTATAGAATTAAGTAACGTCAACTACCAAAATGGAAGAAAAATAGTAACTATTTAAACAGCTAAAAATTTGTAAGCATTTTCGAAAAATTTTTCAAGGCATATAATAGTTGTTTAGGAGGATAGTCCAATGCATACGATAAAAAATGTAATATACTTTTTATTATAATTTTAAAATTAATGCATTTTTATATTGTTTAGATCACAAATTATTTAAATAATAAAAACAGTTTTATTCAATTGCCTCCTTAATGTAATCGAAAACGGTTTTAGTTATCCTAAAAAAGAGATAAATCGGATAAAAAAATCAAAATACACCTTAAAGAAATCAAATTTTATAAGATTACATTAATAATTTGGTTCATTCCTATTTAAAGCGTCTAAAGGAAAGTTTAAAAACCTTTAGACTACTAAATTTGTAACAATGGTGTTATATATATATATATATATATATATATATATAAATATACATATATGTATATGTTTATATATATATATATATATATATATATATATATATATATATATATATATATATATATATATATATATATATATATATATATATATATATAAATATACATATATGTATATATATATATATGCATATATTTTATAATACAATTTACCTTTTTGAGCAAATAATATAGTAGTATTTTAATCTTCTCGAAATGTGCAACTTATGGTTTTTTGTCTAAGTGAAAATTCGGTAATGCTATTTAAAAATTATTTTAAAATTATTTTTTTACTAATATTGCTAAAGTGATATGAAAGATTATTTTTGTAAAATGTAGATGTGCCTAAAACAATTGGACATAACAAATTAATTTAGATTTAGTACCTTTGTAATTTTTTTGCGTTAATTTTCGAAATGGGTGTATGCTTCGGTGATGTGAGGAATATGAAACAATTTTAATGTCTTCATTTTGACAATGGCTTACCCACATACTGTCAATTGCACAAAAAACCAATTATGTCGAGATCGTACAAGTGAACTTCAAGCACATTATTAAATCAATCGCATTTACATTAAACATAAACTATTGCGCACTACAGAGCAAACATTAATTTGTATCCATGTTTTTTCGTCTATAATTTTATAAACGGTTTAAAAGTAGTATAATTTTTTTAATTGAAATAAATATTTTTGTTTAAAATATAATTAAATTGAAAAAACTAGTAGAACTACTACTACTACTACTGCTACTATTAATCCACAATTGCAGCAGATATACATATATATAAAGCCGTTTGAAATTTATAATGGTGTTTGTTAAGGCTGTGTAACTGCTTCACTTTTATTCAATTATGCAACTGATGCTATATTTGCCAAGATCTTTGTAAAAATGGAAGGTGAGTATGTTGATACGACGCCCATTACCGACATGAAATACGCTGATGATGCTATCCCTCTAGCAGAGAATAAAGTTTATCTGCAGCATGCATTGGATCTTTTTAGTGAAAATTTCCAGTAAAGATCAACCCTAAAAAATAGTCATTATATCGTCTCAAGTTTCTAATGCGAGGATTGTATTAAATGATGTACTCTTCTCAATGTAAAAACATTCACGTATCTAGGTTCTTTGATTATTTCTGACGATAGTTCATCGTTGAGTTCGTTTAGCTGCTGCTGCGTTTTAAAAATTTGCTAATCTACTAGGGAGACAAAAAACATTAAAGATAAAAATGTTTTTTTTATTAGTTTGCACAGGACTTCTGAATGGAGCTAAAACCTAGTCTCTTATAGGATTCAGGATTCAGGATTTTTCACGAGTTGAGTAGGCCAAAACGCCTTTTAGTACTCGGTTCTCAAATTGTCTCAAATTTTCAGGGGGGAAAAATGAAATGGATGGTGAGGTAAAGGGGGATTAGTGACAGAAAAAATATTTGAAATCAAGATAAAATCAAGGTAGATAGTGGAAGTTAACAATTATAGAAAACGAGCAAAAATTATAAGTATGCAAAAATAATAATAAAACAAGTTACGTATTACAATGCAAAAACACTGCAATAATCAATCAAAAAAAAGAAGAAAAGAGAAAAGGATGAATAACGCTCCAATGGACGTGTAGCGTGACGCGTGCCTTACCTCGCGAAATGTATAGGGTCAGTTATTACAAAAACTTGGAAATTTGAAGCAAGGTGTTTTAGATACATTTGGTACAACATCAATTTTGCATCCTCCGTATAAAGGGATTGGACGAAATAAATTAGTAACCGCCAAATTTGAAATAACTTTTAATTTAGGAATTTTTAATCATTGGTATCGTGACAACAAAGATTACGCTGGCTTGAACACATTTTTTGTGGAAATCTTAATGCAGTCTTACATGTCATGACCTTGGCTTCTTTAAATACCTACTGGAAAAAAGGAAACATGGTCAAAAACGTATTTGGACAAATGCTGTTTTGAACGATCTTTACACCATCTTGGTCGAGACCTTATCTTGAAAACAGCAGCTAAGTCAATGGACTGACATATCCATAAAAGCCTCCGAAAATCCTAAACAATGGAAAGGGATTATTCGTATTGCTATAAAAACTTGGAACTAATGTAGATGTGTTTTTACTATTTACTGTTGTTGTTTTTTTGTTGTACTACTACTACTACTACTGTGAAAAATAATAGTAATTTTTTGTTTTTATAATTTTAAATAGAAGTACATTTAAATTAATCGAACAAAACCTGTTTTATACTATTGCGGTAAAAAAAATATTTAAAAAGGTATGAAATTATGCAATATATATAACAATATCTTTTTGGTATAAATATAATATTAACTGCATTTATATTAATTACACTGTAGCCAATTCCAAGTATAATTGAAAAAGCACAATGTTAGCAATTTAATTTTTTGAGAAAATATTGTTGAAGAAACATTATGAGTAGAACGTTTTAATAAACTTCAGGAAAGAAATAAAAGCATGAATCTAATAATGGGGTTTAGTAAAGGCCGAAAAAGGCTCCATTTTTAATATGTAAAATATTTAGTATAGATTTCGGCTTTTCCGTCTTTAATAATGCTTTCTAGATATTTGAAAGAACAAACAGATTCAATATCTTATTTACTAATTTTGTTAAGAACATAATTATTTGGCTTTGGGAATAACACTTTGGTTTTTGAACGGTTACTCTGTGATCTAACTCAAGGACTAGTGACGTTAATGTTTAAATTTTAAGTAATGAAAATATTGTTTGTGTTGAAATCATTAGATCAAATTAAAACAGATAACATTAAAAAGAAATATTGATTGCGTAAAAATATAGGTAATTAAAAATATCTATAATAATAATAATAATAATAATGATAATAATAATAATAATAATAACAATAATAATAATAATAACAATATTAATAATAATAATAACGTTTTTTTCTCAACTAACAATTGAGGTTTGTAAAGTTTTTAAAACAATGTTTCAAAAACATGTTACATTAAATTTTTCCTTATGTGCTGCAAGTTCTAAGATAAAAAACTTACTTATTTTGAATGTCTATTATATCTTTTGTGTTGTTTAAAATATTAATAAAATAAAAAATTAATCAAATTAAAAAATATTATAACTAAATTTTTTTTAAGTAAATAGTTATAAATAAATAAATATTTTTATTTTGTTTTTAAATATCCGTCGTTATGGTAATTTTAAAGCACATGTACTACATACCTGTCCGTTACCGTAAAAGGATTTTTGAATTTTTTTGTTTTTTCATTGTTGGTATTTCATGGGGCTTTGTCTTTTGGGCCGGTAGTTCTGTAGTTAATCGAAATTTGTAAAAAAACTGTTGAGTGATGGAATTGTTAGACGCCGACAAACCAAAACTATTAACTAATGTTGAGGTGCATAAACTAATCAAAGAAAAGTTGGAATCCAAGAAAAAAGTCCGTTCACAACAAACATTGCTGTACACTAGTTCAAAATATTTGAATAACAAGTCCCCTTGTTCTTACCTTAAGGTAGATGCTATTGCTCCATTTGTTGAATCGCTTAAAAAATTCCAACTCAGTAAATCAGAAATACTCATGCTTATAAATCACTGCCCAAGTACACAAGTGGAACTTTCTAATGTAAGTTGAGTAAAACTGTAATATTCTAGAAAATTAATATACTAATTTATTTTTTAATCCTGTTTTTAGTCTTTTATTCAATTGTTGATTGAAAATTGTGACGTTTTTAGATAAGTGATCAATATTTTTAAAGTGGGAAATATTAAGTTTTATTACTGATATATTAGGAAGATTTGTGATGAACAAACACAATCAGGATTAAAGGTCACTGAAAGGTTTTGAGAATTTTACTGTTTTTTATTTGAAAATAGGCAAATGTAAATAACTAACAGTTAGGAAACTATATTTTTATCACGATGCCATTATTTACAAAGACATCTAGATTTTTGCAAGGTGTATTTTAGCAACAATTACTTTGTAAACATATTCCATTGTTTCTTTAGAATTAGTTTTGGTCGGGTAGAATATAGTTTGCATAGTTGAAATTAGTTTTATATTTACATGTATTAATTGAGTTATTGCGCAGTCTTATTTATTAATAGGAACGTTAGTAAATAAAATTTCTATTTTTGAACTTATTGTAAATACAATCGTGAGATGCATTATTATTTTTAAATTGTATACCTTACAGTTAATTAATGATATGGATTCGCGACTAACAAGTGATCAAATTGATGAAGTTTTGGAACTAGTTAACCAGTATTTTCCCGAAGGTGTTACTGCCAGTCAAAATATAAATTCTACCGGCACTTTGGAGGACACTAGTTCAACGAGCTAATTTAACTGGTTTACACCTATTTTGACTGTACATGTAAATTGTGTATTTTTGAAAATAAGCCTATTTTCCAGTACATTATTTTAATTTTTGTATCAAAATATAATTTTATTAAAATTGATTATTATTTTTTATAATTTATTTGATGTTAATATTACCTGTCATATTATCCAAGCTAAATAAAAGGTGCATCCGGGGTTTCCAACCGATAATTTAAGTTTCTAGATCAGATCTTTCAAGGTTATATCTTTCTAGTTGATTGTAATAAAACAGTAATAAATGTCGATTTTATTGGTAGCAAGCAGTTAAATAAAATAAAACCGGATTTTAAGTCAGTTTGTAGTGACGGAGTAGCACATAGCAGTAGTTGCCTTCATGCAGTAACACTTAGGACTTGAAAAAGTAAACAGCAGACCGGGTCGTATTAGTTTGTTTTTTTTTCATTTTGGTTGGTGACGTGGTCACCTCTTCATTATTTTCCATATTTATACGACATGTAGAACGATCGATTTCGATGGCTTGACAAGCGTAGACAAACGTGGAAGAATAACAAAGTTTCTTGGCTGGTAGACGGCATCCTTGTGACGTCGCCACTGTTCGCAAAGATTGACGAGACCGTCTGATTTTTTGTCAGGGTTATCTCCCTTAGCCCAAGGGCTACATATGTTATACGTATACATTTAGATACCTTTTAAGTATCCTGGGTGTATGTTCGCACCCACCCGCCGTAGCGGAAGCCCAGTTATACCGCTGTGCACTCGGACCCTGCTGTTATTAGTCTAGATGCCTAGGGGCACCTAGTCCAGGATGCACCACGTGGAGGATTAACAGTCAGGAATATCACCATCATTGGAAATTGGGACTTTATAAGCATTACTCAAATCCTCAGGATCATTAGCATCCCACTATGTATATAAAAAAGCGGTTAAGGTAAAGCTGAAGTTTATTTTTACTACTCTAAATGTATTACGAGAAACATCTTTCAGTGGTGGACATTAGCGAAGCCGAACGTGGGTACGCATTTGATAGAGATTCAACTCAGGTACGAGTTGGGCGCTGTATCGGTAGACCGTCCAGGTTTGGTGGTGCAATGAGTTATTGGATATTAAATGAAAATGATATATAGGTTGGCTAGGGCATATTTCACCCTAAAATTCAAGTTGAAAACGTTCAAGCAGGCTTAGATACTTCAGTACAAGTAGCTAACGCTTTTGCAGATAAGAATATTAAAATCTAATTTAACTTCATTGCTGCAGCTTTTGGGCGTCTATGCAAACCTTTATGGAAACAAAATATTGAAACCAAGATTAGAATGTTTAAGAGTCGTGCGTCCTATTCTACTTTATGCATACAAAACTCAAGTAGGTGTACAAAAGCTTGTTCACTCTGGGCAGTTATTTAAGATTCATTTAGTTTCGCTTTCTATATCCTATTGAACGCAACCGCCAACAAACATATCATTACCCGGTCATGTCAAAGTTTACGGTGAATATAGTTTGAAGATTAACCATAAAAAATCAGTGATCAAGTCGTCTCAAGCGCATAGTGCGGAAATTGTATTAAATGATATTTGCTCCCCATTTTAAAGCATTTACACATCTGGGTTCTTCGATTACATTTGACAGTGGTTCATCCAATTAAGTAAATCGTTTAGTTGCTGCTGCGTTTGGAAAAAACAAAAAACTATCAATCCAAACAAAAGATGAAAACATTTTTGTTCATTGGTTCGCAGTGCTTCCGCATACAACTGAAACCTGGACTATTACAGGGTCAGAGATAACAAATTTGAAGCAAGATGTCTTAGTTATATTTGACACCCATTTTGCATCCTCCTTATCAAGAGACTGGACGGAAAGGATCAGTAACTACCAAATTCGGGATGACCTCAAATTTCGCGATCTTCCGTTTGGATCATCATCATCGGGGATAAACAACCCTCACCGGTTATTATCACTTATAGTAGTCCAAATACCAAAACATCTGCAAACAACACCCACTTTTGCTATGAGCACTTAATGAAAGACACTTATTGTGTGCTGACATCAAATGTTAATTACATCCCGAGTTAAACCCTTCCATTGAACTCTGTTAGCTGTATAGGATAACAAACGGATGTCCAATTAACTAATTCATTTGGATGAGGGGTCTTGGCATAAATAAAAAGACTGAGTTCGTGTGCTACAATGTCCGTCCAAATTTTCCGTTGGCCTTCTTGTCCCTCTCGGCAATGGATGGGCTTCTATAGCTATCCTGGTTGGATGAGTAGGCGATCTTCGTAAAACATGGCCAATAAATGGTAAGTGACTTACAAATATCTGGGAATGGTTATCAAAAGGGTGCGTTTAATAGAGGATAACGGGCGAATCCATATGGATCATAATCAGCTTTGCTCAGAATAAACAAGCGTTTGTGTATCGATTTGGATAAGAGTCCAAGTTTTGCATGCATTAAGTTGAACGGAAAGCACTAAACTCTTATATATTCTAACCTTGGTTTTAATAAAAACATTACTTTTGTTCCATAAAGGATACATTCTCACATATTCTACCTTGACTTGCCGACTGGAAAAACATGAAAGGTGGCAAGAAACGTACTTGGACAGATGCTGTTCGGGACAATTATGACACTATTTTGGTAGCAACCTCTTGGAAACAATGACTATGTCAATAGACTGACAAATCCCCACACGCCTTTGAAAACCATGAACAATAGAAAGGGACTATTTGAGATATTGTGCGAACTTGGAATTAATGAAGATGTGGCCTCACAACTAACTTCTGTTGTCGTTATAACGTATTATTAAAATGGATTGACCATGTCTACATAGATCATTTACAGGTTCTTGATAATTTAGATTACTCTGGGTGATAACTGATGGGGAATGTTTATCCCCGTATAAAAGTACCTGCAGTGTTTAGACATGTAGATATTAAGGTTCCTTATAAAAATGTCCAAAATAACCTTGAATAAAATAGCTTAAATTGAAGTTGACTAAAGCGTTCATTTAAGTAAGCTATTTAACTTACATCTGTGTGCAATATTAAGTGATAGTAAATAGATGAGGATGGAAATATCAATATTTTGAAAAAAAAAAACAATTTAACATCGTGTTTCGCTTTCTGGAATCAGTTGTCAACTAATAAACTAGTGTTTCTTTAATACACTGAAAACTAACAAAAGTGCAAAGTAAAATTAATCAGTACTGTAGAGAAAAAAATATGAAAAGGTGACCGCGCAACCCACCATAAAACAATTTTACTACCAAATGCTTTGTGCTAACACTATGAATTTAATAACTGCAAGTGGCAGTTTTTGTAACTCAAATCTAACTAAAACGTCGATCGTATATTTAGAGGTAGAAATGTTACAAAAAGTAAAATGGTGATCAAGAAAGTGAACTGAAAAGACGGCTTCGTTAAGCAAGCATTGACATCGAAACAAATGAACATCTTAGTTTTAAAAAATACATTTATAATAGTTTTTGTAACTGTGGACTATTTTAGGTAAAAATAATTGGTAAAGCAACTCTTTCCTTGGTAATTCTACAGCTATTAACAAAAGCACTTCAAATATTTTCAAGTAAAATCACATCAATCTCTTACATATGTGAAAATTGTAGATATATTAACAGCAAAGAATATTGTCAAAACTTGAACACCTACATAAAACGTTCATTTTAGTTCTGTTATTTTACTCTATATTGACAGAAAAAACAGTTTTCATTCTAGTATAAACAAATACCAGTTATAATATTTATTTAATGAATTGAACTAGCAGTAGAAGCAATCTTCGGCCACAAATCAGCACATTCCTTAGCTACTGGACCAGTGATAGCAGAACCTAAAAAAACAAAATAAAAGTATCTTAAAAACTACATTCTATAGACATGAAGCATGTGTAATATTAAATACAAATACTAAAACTTCACACTTAAGTCTAGACACTAAAATCATAATATCTTACCCTTCAATTCGCCTTTATTGTTGACAATAACACCAGCGTTATCTTCAAAGTAGATATAATTTCCATTTTTTCTATGGAATGCCTTCCTTTGTCGTACAATAACTCCATAAAGCACTTTTTTACGCAATTCTGGTTTACCCTTTTTCACTGAACATACAACAAGATCACCAACCGAAGCAGCGGGTAAACGATTTAACCGACCACGGATTCCAGAAGCAGCAATAATATACAAGTTCTTCGCACCACTATTATCAGCACAGTTAATGACTGCGCCAACTGGCAAACCCAACGAAATACGAAACTTGGCACCGGTTGAACCGCACTTTCCTAAATAGTACAAAATAGTTACGCATTAGAAAGTGCCAAGTTTTAATGAAACTAACGGAAAAAAGGACGGATACTCACCACGTTTGGGCATGATGCTGAATTTTAAATCGCACTGGCAAAAAAAATCCACTTAAACAAGAAAACAATTTAATTAATTTAAATATTTTAAGAAACTTAATAAATTTAAATAAACTTAATTTAAAATTAATATTTATTTTAATAAAATAAAAAAATTTTAAAAATTATTTTAGTATAGATAATTAATAATTATTAATAAATAATCAGATTGATTGTTAATTACATAAAAATGTTTTAATGTATAAAAGGTTTTTAATACTAAATAAATATTTAATTAAATATGTACAAATAATTGTTTCTTTTCGCGAGTAAGTAAATTTTCATTTTTCTTTAAAAATTGTTACAATGTTTCTGCATTATATTACAATCTTTGTTTTGGTTATTATATAATGTTTTTACGTACTTTTTGTAAATTTTAATTTTCTCTATTTTTACTTTTATCTTTAAATCTTTTACCCGTTTACTGTACTTTCCATTTTTTATGTCTCATTTTGAACAATATCTAGTATTATGAAACAAGTTATTAAAATGTTGCTGATTTAATTAAATAGTTATGTATTTCAAAAATGCATTTGGAAGGGTTAGTTTAAGTATTTTAATTATTGAAAACCACAAAATTTTAAAAAACCGAAAATTTACACAAACTTGTGTATGTCAATAATTAATATATAAAATAAATGCTAACACTATATATAAAGTAATTTTTAAGATTACTTATAGAAACTGTTTATGGGCTAATTATACAAAATCTACTCCCACATTAAAAAATACAAAACAGTTTAATGTTTTAGAAGAATATTAGAAAATAGCCTTGCTTTCACGAACTTTAAAAATATAGTTAATGAAATGGACTTATTAGAAACTGAATTACTTGAATGCACAGCTAATCTGACAAAGGAATTAAATAATATTAAGGAGTTTCTAGAAACTCCAATCACTCCTTCCCCTGCCACCAAAGCGGTTCTCCATCTTTCTCTCTCGGAAGAAAATCCATTAAGAAATCACATAATGTTATTGTTTAAAACGTCTCTGACACTGCCATAAATTTTAAGAAAATTGTAACTGATTTAATTAAGACCTGCCTCCCAAACACGACAGGCTTTAAGATTTTTAGAATAATTTCCACCGGTCATTGTCAACTCCGGTTCTCCCACTACAGCGACGGATATATTCAGTGCTTAGCTCACTGTTCGTTCTCAATTTATCGGACTTAGATTCTACAATGATTATTCTCTTGAGAAAGGATTTTCTATAAAAAAAAAGCCACAGAATACTCTTTCTTTAAAAATTCCTATAGTTATGTTAACTTCATTAAGGTTAGCAAAAAATATTTCCTGTATCCCAAATATACAGGATTTTCCCTTCTTGTCTGATTTCAACCCTTTCTGCTTGTTATAAACAAATTAAGAAGATTGATTCAATAATTTCTCATTTTTCAATTTTATACTGTCTTTAGTTTACTCAACAAACTAGAGTAAATTGAATCATTGATTGCACACTCCTTTCCCATTTTTTTAGGAAGTACAGAAACCTGGCTTTCGGATGACATCTTGGATAGCCAAATTATTATTCCCGGTTACCATATTATTTCATGTAATTCTATTAAAGGTAAATGTGACGCTTGCCTGTTTTATGTTATAACAAACATTAACTTCTCTTTACTCACTTTTTTCCCTTTTAGAGAACAAGCTGGGTACAACTTTTTCCACCTGGTAGTCAAAGTTTTTGATAAAAAACAAATCCTGATTTTATACTTTACAGACCTCTACCCCTTATTAAAGATTCTAATGATGTTCTTCTAAATGAATAAGACCAAGTCTCCTCCACCTACTATAAGCACTGATCATCTTAGGTGATTTTAATACACCTTCAATTAATTAAACTTTTTATCTAGTTCCACAAACTCCTTTGACACTCATTTTGAGTTCAGCAATAAACATATTTAACTTCAGCACGTTAGCTCTACCACCGGATATAGAACAGGTTGCTTATCTTTTTGTTTAGATCTCATTTTTTTTAATACTCCCCTTTTAATTGACTATGTTAAACACCTTTTTCTCTTGGAAAGAGTAATCATTCTTAGCTATAGTTTGTAGTCCATTTGCCATCATTTATTGATTTGGTAACAAAGCCTAAAATCAAGCTGATTTTACTGGATTGTACAATTTGCTCAGTCATGCAGAATAGAATCATTCGATTGACTCGATTCAATCAATTACTTACCAAAGGCATTGATAAATTTATTCCATTTTGCTCCCTTGTCTACACAAGGCCTAAACTACTGCGTTTTGTAATAAGCTGTATTTGAAAACACAATGCCACCTTTTACATTTGGAAAATGACTAAGATCCCTTGTTTTCATTATTCATACATAGACCTATTTAATATGGGTGTAGCGCTACTTATAACGTATACGAATAAGCAACTTTATAAATTACTACTAGAATCTAACACGAATAAAAGCGCATTATTTAATTTTATAAAACGCCGGCAACAATGCGGTGTCTCACAGCCATGTTTGAAAGAAATTAATGGTTCTTTTCTCCCTCTTACCGAGGTGTATTCATCTTTCAATAAATACTTTAATTCCGTTTTTACCACGGATAACCCATACATATGTCTTAATAAACTTTCCATTTCTTTAGGCATACCTTTATTCTTAACCATTTTAGTCTAACATCAGCTCAGCAGACTCAAATCAACATCTCGAGTACCTAATGGTATTTACCCACGTGTCCTCAAATAATGTTCTGATCTAATTTCCACTTTATTTACGAATATTTTAAACCATTCAATTAACACTACGACATTACTTCAAATCTGGAAGCAGGTTTTTTATTAGGCCTATCTATAAATTAAAAAATAGATTTTCTCCGGATAGATACGGATCAAATAAAATTTTGTCTGCTCTTAGTAATGTTTTGGAAAGACTAGTTAAAAAGCACTCAATAAAATTTTTTGTTAAGAATAATTTAATAAACCAGAGCAACATGGGTTTATAAGGCAGAAATTCTGTTTCTTAAAATTATTAACTTATACTAATAGTCTAACATTGCTTTTGGACTACGGCCTTTTAAATAATGCAATTTACTTTGATTTTGCTAAAACTTTTGATAAGGTTTAACACACGCTGTTGTTAAAAAAACTTAAATTTCTAAACATTTATGAACCTCTCTTTAGATGAATTAGAAAAGTTTTAGTAAACCGTTGTTATAGCTTTAAACTCAACTGTAATACATCTCCCCTTTATGAAATTAACTCTAGAGTTTTTCAAGGATCTGTATTAGGTCCATTATTATTCATCTTGTTTATCAGTGATTTATTCACGACAGTTTAATTAAACATTTCGATAATGCAAAATATGGAGGCTCCAACCCTGAATTATTACAGTTTAATATCCAAAATATCTTTAATTAATCATTAAAAAAGGGCTTCTGCTTAATTGGTTTAAATGCTATTACTTACCTATCGGCAAACCCAAGCATTATGTATTCTATGTTCCTCTGCCAGATTTAACCTCTAATCTCCCGAGTTTATACTGTAAAAGATTTGGAAATGGTATTCAACCCCTCTCTTCAATTCTTGGCACACTATTCAAAAGTTTCTTAAATATGCCTCTATCTCATGCATTTTTAAAACAAAACTTAGGTCACGTTTTTTTTATCAATTTGCGTTTATTATACATGTTCTACATTAGACCCATCTAGAATATTACATGCAAGTTACTTCACCTATGTTAAAACGTGACCCATTGGTACTCGACAAAGTTCAGAAACTCTTTATTAGATTTTTCTTTAAGGATAAAATAATCAGTATTAAGATTTTTTCGCTGCAAAATAGGAGACTCCGAGGCGACCTAATTTTAGTTTATCTATTAGTTAAATCTGACTTCCACAATTCGTATTTCTTCAAATCGGAAAATAGTCTTAGGGGATACTACTTTAAGCTGTGCAAACCAAGAGCCAACACTTGGTTAAAAAAACATTATTTCTCTTATCAGGTTGTTTTATTCTAAAATAACTTTCTCTTCTACATCGTCAACGTCCCAACTTTTCACATTTTTAAGTATACCTAAGATACTTATCTTATTTAGATATATTTAGCAATCAATTTCTAACACTATCAAATTCACCCTTTGTGTTTTTTTATTTTATTATATTTCATTTTATTACTTCTCCTCTCCTTTAATTGTTCTCCCCGATACATCCAATATTTTTAAACCGAAAAACAAAAGCTTTTACTAAATTCGTTTATTAACCTCAAATCTGCAACTATACCACTTAAAAAGTTTTAAGTCATAGTAGTGCACAATGTTTTTTTACATCGGTAAAATCTAATTTTTTTTATATAATTTAGCGGATTATTGGAAAATATATTCCAGATTTAATTGTCTTTATTTACTATTTATGTTATATATAAAGCTCTATTAAAAGCATTGTATACAGGTTACTATCTGTTTCTAAAAGCCGACATTTATTGACTAGAAAAAGTTTAGAAAACTGTAACAAAACTTTCCTACAAACTTTAATTTAAATGATACCCTAAGCGTTTAAAAATATTTTAACATTTTTTTTCAAGTGATAATCGACTACAAGGTAAAATAAATTTTAGTTTATTACCTATTAAAAACCAATCGTATATTACATTTTTTTAATATTAATTACAATAGCCTTAGGAGGCATTGTTATAAACATTTTAGGCCAAAAGCCTTGACAGGTTTCAAACAGTATTATTTAACTCATAGAACAATTACAGCATGGAATAAGTTTTCTAGTCAATTAGTTAATTTATAAACGGTCAAGTCATTTAAGTGTAATTGTAATAAGCCCTTACTCACTTCCTTCATTTAAACTATATTTCCAATTTTTCTGTTTTTTTATTTCATCATTATTTTTATCTCAGATTCTCTTTTTTTTTATTTTCCCCGACTTTTAATTTTTAAACACGTTATGTACAAAGGATTAAAAACATATTTTTCTATGCACCTTGTGTATATTCCTAATTTTTATACTAATGCTGTTTATCAACAGAAATAAAAGAAGGTAGGAATACTAAAAAATACAATGACACTACACACGTAATAATTTGAAATACAAATTACATGTGTATTAAATCAAAGTTCAAATAATGTTTGTATTGTTTAAAAATACTTATAAATTATTGGGTATTCATGTTTTTCAATATTTTTTAACAGTTACAGCAATATAACACACCTAAAAGTAACTATATATACATTCTAGTCTAATAACATTTGCAAACCAAATATATGTTTTAATTAAATAAGAATTGGTTTTTGTTTGTAAAAATTACAAATTATATGATTTTATATATAATGCAATATAAAAATACATAATTTAACAATTAAATGATAAAAAATAAACAAACATTTATTAAATAATTGTAATTTAATAAAACTTACTAAAAGTAGTTTTATTAATTATTTTTTATTATTTTACGTTTTAATTAATAAATACATCATTTAAAGTATATAAGTAATGATTGTGGTGCTTAATTTAAATTTATTTGTTAAGTTTGGAATATAAAAAAACATAGTAGGTAATTGTTAATAGGAATATTTATAATTAAGCACTAATAATTAGAAGAGTTATTAAATTTAAACGTTTATTGTCTACTTTCATCAAACAATAGTTGTTATTGTTTGAATGAAATATTTAAAAATATTCTTAATACCATTTTTACATTGTACATTTAAACACTTTGATTTTGTTTAAACCTTGTTGTGAAGCGCTTTTTTTGTATTTGAATGCATCACGTTTGTTGTTGACGTGACTGTGGTTCTGTAAGTATCCAGTTTTCCTGTTGGTAAACAGTATTGGTATGTAATTTGAATTATTTTGTAATAATAAATTACAGAACGATAATTTAGATTACACAAGAGCTTTTTGATTGAAATTAACTGGAGTGCTGATAATCAAGTTAAATCATGGGAAATCAGGGTCGAGATCTCAGTGAGATTTTACATAAGTAATAAATATTAGTAGTAAAATAATGTTTTGTAAATTATTACATGTTGCTAATCCAGTCTTATGAATTTTATATAACTAAAAGTTATTAACTTTCTAGCAGTTTACTGTTGTTTATCAAAAGCAATTTTGATGACATACTTAAAAACAAATGGACATAGGTTCGATCTCCACCACTGTCTTGGCTAAAATGTCAGCTGCTAAAACATGTTTCCTGTAAAACATTTAAAATATTAAAATTTTAATAAATTAAAAAAAAATTCAAATAATATTTTTAAAAGTCGAATTTTTATGTTTTTCTAAATAATAAATTTATTTTCTAATTTATCTGTTTTTTACTTTATACAAATTGCAAACAAAAAAAACCTTTTGTAAATTAAAATGTTTTTGCATTATACATAACAAATGAATTTGAATAAAAAAAGGGAAATAAAAAATTGACTAACAGAAAGATACAATTTCCTTTGCATCAATAGAATAAAATACAATTTAGAAAATTAAGAAACAGGGCATTTAGACATCAAAATAATTTACATTTGTTTATAACACACGTTTAAAATATATATTAAAAAATATTTATCAATTATTTACTAGCATTGGGTATAGAACAAATTTATTGGGGCAAAACATTATTATGCGTTAAATATTTTGTTTGTCCAAGCCCAACATTTGAAATCCATGTTTGATGGGAATGCCCGTTCGGCGATAGAACGAATCCTCGACAATGGCCGATCGACCGAACTTTTTCGATTCGGCCGTTGTTTGACTAATTAGAGCGCCATGACCCCAGCCGTATTCCATTGAGTTCAATATGGGGTATTGAAATTTGTCCTCGTTGCTCAATTTTTTGCGTTCTTTCAAATATTGCATTCTTTGGAATACATATATATTTAGTGGGGTTTATTCGATTAATGTTTACAAACAATATACCAAAATGGCACAAAATATGTAACTACACTAAAAGTACATTTACCCAACAAATTTATGGGACAAAAGGTTAACTTTAAAAAAAAAATAATTGCAACAAAACGAATAAAACTTACCTTCCCTTTCCTTCTTTCGAAATGCCATCGTACAATAAATTTAAAACGTCCTTATTTGGCGGATGCATTTCGGGTTCATCTAGTTTATAATCTTTGGTCAACGATACCAATGAACGTTCATTTTCTTTTGGTTTCAAATCGTCTTTTTCGATTTTGTGTTTAATTTTGTAATTTTGTATTAATTCGGGAATATTGGAAGGTTGAACTTCTTTGATGACTGCAGCCGTCAGAGGAACGGCATCATTTTGTTTGCGAGCTTCCTGACATTTGAGAAACCAGTTTAGTTGAGCTACTGTTTCTTTTTCGTACAATTCTTCAAACATTTTTTGAGCTCTGGTATCCGCAGGATAATTTCTGGCCATGGTGAAATCGAAAACACAAATGAATTGAACTAAATAAAAACACTTTTTATTTGCATAAATAGACCAAATCCAATATGATTTATTTTCGTCGCCATTGGTTACAATCTGTATAAGTATGGAGTTTTGTCGATTATTTATTTGTGTGTGCATACAAATTAAAGTATATTTCAAATTGTAACTATTGGTAACTGTACTATTGGTATAAATACCTAATTATTTGAGTATTATTGATATAATTTTTTAAACCGTGAATTAATAGTTCAATAGTATTCTAAAATCTGTATAATTAGATGTTGGTGTAAATTTTTTAATTACATATTTTTAAATAGTTCAATATATATTGTTGTGAATTATATTTGTTAAAATTTAAAATTGTTCGATTATTACTACTTTCTTAAACAGAAATAATTTAGTAAAAGTATGTTAAACCATCATTATTTTGCATTAATAACGTAGACTCTACCCTAGCTAATCCTAAGTCGGATTGAGAAAGAAGGAAAGTTTGAGCAAAAGATTGGCAAAAATAAAGAAACAACAACCTTGTTTATTAAACTACGACAAAAAAAATGAAAACCGTATGATTCCGGCAAAATCCAAATAGAATGTCAATTTTCGATATAGACGATTTTCAAAGTCGAAAATGTAATGGAATAATCTTGTTTTCTCCATGCTTTTCAAAACGACAGGGTCTTGAAATTAACTGCAACAATGTTTGACTAAAAATATTTTTTAGCCGGGGTGGTTTAACGATACAGCTCTCAACTTGAACTAGATGCGGGCCCACGTTCGGCTTTGTTACAATGTCCTCAGGTAGAAGATACGTTTCCCGTAAACTATTTAAAGTGGTAAAAATGAAATAAACAAAAATAAATAAATATCTTAGACAAAGGGCCATATTATGTGATTGTGGTCAGACTTTAATTCGCGCCCATACAGTTACTTTTATTGGCCCAATACGTTTATAGCACAAAAGGAGAGAAACCTTATAACTGCTGTGCTTAAAAACATAAAAATCACCTAAGGGAGTATTTAAATTCAATTAAACTGTAGTTTTTAACAAGAGTTTTATAATTAATCAATGTATTTTTTAATTTTATTTATTTAGTAATGTTTACTACTTTGAATGTTTGCACGGAAAAGGCATTTTTCAGCAGTGGACATTTTAGCCAAACCGAAGATGGGCCCGCATTTAGTGGGCCGCTAGTGGGATTCGAACCCCGATGCTCACCCAGGTCTGTACCGCTAGACCACCCCGGCATATTGTCTATAATAGTATATATATATATACAATATCAGAGATCAATAATAATATCTTACATTTAATGTAATGCACAAATGTGTATTAAAAATTTGCTAATAAAATTTTGCACAATAAAAAACACACATAATTAGCTTTTAAAATAATGTAGTTATTAGTTTTTAAAAATAGTAAAAACACCTTGATATAAATTTCATCTTTGTTTCAACAAGACATTTAGTCTGATTTGACTTTGTCAAATATAATTCTGCTATTAGCCAATGTTTTTTCACTCTTGTTAATTTTTATTCTAAAGCTATTTTTACTTGTTTTCTCGACAGTAAATGCAAAACTATATAAAAAAATAATTCTCTTCGTCTAATTCTAATAATGGTATGCGGTTGACAAAAGTCAATTGTTAAAAATAATATTATTTTAATTTAATTTTTTAATTTATTTATTTCTACTACTTTAAATGTTTAACGAGAAACACCTTTCAGCAGTGGACATTTTAACAAGACCGAAGGTAGGCTCACATTTATTGCCGGTGGTGAGATTCGAACCCCAATGCCCAACCAAGTCCAACTTAAGCGCCATACCGCTAGGCTATCCCAACACAAGAAGAGGATAATTGTAAACATCCCCACTGGCCCAATTAAGGATCGTTGCAGGCTTTAACGCGCCAAAATGCAATGGCGAGTTTCCACCTGGGCCCAAAACATTCCTGATCACCCTAGTCTCGGTGCCAAGTAATTGCCGTCTATAAAAATACTTACTGTATTAAAATATTGTTTGTTGGTTTTCAAATTTTATTCGCGAACAAAAAACACAGCTGCATCGGTTTTACTTTAGGAAAGACAATTGTGAATGTGTTTTCAAGTTTGGTCTTATCATCAATTTTGGTTTGGTTCTACTTTCATTAATGGGTTTTTAAAAGATTTTATTTTATTCAGAATTGTCAGATTCGTTTGAATAATTAATCCACCGGGTTTTAAGTCAGTTGTTTCATCTTTATTTGGAATTATTATCATCAGTGCATACTTTCCAAGTTTTATACACCCATACACTTGAACCCAAGCCCTATTTAGTGTCAGACCAACGTCTTTAACCATTGAGCTACGGGTGATTAAACATGACTATGTGAATTTATTATTTATAATGAAGCTGATCAATTCTAATTTGCTTGTGTTCACAACTGCTGCTACGTTATTATCGGTTTAGCAAGTGAGTGAACCTATTCACTAGGACTTTACCATATAGGTCCTTGCATATTGCCGTAATGCACACTGTTGATGATTGCAAATAAGGATGAAACAGCTGTACAGTGCTCCTGGTTGACTTAAAAACCTAGTACATTTATTGTTTAAGTAAATCTGACAATACTAATGCAACAATACTAAATAAGACAAATATATTAGTTGGTCAAAGTATTCTTTACCTAACTGAGTCAAGAAACATAGTTCTATTTAGATTAATAAGAATTATAACGGAAACAGTCATTATATATATATATATATATATTTATAAATCACATTATCTATTACAAACCAATTATCTAATTGGGTTTAATAAATGTTTATTGCTTTTATCAAGCAAACTCCCATAATGTTAAAAATCTTTGAATTTGCGTTTCATTTAGATTAAGGCAATTATTATTATCATTATTATTATTATTATTATTATTATTATTATTATTATTATTATTATTATTATTATTATTATTATTATTATTATTATTACAAAACCCTTTTGCTTCAAAAAAAATGAGCTATTAATCCTTATTTAGAATCGTCAGCAGTGTATATCTTTTATATTTCACACACACACACACACACCCCCATATAAACTTGAAACCAAGCCCTATCTGGTGTCAGACCAGCGCCTTTAACCATTGAGCTACGGGTGATTGAACTTGACTATGTGAATTTATTATTTATAATGAAGCTGATCAATTCTAATTGCCCAGTGTCCTCAAATGCAGCTACGTTATCAAAGAATTTTTTAGATGTGTGAATAAATCAACAAATTTTCTTTTTCGTTTAATAGTCATGTGACATAACTAGTGCCCTAGGCCGGACATAGGATGGTATTATGTAGAACATACTACTAACTAGGATGGTATTATGTAGAACATACTACTAACTAGGATGGTATTATGTAGAACATACTACTAACTAGGATGGTATTATGTAGAACATACTACTAACTAGGATGGTATTATGTAGAACATACTACTAACTAGGATGGTATTATGTAGAACATACTACTAACTAGGATGGTATTATGTAGAACATACTACTAACTAAATTTTAATAAAACATGATTTAACTAAAAAAAACGTACTGTAAAATGTTATAAATTTTTTTAGAAAAAAACAGGTGCATCTATATGCAATTAACATTTAGGTAAAATTACGAATGACACACTTACTACATCTATATTAAAATGTGCATTAATTATTTAAACAATTAGTAATATATTGTTAAATTTTTTAATGGGTTCATTATTTAGCTCGACCGAATAAAATTTGTTTATTGGATAATAACAATAATAATATTTTATAGTTTATTTACCGGGGTACAACTTTAGAACGCAGTTATGTGTGTAGACCCCGGTACGTTTGTGCATTTAAAATTCGCACTCCTTTGTGTACTTTATTATTGTGTAAACTAAGAGTATATATTTTATTTTGTTCCGTTTTACTGGACCTTAAAATAGTACATTCAATCTTGTTTGACCTAGTTAAAAGTGTTTATTATAAATTATCTAAAAAGTGAAAAAAAATGGAAAATTAATATACCAAAGTGTTTATCCATTAAACTAGATGCATTATTTTATTTTTTTATTTACACACAATTTTTATTTGTGCAATTTCCAATATTTTTTCAAAAATCGGAATGCACTTTTGTAAATTGCTGTTTTGGCTTTTGTTTTTAATTGTAGCGGACGATTACAGCAGGAATTCTAACTTGACCCACTTTGGTATTATAGGGTATGCAGCACTTGGCATTTATCACAAAATATATCTAACATTTATTAATCGTAACAGATGATTACTACCTTTATAAATGTACTATTCGCTTGTTGCACTACGCATTGAATAAAGTTTTGTACATATAAATGACAGTTACGTTTTAATCATATTTAATTATCTGTTCAAAGTAAAATAAAAAATATGCAGTTTTAAAAAATGATAAAATTTGTTTACAAAAGATGCACAAACATATAATATTGTTAATTTTAAATAAAAAATATTTTTCAATTTGAAATGTGTTTATTAAATTTGTACTAAATACAAATTAATTAATTTTTCCTCATGAAATTGTTAATTAATTAAACATAACAAGTAACAATTTTTAAAAAAATAATGAAAAAATAAAACAGATGGTACTAATTTGTAAAAAAAATTAATACAAAAATACAACAAAAAGAAAACAAATCATGAAGAAAGAACAACAAAAAATTGTTCTATTAGATAAATTACATAATTTGACTTAATAAACTAGAGTTGTAAAAAAAAACAATTTACATAAAAGTAAAGTGTCTTTGTAATTGCCGTGCAGTTGAAAAAGAACCAAATGTAAAAATAAATCAAAATAAAAACTAATTTACTTTTAACATTTTAAACATTGTTTATTTCCTTTTTTTAAATAAACAAAAAATATAATTTTTATATTGAAAAAAAACCCGATTAAACTATGCCGGTCCAGCGCTCGAATTCGGACTTCGGTGGACATAGGTTCGAATCCCATCGCCGGCCCACTAAAATGCGGGCCTACGTTCGACTTTGCGCAAATGCCCACTGCTGGAAGATGCTGAAGAAAATTCTACACAATATGAATGTATTCGCATGTTTGTAAAATGTTAACAATTTTGAGTAAACATTTGTAATAATGATAATTTTTTTGAGCTTTTGAGTAATGTACCTTGAACTTTAAATAATACAGATTAAAAATTAATTGTATAATAATACGATTGGGATTTTGCTTTATTCTATAAGTAAAAACACACTATTGGGGGTACTTTATAAGTATTGTAGCGGTGACAATTGATAAAAAAGATTGGAAACTCAAAAATAATAAATAATATAATTTTATTTCATTACAAAAAATGACATTCAATTTCTGGAATTAATATTTTTTGAATATTAACATTTTTGTTTGAATGTGTCAATGTTTTAGATCGGTGGAAATGGATATATAAACAACCGTTCCCACGCCGTTGAACATTTCCTTTCAATTCCGTCGGATATCGTCATGTTCCTTTTCTATTTTGGGTTTTTGGTTTTTTGCCTTGATTTTGATTCTGCAAATTTTGGCAATAAACCTTTTCCTATCCGGTCTTTGCGTTCTTATTTATCTCACTTTACGTAGCTAGTAAAAACGTTAGATATTGTCGACAAGCAATGATGCTTGTTCTTTCAAACCGCCCTATTGCGTTAATTAGTGAAATCAGGCTACGCAGTCTTCTTTAAAGTCAATTTAACTGAAGTATCTTAACTAAATATAGTCATTTGACTATAGTGAACAATTCCTACAAAGTATCAGGTGCTTTTTTAAATATTTATAAGCAGTAACATCATTGTAAGAATATCGTTTATTAACCAAGTAACTTTATTTCCTTTTGTATACTTATTGTCTATTTAAAGTTCTCCTTGTACATAAAAAAATAACATTGTCATCAACTAACTGTTTGATTTACACATTTAAAAGTTAATATTTTAATTTATATTTGAATCGACATTTACTTTTAATTGTTTTATATATCTAACATATGTTTAATTTAAATAATTTACAATTTTTATTATACATTTTACATATTTGATATACTTTATTTATATTGCTTTAGTAACAAAGTTATCATCATATAAATAAAATATATTAAAATTTATTATTATATGAAAAATTTAGATTAAATATGTGTAAATAGATGTCATTGTTAATTTATTAAAACAATATTAAAAAAATATTTAAATTATAACTTTAAATTGCATTAAAAATGTAATTCAAAATAGAATGCAGCTATTTGTAAATATAAAAAAAGTATTTAAAAATTAAACAAATTCCTAATTAGATATTTGTAACTTACAATGATGGAAAGTCAAACACGTTGCTTTTTTTTTAATAAGTAGTCTTTTGAAAATTACGTTTTTGTTAAAAGTTATATCAACTTTATCTATACAGAGTTTGTCAATAACAATGGATTTCTGTATTACATACTTATGCAAACAATACTGAATTTTGAAAGAATTGTTTCATGTAGAAAGTTTTCTGTTTTTTCTACGTGACACATTGCACAAGTCGAATCAGTTCAAATAGATCGTTTAGAATAAAATTTAAACTGTTTTCAGTTTGTCAACCTTTTATTTATCATTTTCAATTATTTAGACACAAAATTTAGTAATTGATCAAGCATAATTATTTGTTGATTTATTATATCACGTAGTAGACTAGAACTGTTGTTTGTTATCATTTCAATAATTAGAATGCAATTACATCGACTAGTGATTTGAATGCTTTTATGATGCATTTACAATCTTATCAATGTTGCTAACTCACTGTCAATTATTGTGTACAAAAACCAATAAACAACCATTTGTTTTAAAAACACAATCTTGTCTGATTTAACTGAACATTTTCAATGCGTTTATAGCCAACTACAAAACATGTATTTTTTCCAACAACTTGATAAATATCGCAAAACAGAATTTACATGTAACTCTACTTAATTCACGTCTTAATTAACTAGGCTTTTTTTAAAATGTCAAATAGAAAAAACCTTTTTAAAACAATTATTGTTTATAGTTGTAGTTTGAAGACAAATACCGTACATTAGAAACAAATATTATTGCAATTTGAAATTTAAAAAATGTTGAAATATTTTCCACTTTTGGTGTCATTTTGGTACAGGCATACACAAGAAAAGACGGTTATGCATTTGCCTACTTAAAAGCAAATGTTTTGACAATGTGTCTGAAAACGAATTTTACAAAAAATATGTATAATTTTAAAATTGTAGAGCTTGTTAGTCGAACGAATGTCGGATACAAAACATATGCACAAATGCACTCTTAGTCACATACAATTAATTTTATATATGTTTGAAGTAAAATAATGGATACTATTTAAGCATTTCCATGTGAACGTTACCTTTTTCAATATTGTACATTTTTATGTTTATAAATTTCAAGTAATGCTTTTATGTAAAGTTACACAATTTTACACAATACGATAATTATTAATGGGTTTTTACTTTTTTTTACAATTCTCGGATTAGAATTGTCAGATTTACTTGAATAATACGTCCATTTGGTTTTAAGTCGACCAGGAGTATTGTACAGCTGTTTCATTTCTATTTGGAATTATCAGTAGTGCATGCCTTTTAATTTTTACACACATGACTTCGAACCCAGGCCTTATCTGATGTTAGGCCAGCGCCTTGACCACTGATATATGGGTAAAAGGTATGCATTGTTGATGATTACAAATAAGGATATGAAACAGCTGTACAGTTCTTCTGGTTGACTTAAAATCAAATAGATTTATTATTCATGTCAATCTGACAATTCTAAATATGATAATTATTTAGAAATCTTTGAGGTGAAAGCATCAAAATACAAGATACAAGAACAGTTCATTCTTTATGAGTTCAAATTCATTGAATATCTTACCTAATAAGGAATGGTAAATGTTTGTCTTTGATTGAATATAAATAATTTTATCCTTGTTTCGTTGGATGAAATTGATTTGTTGAGGTCGGGGATGATTTTTGTAATTCATTATTCGTTCGATTAGTAGACGACAATTCTTAAGGTGTTCCTCAATTATTTTGTTGGTAATTTCTAGTTGTGTAATGCCTACTAACTTAGCTATCATGGTAATGCATCTTTTTAAAATAACAAAATCGATTTTTAGCCGACCTGGAAATATAACTGGCGAGCAGTACAGAATCATGGGGAAAAAGGTTGACTTAAAAAAATTAATTGATTATTTTGTTGCTAAGATGAAGTTTATGGGTAGAGGTTGTTGTAGAATGGTTCATCTTAAGCACCGTGTTTTTCTAGGTTGACCACATATTGATGGAGTGTTTAATGGTAAAGATGTTTCTGTATTAACAGTAAAAAAGTTGTAAATACATTTGTGAAAAATAGGGGCTTTAATTAGAATTTCCATTGGGGTATAGTTGTATAATTTACTTTTACTAAATTATTATTACTATTATTATTATTGTTAATTATTACGTGTTCTCAAATGACTGCGATACATTTCCACAATATTGGAATTTAATACTTTTTATTCGTAAACTACAATTTTTAAGTTAAATTTAATACTTTGCTTTAAAAAGCATAAAACAGCAAAATGTTTTTTTAAAAATTCCGTATATTCAAGGTTCAGTTTTGGTTTGGCTTTCATAATTAATCATGCTATCAAAAGTGTACTGTTCTTACTTTTTCAATTTTCAGTAGACATTTGCTCGAAGGCAAATGTGGGCTCGCATTTTAGTGGACCGGTAGTGGGATTCGAACCCCGATGTCCACCGAGGTCCAAATTCGAGCGCTGTACCGCTACGGGTTACGGTAGAATTGTTTACATAATTCTAAAGATACTACTTAAATAATTACTTGTACTGTTGATTTGTATAATTATATTAGATTATTTACGATTGTAATAGGATTAATTGCATCTGTATACAAAATTTAAATATTTTTTAATATTTGCAATTTTTTAAATTATGAATATAAGTATTATTACTCTTATTTCTAGTAGTTTATAAAAATTTAGTAATTGTAAATTTTAAACCAATTGCAACGTAACAATTTAAAAATGTTTAGAATCTTATTAAAAATTATAATTAAAATTAAAAAAAAATAGTATACTGACTCAAACTTTAGGCTATCTAATTACTATTACTATTATTATTACAAAACCCTTTGGGACCAACAAACGTACAGTAACAGCAAAAATAACAACACAGTTCCATAATTTAAAAAGTGCACATAGGACAACACAATAATTCCATGTTTGCAAACATTGTGCTAAATATTTTGTTCAATACCCCATAAGACATTCATTTCATTTAGCTCTTCCCGAATGGTTATTGGTCAAGGCTTTTTTGTCATTATTAATTTTATTGTGTATGTGTTTATTACTTTTAATGTTTTACAATAAACATGCCTTTCAGCAGTGGACATTTTATCGAAGCCTAACGTGGGCCTGCATTGAACCCAAAGCTGTTCTTACTGGTTTTTTGGGTAATAATGATAAAATTATTATTTTGTTTCAATTAAAAATTGAGTTTTTCTAAATTTTGTTTAATCCTGTCATCTGGGTTGTATTATCACGTGTTATCTGCTCTTGTTCATCGCGGTAGCGTCCTTCCATTGTTTCTGTAACAATATCGATATTTCACAGACGTCAGGTCGCTAACTCAGTGTTCATACCATTCTCTTTTTTTCTAAGTTTGGGACTGGCTAGATTGGTTTATTTCTAATCATCTCTAGAAAAATAAAACTTAAACTACCAAAAAATTAATTTTATAATAAAAAACTAACGAATTACTACATTAAAAAACTTTGCAAAAGTTTTACATATAAATTTGAACAAGTACAAGATGTAACATTTTTATTACTATACACGTGCATTGCTTCAACACAATTTCTACATTACAAAGTTGATTTTGAAAGTAGATTAATTAGGTCGAAACTAATCAAATGTTACATTCATTAGGTTACGTGCTGTATATATATATATATATATATATATACACATATGTACAATATATTTAGTCTAAGTATCAAAAATAAAACCAGAAAAAAACTTTGAAGTTTAAAATAGTGTAATATGCAAAAAATCTTGTGTATTGCGCAAGTATTTTAATGCGAGTTTATCTTTAGTATGCTTGAATGCTACAATGTTGTAATAGAATGCATGAAATTGCATGTAGATTAAAGATACCTTTTATTTATTATTTTAATGCAAAATCGGTTAATTAAGTTTACAATATTTTTCTGAAGAAGAAATAAAAAAAATTGCTTATTTTGTTGCGAGAAAATGAACAATAATGTTTTCAATTGTATTTTGTAGTGTAAATGATTTTGTTTAACAATTAATTGTTATGTACCACAAAATCTTTTTAATTTTACAGATTGAAAAGATGGAGCATTAAAAAAAGCCTCAAATATTAAATAAAAATGCTTTGATAGTTTGTGGACAGAAATAGAAAATGACGCTATTAGAAGAAAATGGAAAGTGATTGAAGTTATAAAAAAAAGGAAACCTATACGTAGCAAAACAAGTGTTGACAATAGAGGTAAAAGGTAAAAAATACCAAGGTAGACTGAGTAAAAGATAATTAAATTGTGTAAAAACACGTGTAAGAATAAAAAAACTCATAAAGAATAACGCTGTCGACAAAACTGAATAGAAAAAACTGACCAAAAGCGACCATTTTTTCATAAAAAAAAAAGAAAAACTGTAAAATAAGCAAAAAAAGCTTCTAACATTAATTATTGTTTTTTGTCTGCCCGGAGGTGAACAAATATCTCGGGTGGTTTTGTTAAAATGACATGTTGAGAAATGAATTATGTAAAACATTTGCGTGTCGGGGTGGTCTAGCGGTACAGCGCTCGACTTAAACCTGGGTGGGCATCGGGGTTCGATTCCCACCACAGGCACCAAAAGCGGACTCACGTTCGGCTTTGCTAAAATGTTTACTGCTGTATGATGCGTTTCTCGTTAAAACGTTTTAAAAAGTAAAAATAGAATTATCTACGTTGCATTGACTAAGTTGACAGATTGTAGTGACTGTAAATAAATGATAAAATTATTAAAATTTAATTACTGACAATAGGTTGAAGTTGGATAAGGTTATCTTTGTTTTCTAGATAGCAGGCATAGACGTCAATATGATCTTACACTAGTAGGTAGATAATTATTGTTTTAAGTTTTATTACGTAAATTAAATGTAATTTTTTGTCTTAATGTCTGTTAAATGCTTACTTGCTAAGAAAGGTTTTTTATTTGGCTAAGTAAGCAGTTAAGCAATAAAAACCAAACAAGCGTGTACAAAATTGCTAAAATATGACTGTTTAAATTTTTAATTAGTTCTATTCAAACTGTTGTTGATTGCAAAATAATTGTTATTGATCAACAACTAGTAGAACAAAACGGAGCCTAACTTTTAAATTAAAAAATAAACCTGGAATATTTAATGCAAGTTTAAAAATAGGTAACTTGCTTTCAAAAAAACTGCGCTTTAGAATTAATTTATTATTAACACATGTGTTTCATTTTATTTTTTAAATGCAACACTTGTAACAATGTTATTCTACTTCTTTTCCTCTCTATTGTATAGAGTTTATTTTCGAGAAATATCTTTTAAAATGTAAAAAGTTTAACTACAAACGTTTTGCATTAAACTCGTGCTAATAATACCCAATCGGGAACAAGTTTTGTACGTAATTTACTCAAGTCATTCAATATAATAATTTATAAAAAAAGCAAGCTCAAAAATAATCATCTTGATTGTAAAAAATTATTGAATTAAAATTTTTACAACATTTTAATATTATATGTGCGTTATTTAAAAAACTTTATTAGGTATTACATTTGACTCCATTTTAAACAAATAATTCAAGTTATATGTCTAAAGAAAACATTTAAAAGGATCAGTAACCATAAATTAAAAAAAAATAATATATTTTTTATTAGCATATGTTTAAATAAATAATTTTTTAAATATTTATGTGTAAACCAGATGTTTTGTTAAATAAATAGTGCACAATATTCAATAAATTATAAAAGAATACAATAAATTATAATACAATAACTTTTTTGTTATATTTTAAAAATCAGATTATAAAATAATAAGTATTTTTTAGTTTGTGGAAAAACGTTTGAATTGCTGTAGAAATTATATGTCAATTATCCAAGATTGACTCTTGTATAAAATGCAAATGTAGCAAACAAAATATAAATTTCGTTTTTATTTAAATATTGGATTTACTAACAATTTTACAAAACAAATTTTTATAAAATTTTAAATTTTTTATTTCCAGTATGTTAGCATCGATTAATGCAATTACATTTCAAATAATAAGATTATAAAAAAATTGTTTTGTCTACACCAAAAATTATATAAAAAATGTTGTCTGTTTGAGTTCTACATTTGCCGAATGATAAAAAGTGGTTTTAAAATTACTATAGACTAATAAAATTATTGTTATTATTTTTATTATTATGACAAAACCATTTTATTTGAAAACAAATCATGAATCGACAAGAGAACGGTAATAACAAAAACAAACAACAAAGTTTCATAATAAAAAAAAGCATGGGGCAACAAAATGATTTCATGTTTTCAAACATTTGGTAAATGTTTTGTTCGATATCCCCATAAGACATTGATTTTAATCAGATCTTGCCAAATGGTTATTAGCCAAGCTTCTTGTGGTCTAACCCAGTTTTTGTTTTGCCATCATCAATTATCTATTACAGAACCGTTCGTGTTCGTTTTTTGTATAGTAAATTTGACCAATTAATTTGCTTTGTATAATTGAAAATTTCGCTGTCTTTCGGCTTTCACTTAATCCTGTCATCGGGGTCGTGCTATTATTTCTTTGCCGTTGTTTGACGTAACGGCGTCTTCCTTTTTATTAAAGGGATTGCATCTACACAAGACAATCTTGTTATCTGATACTTATCAAGTTAAACGAATAATAAAAGCAATAATAATAATAATAATAATAATAATAATCATAATAATAATTTATTTTATTTTATTATTTATTTACAAAACCCTTTTGCTTTAAAAAATAAGCATGGGGCAATAAGATAACAATTACAGCAAAAATTAACATCAAAGTCTCGTAATTCAAAGAGAACATGAGGCAACATAATAATAATAATAATAATAATAATAATAATAATAATAATAATTATTATTATTATTATTATTATTATTATAAATTTTAACATAAAAATGTAGTAACATTTTAATTAGAGTATATTTTATGAAATTTACGTAATCTGTTTAATTATTGTTTAAACGTCACCAATCCAATACAAGGTATTGAAAGTTGAGTTACACCTGTGACATATATAACAGAATTATTTACCAAGTTAGACAAAATAATTTAGTTAGTTATATAAGCCCAACTAAAAATCCTATAGAATGCTATAAAAATACGCTGTAGTGTTGTTTCTTTCTTCTGTATTTTAATAAAAACATTTGTAATATGCCAAACAAAATATGCGAAATGTGAAAATATTTCATCACAAAAATCAATAATATTAAATGTCAAAAGAAATCAAAATATTTTTCAATTTTTACGTATGTTGTGTTGTTTCCAACCTTTTACATTTGATAGATGATATGCAATTGTCGAATCGGTTTTGTTACTCTTGTTGTTGTTGAAAAAACACCAATATATATATATATATACATGTGTACATAACTTTTGTACGTTGCTATAACAATATTTATAGATGAAACAAAACAACTTAACCTTATCATCTGTATAGTAGTTTTTGCCTATAATAGTGATTTGACTATCAACATTATTAACACTTGGAAATATATAATATTGCAATTATTTTTTGTTGAAATTAAACAAAAAACTTTAAAATGTGCAAATGATTCACATATATAAGTATATTATTTTTAAAATATCAACACAATATATATATATATATACGTGTGCATTACAATACAAGCATACTGATTGTATTGTATTTTTGCATATATGTAAAGCATTGATAGCATTCTTTAAGGAAGTGCAACAAAATATTAAATATGTTGACTATACTTAATAAGTGACTAATCCCATTTCTACTTGATGTACCAAACCAATTTTAGTTGTAATATTGGACAATTTTAAGCTTTTTTTGGCATATATATATATTATGATATTAAACAAAACTATACAAATCATTGCGAAATGTAACTGAATGCGACCATAAACCGAGTAATATGCTGTAATGAAAAGCGATATTAAAAACATTCAATTGTTATTGTTACAACTTGTACAAACTAATATTATTGTTAAAATTATTTGTATTGTAGCTGAACAAAGACAATTTTTTTTTTTGCGTTTAACGGTTACAGTTTTATCCAATTTAATGAAGCTGTATGAAAGTGTGCTGGGGTTGGGGTTTGGTTATCTAGTGGTACAGAGTTCTACTCGAATGTGGGCAAGCATACATTCGAACCGGCACAAAATGCGGGCCCGCGTTAGGTTATGATCAAATGTTGCCTATTAAAGGATGTTTGACGTAAAACATCTAAAGTAGTAAAAATAAAATAGAATTGAATTCCTTTCCACTACTCAATTGTCTTTAATATTTTTACTATTGCGGTAAATGAATCATTTAAATATGCAATTGAATATAATGGTATTTATAATGTGTTCATTTTTAAAATGTCAAAATAATTAATTTTATATAATTCATTAATATGACAAAATAAAATATAAACTAATTTTAATCCAATAAAAATGTATTATAATTATATTATTATTATTAGTAGTAGTGTAAAAAAAATGTAATAACTACAAATAAAAATATTTGTTTATTTCGATTTTGCAAATACAAAAAAATTTAAAAAAAATAGTTACGTTTATTTGGCTCAACTTTGTGGTAAACATGATACACAGGGTACAAATTGTTTACAATCTGTATAATATTAAAAATTGTCCAATTGTAATAAATGGCAATTCTTGTGCCACTAATAGCAAACGTCACCTAGTGAGGATGAAAAAAATAGCCAATGTAGCCAATCCCAAGCCTGGATAATAGGGGATGGCTTTGAGGCACAAAAAGCATTTGTCAGTAAACATTAAAAAACCTACGTCAAAACTATATTTAATGGCCAGAATGCTTCAAATTGGTTTGATACCAAAACCGAATGGAGAAAACTGACCGAAAATAGCGAAAAGCTGTAAAATAAGAATAATGAAAAGTGATTGAGGCACCAGATACGTAGATAGATGGGTGTACGTTTGAATCTCATTAATGACACCAAGTGAGGACCCTTATCTTCTAGAAATGCGCATTTGGCGAAAGGTGGAGAATCGGGAAAGAACCTATCTAGCTAATTCCAGGTTTATGTAAAGCAAGAGTGTTGGCGGCATAGATGGCATTCGACATTAAAAAACCTATAATAAAACTATTTAATGGCCATAATGCTTCAAATTGTTTCGATACAAAACCGAATGAAGAAAACTGATCAGAAACAGCAACCCGTTTTAAACTAGGAAAAAAACTGTTAAAGAAGGAAGAAGTAGATCAATTTTATTGTTGTTAAAAATTATTAGCCGTGAATACGCTTCAAGTCTTGTGAAGCACTGTGCTAGGAACTTGCTAACAGCATTTAGGAGTTATTGGATAATTAGCAACAATTTCATTAATTGTAAATATATTACATCAGTGTTAAGCACATATAGCTTACAGTTAATGTAAAATTGGTTTAACAGTCGAAGGGAGTAAATTAATAATACCACATTTAAACAATATGAATTCAAAAAATTAGACTTGGTTTACAATGTTGTGTATTCACACACAAACATTCTTATTGAGAAACGAATTATTTATTTTCATTTAAAGAAATATTAGAATATACATTATTTAGAAGAAAGGTATAAGCGAATATTGCCAATGAGGCCAATTAAATTACGGCAAAAAGTGAAAGTAGCAGCATAATGTCGATTACGGGGGTTTGGCAAAATGTGAATTATTATTATTATTATTATTATTACAAAACCCTTTTGCTTAAAAAAATTTTTAAATTTTATATTCCCTTTATTTTTAAATATAATAATTTTTAAAATAAAACAACTGCTGATACATTAATATTGTTATTATTACTATAAAACTTTTTTGCTTTAAAAAATAAGCATGGGGCAATAAGATAACAATTACAGCAAAAATTAACATCAAAGTCTCGTAATTCCAAAGAGAACATGAGACAACAAAAAGTTTCCATGTATTTGAACATTTTGTCAAACGTTTTGCTTGATCCGTCATAAAACATTCATATATATATATATAATATTTTACATATTTATTTGTAAAAAAATTATAGAAGGTAGAATATATCGAGTCCACCCCCGGACAAAAACTTGCATTAAGTTCTAGTAATGCGACTCCAAAATCAATATTCATTCAGCTGCACATCAAATGACTTGGCCATATTTATTACCTCATTGAACTTTTAATAACATTTTATTGCACTACCGGTCTTTTATGCATGTAAATTATTTTTAAGGCTTAAAAGGTATTAAATAAGCCAATAATAATATGACCTTACGCAGTTGACAGTTAATCAACTTTTTCTTCCAATTTTAATCAAGGTTGTTTTATTTTTATAATTTTACTTTAAAATTACTTGAAATGCTTATTACTAGTGTTAATTTTGCTAAGTTTATAAGTTGACTTTTAGCAATAGCAAAACTTTATTTTATACACGTGTCTATAAACACTTTTTCGGAAGGCATTTATTTATTTATATTATACGATTTTAAATAATTAAGAAATCGGTCTAGTTTGGATCAGAAATAATTCAATCTAGCCAGTCCCAAGCCTAAATAAAGAAGAAGGGTTTGAGCGTGCAAGATTAGCAACCTGGTCTCTGTAACATTTTTATACTGCTACAGAAACAATCAAGAGGACGCCATTGCGGCAGCCAACGGCAAAGAAATGATCGCACGTATCTGAATAACAGAGTTACACAGATGACAGGGTTGAGTCAAAGCCGAAAGGAAGCTCAATCTTCAATTTGCAGAATCTTCAATGCCAGCGAAACTTTGTTGTTGTTGCTGTTTTTTGCTGTAATTGTTTTATTGCCCCATGCTTATTTTTTAAAGCAAAAGGGTTTTGTATAAGAATACATAATAAATAATTACCCCAACAGACAGCTGACTGAATAGAAATGGATTTACGTTCCGCTAAATGCAAATCAGCGCCTAACTTTTCTCATGTATTGTTTTGTGTCAAAAATGATTTATAAAGCATTTAAACATTATCTTTTTTTAAATAATTAATTGCAATGTATTTTTACTACAAGTAAATTTGTTAATTCAAAAACATTTATTAGCATAAGACAATTCTACAGCATTTATAAAACGATTTGTAAAATTGAAACATTGAACTGTCATATAACTTATTATTTTCAAATTTAATTTTTTGACATAAATTTAAATATAACAACAGTAGAAGAACATATTAAATATTTAATTTACAGTATTAAAATAATAAATGCACAACCTGTAATTGGAACATTGATAAACAAATATTAATTGCAAAATTATTGTTGTTGTTATTATTATTATTATTATTATTAGCAATAATAATAGTAATAATTAGTTAAAATAATTTTTCTCTTATTGGTTTTAAATTTATTTTAAATGAGTGAGGTTGTTAGCGTTAAAACACATGCAAAACGTTGTACAAATTAAATTTTTAACGTTATGCCCAGCGTTTTATTAGGAATTAAAATGATCTAACCAAATGAAAGTAAAATACTCACATTACAAACTAATAAATAAGCCGTTAAAAATATGGATATATATTTATTACAATGTTAAATTTTTAATAAAAAAGTGCACATGCGTATGAATTAAAATTTCACTAATATAATCCTTATAAAGACCTAATTTCCACTAATTGTGATAATGCTAATTGTTTATCCTCCATGTGGAGTATCCTGAACTAGGTATCTATATGCAGCTAGACTAATAATAGCAAGAACCAAGTACACAGCGTTATAACCGGGCGAATGTATGTAGCGTACTTTCAAGGTACTTAAAAGGTATCTTAAGGTATATGTATACCATATGTAGCCTCTCAGGTTAAGAGAGATAACTCTGACAAAAATTAGTTATTTATTCATTTAAACCTTAGTACATCAATAGGTACATTCAGCGTATACATACATACATAACATATAATTAGTGCCGTCAAACAAAACAAAACAAAAACAGAACAATACAAAATAGGAGTACAAAATAAAAATATATAGACAAATTAATCAATTTATATAATTATTAAATGACATAAGGTTATCATCAATGTATTTGTTGTTTAGTTAGGATGCTTGAATTAATATAAAACAACTGTGTTGACATGCATTTTCGCATTAATTAGTAAACTCAAATTATCAACATTGTCAACAATACATCTTGCATTGAAAGGCAGTATTAGTGGCAGTGACATGTATTTTCTGTTACAGTTGATTTTAAAGCACGTCGAAATCAACTATAATGATATTTTATTTTACGTTTGAACTGTTGTTTTTTTAGATACATTTTCAAAAAAAGTACTAGCTAGAAACGAAAAATTAATTCATGCGATTAACATAAATTTGTCAAAACAAATTCTCATTATTTGTTGCACTAAAAAGCAAAAAAACATATATAAATATAAAAATAATTGTATATTTATACAATTTTACTGTTGAATTATAATAATGGCAAATAAAAATAAGTTATATATGTAGTTATGATAAATTAGAGTAGCGCAGTCATTAGAGGGCAAGCAATAACGCCGTCAACTATGAAACTTCATAATTCTTCCATACGTTTGTTGGGTTCATCAAGTCATCGAAATCGATTGTTTAATATGCCGTACAAATATAAAAAAATTAATAAAGAGTTGGATAATTACATTACCAACTCAACGAATGAAATGAATGAAGGGGCCTTTGTCAAAAGCTTAATTAAAATGTCTACTTGTTAAATAATAAATATTAATAAATTAATATTAAAAATTAATTAATATTAAATTAATATTAATAAATATTAATTAACAACAAACCTAAAAATACCGTCTTTTAATTAATTTTTTTAGTAGTTTAAAAGGCCAATAAAACGCTTTTCATAAGTTTGTGTTTGACCACCAGCAACCGCAATATGTCGTATCTTGTTCAGAGCTCTTCCAAAGTGTCTACATTAAAAACGATTAATTGTGCAAAGTCAAACATATGTACAATATATAAGTAATTATTGTAGGTTGTTCTAGTTTATACTCAAGGTAGCGTTTAGAAACTTACTAAATGGTTTACTAAATTAATTCCTTGCTGTTACTAAAGTAAAAATTCTAAAATTCTACTATACATTGCCTTTTTTACACAAGATAGAATATGTTCTTTTCAATATAATAAAAATTTGCTTTTTATAGAATGCAACTTTTACAAAATGTAAAGATAATACGTCCAAATTTATAAAATATAAATTTACAAAATAATATAAATTTACATATTTTTATATAATACCAGATTAATCTAATTTCTGTTACATACCAACATGGTCTAGCGGTACAGCGCTCGAATTTGGACCTCGATGGGCATTGGAATCACACCACTGGCCTACTAAAATGCGGGCCCACATTTGCCTTCGTGCAAATGTCCACTGTTGAAAGATGTTTCTTGTAAAACATTCATAGTAATAAACATTAAAAAAAATATGTAAACGATATCTAACTCATGTTCTAATTAAAAATAAGAATTTTGACATATCATTTTGTCATATAAATTAAAATTTTATTATTATTATTATTATTTCTTGCAATGCTTGATAACGTTCAGAGCAGTAATGGAAATATTTTATTTTATAATCTATTATAGTCAACATTTTTAATAGATGCCTCAAGAAATCTTAACTTTCCTTTTTTATATCTATGCTTATAATACATAAATTATATAAAGATTACCTAATTATTGTTTTTATTAAGAATAATTTATTATCTTGTATTAAACTGAAAAATGTGCAAATATTTAAGCGTTTAAGACCTTATTAATATCTTTGCAAATGTTAATATTATTTATTTATATTTAATTATGTTTATTACTCAACAATATACTACAATTTAAAAAATTAATTTGATTTACTAAGTGAACTTGGAAAAATGGTTTGAAAGAAATTAAAAAGATTAGTGTTAATAACAATACATATATATATATATATATATATATATATATATATATCATACATATATATATATATAGAGAGAGAGAGAGAGAGAGAGAGAGAGAAAGAGAGATTATAAGCAGTAAAACATAGGTCAAATACATATCAGATTGCAATAAAAATATTAATTAATTTTAGAAACAGTTTTTTACATTGCATAATATATACTCATAAAATACCAATCGAAAATATATACTTTATTATGCAATTATTGCGACGTTAATATTTATTTCGTTACAACAAAAGTCGCCATTTGATTGCTCCTAAAATAATTGCTTGTACAAGGTACACGAAGATGAATGTTTGAGTATTGTACAAAGTTTGTTGGAACTGTCTTCTTTATTTATTCAGAACAGTCACTTATCAACATTTACATATAATGCACAATTAGAAACACAAAAATAAATAATTGACAATTTTCAGTTGAAATAAGTCCACAAAACAAAAATATTATTATTATTATTATTATTATTATTACTATTATCATTATTATTATTATTATTTATTATTTTTACTACTTTAAATGTTTTTCTGGGAGTATTTTACAGCAGTGGACATGTCAGTGAAACTGAAAATGAGCCCGTATTATTATTATTATTATTATTATTATTATTATTATTACTGTTTATTATTATTACTGCTATAATTATTACTATAATAATAATTATTATTATTATCATTATTGGTTATTATTACTATTATTATTATTACTTTTTATGATTATATTTATTATTGTTATTATTGTTACTATTATTATTATAATCATTATTATTATTTATTATTATTTTTGCTACTTCAAATGTTTTTCGGGAAATATTTTTTAGTAGTGGACATTTTAGTGAAGCTAAACCTCAGCTTGCATTGTTATTTATTATTATTATTATTATTATTACCGTTTATTATTATTACTATTATAATTATTACTATAATAATTATTCTTACTATTATTATTTTTACTATTCTTATTTTTTTTATTATTCATATTAGTAACATTGTTATTGATATTGTTTCTTTGTTGTAGTGTTTTTCTGCGCTTAGTGTTGTTTGGAACAATCACAAATTAGATTTTCATGTCAAATGAAAAATGTTTATTTTGTTTTTGATTTGTTTGATCGGAGTTTTCTAATTATCAAAATATGTTCATTGTAACTTCATATAACATTATTTGTGCTAAGTTGCACCAGCTAAAATGTGTTTAAAAAATTAAAATTTAATTTGCACTTTATGGCTGTTTTTACTTCGTCACAATGTTGACTACTGTCCTTATGTTGCAGAATTAAATCCCAATATATTCGGTGCACATTATTTATTTATAATTGTTTTTTTATCAATTCAGTTTTTGCATCAATTTTTTAACTAATTTTATTAATATGTTTTCAAGGGTGAAATATTAAAATTGTTGGATTTACTTAAATAATAAATCCAGTCAACCATGACCATTGTATGGTTGTTTTATTCTTATTTGGAATTATCATCGGTAAATACCATTCAAGTGTCTCTCACACATAGACACAAACTTGAACCCACGCCTTGTTTAGTATCAGGTCAGTACCTCAACCACTAATGTACGAGTGATTAATACTGACGCAAGATAAATGTTGGTTAATGGCATAAAACGTGCAAATCATTTGTTGAACAAAATGACCATAACAATTATAATTTGTTTGGAAAGCATATTAATAAACTTTTTAATATATACGAAAATTATTGAAATGCTATTATATAATTTAGTCAAATGAACCTAAATTATAAAAAATTATTATTTATTATTTTTTATTAACTAAAATGTCTTAACATTAACTAAGTACTTAAACAATGTTACGTAAGTTTAATAAAATCATGTATGCAAAACGATTTATAAAATATTGTTGACGTGTTTCAAAACAATTTAGCACAGATAACCTTTTCAAACACTCAACGCTCTTTTGTCAACATCTATAAAAAATTTTTGATTTAGCAAAAAAATGTTTTTTTTGTTAATTGTTTTATTATTAATATTAATAATAATAATAATAATAATAATAATAACAATAATAATAATAATAGTAATAATAATAATAATAATAGTAATAATAATAATAATGATAATAATAATAATAATAATGATACAATGATAATAATAATAATAATAATAAATAACAATAATAATAATAATAATAGTAATAATAATAATGCTGGTAATAATGGTAATAATAATAATAATAATAATAATAATAATAATAATAATAATAATAATAATAATAATAATAATAATAATAATGATAATATTAATAATAATAATATAATAATATTAAATAATAATGATAATAATAATAATAATAATAATAATAATAGTAATAATAATAATGATAATAATAATAATAATAATAATAATAACTAATAATAATAATAACAATAATAATAATAATAATAATAATAATAATAATATAAATAATAATAAAATAATAATAATAATAATAATAATAATAATAATAATAATAATAATGATAATAATAATAATAATAATAATAATAATAATAGTAATAAAATTAGTAATAATAATAGTAATAATAATACTCGGGTGTTTCAAAAGAAGCATTTGTTTGCAAATAGGCATTTTAGCAAAAACATACGAGAACCTTTTTACTAGTGTGGATAATGCCCACCTTCGAACCCATACCCATTAAAGTTTCGGTCTAGCACTGTTTTAATAGGCGATTCTCGCACAATCCTTATTTTTACATCTAGACACAAATTGATCGTTTCAATCTAAACAGTTTCAAAAACATGTTCTTTTAGCCTTGGTGCTTGTCCTTCATTTAAAGTTTACCATTTTTTTGAATAGAATCTTGGGAACAGTTATAATACAATAAATACTTAATAAAAGCATTTGCAAAGCTTTCAAGTTGTTGAAAATTGTAAAAAATTTTTTTTCATATTAAAATATTTGTGTTTTTGTCCTATAATTGTATTTAAAAATGAATGATTGATATAATGTATTTCACATGTTGCACAAAGAATTATATTTAAGATAAATTTGTTCTTAATTAATGTCAAAACATTTATCTAAAAGCAATTTGCAATAGTTTAAAAAACAAAAAATATTTAAAATTATATATATAAATATATATATATAGTCGGAAACAAAACCGAATTAAAAATTATTCAACTACAAAATTTATCTGATTTATCATAGACTTATCTAACATATATTAATATATACCTTAGATAATACTTTGCTTATATTTATAAAAATTTTTATTCGCAAAAAAGAATTTTTTTATTATGATATACATCACTCATACTAGAAATGAAACAATATATTATAATATATAATATTATGTAATACTATATGTAAATATATATAAATTGCATGTCCTAAATTTAAAGTTTACCATTTTCTCAAAAAGAATCTTGGGAACAGTTATAATACAATAAATACTTGATAAAAGCATTTGCAAATCTTTCAAGTTGTTGGAAATTGTAAATTCTTCTTTTTATGTTGAAAGATTTTTGTTTTTACCCCATAATTGTATCAAAAAGTATTGATTGATGTTATATATTTCACATAGTGCAATAAGAATGGTATTTAAAATAATTTTGTTCTTAATTAATGTCAAAAAAATTATCTAAAAGCAATAAATATTAGTTTAACAAACAAATAATATTTAAAATTATATATATATCGTTGGAAACGAAACCGAATTGACAATTAATCTACTATAAAATTTATCTTGTTTATATTAGACTTATTTAATATGTATTAATACATGCCTTAGGTAATACTTTATAAATGTTTATAAAAATATTATTTGCAAAAAATTAATTTCTTATTACAATACACATCATTCATTCCAAAAATGAAATAATATATATATATATATATATATATATATATATTTCTGTTGCTGGCTTTTTAGAGAAAGATTAATCCAACAATCCTGTTATTTGGAAAATATTTAATGATAAATATAGAACTTTAAATAAACAGGTTAGAAAAAGCTGCCGCAAAGATAAGAATAATTGGTTAGAAAGCAGATACAGAGAAGCAGATAAGGCAGCAGCAAAAAATGATTCCAAGACTGTATAAAATTGTAAACAATTGTCGGGAGTTAGAAAGAGAACACCGATATTCTAATCAAAGGAAACGATGGTCGATTACTTCTAAGAAATAATGAGCAATTATCTAGATGGGTAGAACATTTTAAAAAGTACTTAATCAGCCTATGCCAAATACTCTCATAGATTTTAATAATAATAATAATATAAATGTGATTCAAAATTCGGAAATATGCATTGATGAAATTTCTGTAACTGAAGTGATTTATGCAATTCAAAGGTTAAAAACAATAAGGCAGGAGGACTTGACGAGATAACTGCAGAGATGCTCAAACATAGAGGTGATGTTGTAGCAAGTTAGCTTGCTCATTTATTTAATGTTATATGGCATAATGAACAAGTTCCAAATGATTGGCGACAGGGAGTAATTGTTACTTTTCCCAAAAAAGGAAGTTTGAACGATTGCAATAATTGGCGCGGAATAACCTTATTGTCTGTTCCTGCTAAGGTGTTTTGCAAAGTAATTTTAAATCGTTTAAGTAATGCAGTAGATAAACACTTTTGAGAACAACAAGCAGGTTTTCGGAAGGGAAGAAGCTGCTTTGAACAAATACTGACCCTCTAACATTATTGAGTAAAGTCAAGAATTTCAGCAATCACTTACAATCAATTTTATTGATTTTATGAAAGCTTTTGACAGTGGTTATCGAGAATCTTTATGGAAAATCGTTAAGTTTTGCAGAATACCGTTGAAATACGTGAATATTATGCGTTCGCTATACCAAAATTCAAGTTGCTGTGTTCGAACAAAAAGTGGTCATACTGCTATGTTCGAAATTGTCACGGGAGTACGTCAAGGATGAATTTTGTCACCGTTTTTGTTTCCTCTGGTAAATGATTTTATTATGACTCGATCCATGAATAATTTGTCTTATGTTATCAAATGGAACCAAGGCAGATTAACGGATTTAGATTTTGCAGATGATATTGGTCTACTCAGTGAAACACCAGAAATGATGCAAAATATGACAATATGTCTCAGTGATATCAGTTCTCGTATTGGCTTACGGATTAATTGTTCCAAGACAGAAGTGTTGTGCACTAAGTCAAACAATGTTTTGCTCATCAACATTAGTGGACAAAATATTGATGCTGATGATTCCTTTACATATTTGGAAAGCATCATTAATAAAGATGGAAAATCGAAATTGATGTTCAAGTTAGACTTGGAAAGGCAATGTCAGTCTTCAATAGACTCAAATCAATATGGTCATGTTCTACCATTCGCCTGAAGGTAAAACTTCGTTTGTACGCATCAATAATCATTCCTACGACAATATATGGGAGTTAAACTTGGAAGCGAACGGACAAGATTGATAAGATGGTGGATGTTTTTCATCACGTATCAAATGATGAGATCATGAGTAGAACTGACTCTCGTTTACTATATGACATCATTACAATTAGACAAAGAAAATTACTGTCAAATTCTACGTTTACCGCCCGGAACATCAGCAAGAAAGGTTTTGGAATGGACAATTGTAAATGATAAAAGAAAGATTGGCAGACCACAGAAAACTTGGTTAAGAACTATTCGGAAAGATCTAATTGAAATGAATGTTTTATGGGATCAAGCAAAACGTTTGACAGAATGTTCAAATACATGGAAACATTTTGTTGTCTCATGTTCTCTTTGAATTACGAGACTTTGATGTTAATTTTTGCTGTAATTGTTATTTTATTACCCCATGCTTATTATTATTTTTTTTAAAGCAAAAGGGTTTTGTGATAATAATAATAATAATAAATTATATATATATATATAAACTTTAAAAAATACACACAATTTGTTAAAAAATACATTTTATTGGCTAAAATACATAATTATATTTAAAAAATGTATTGAAAATTTTATAATGTCAATAATTCAAATATCATTTACTGTCTTTTATAACTTTTGCCAGCTTCTTTAAATCTAAATCTACCAATAAATTAACATAATATTTTTAAACTCAATTTTCTATAAGCTAAATAAGACTCGTAATAAGTAGTACGTAATTTTTGTAAGACGTTAACTTACCAAAAGATACTCAATAAAATTAAATCCGGGTTATCCAAAATCAAATGTGTGAAGATCCTTTCTTTATTAACAATTTTTTCAATTTTAAATAGGTCCAACTTATGGTAAATAACAATTAATAGTGAAAAGCACATTACCAATTATAAAGTGTATCTTAGAGCACTATTTTGACCATGTTTTTAATGCTCTAAAGCATTTTGTCAAAATAATAACTAAAATAATTTGTTCAAATATTTTAAAGGTTTTTAGTCTTAAAACTGTGTTTATTATTATTATTATTATTATTATTATTATTATTATTATTATTATTATTACTATTATTATTATTATCATTATTATTACTGTTATTATTAGCATTATCATTACTGGTTATTATTATTATTATTATTATTATTATTTTGCATAATTGTTGTAATCTTATTATTACTGTTATTATTAGCATTATCATTAATGTTATTATTATTATTATTATTATTATTATTATTATTATTATTTTGCATAATATTTGTAATCTCTAGAAAAATTCACATGCGACGTGGTCTAGCGGTACAGCGCTCGATTTGGACCTCGGTGGGCATCGGGGTTCGAATCCCACCAACGGCAATAAAATGCGAGACTACGTTCGGCTTCGCTAAAATATCCATTATTGAAAGATGTTTCCCGTAAAACATTTAAAGTAGGAAACATAAGAAAAAACATTACATTTGAAATGCTAAATTCAATATTAAAATAAACACATTTTCAAATATATTTTCTTCTAAAATTACTACTGATAAACTTTATACTTTTTTAAATCTCCGGTAATCTTTATATTTATTCATGCATTACAGCAGACTATATTTATCCGAATTTAAGTGCCGGGGCAGTCTAACGGTACAGCGCTCGAATTTGGACCTCGGTAGACATGGGTTCGAATCTCACCACCGGCACTAAAATGCGGGCCCACATTTGATTTCGATAAATTGTCTACTGTTGAAAGATGTTTCTTGTAAAATATGCAAAGTAGCAAACATAAAATAAATAAATAATAAAAAACTTTTTGAAAACCCAATAATGCAAATCTTCCACATTTTCTTTGTTTACTACTTTGAAGTTTATTATTTAAGATTTGCTTGATTTTAGATAAGGTAAAATGATTATATCTCTCACTTGTCAATTGATGTAGTGCACGTTTAGATAATTTAAAAAAGTTTTGTATACAAAATGTTTCTACACAATCAACACGTTTTGTTTTACATATATTTTGCAATTTTATAAACGTTTACACCATTTATGTAAAAAATAGAATAATGGTAACTAGCTCCAAGATACAACGTAAAATAAAAGTGAAAAATGTATTTAACTTACATGTTCATTTTAAATATTTTTTGTTGAACTTGTATTCAAATTACGTTTTTTTTATATTAAATTATTTATTATATTAATTATATTACTATTATCAGTATTAATTATTTAAAAATATATTGTAAATTAAATTTGATTAAAAAAATTTATTTATCAATTATTTTTACAAATAAATTAAATAATTTAAGATTAAAGGTTATTTTAATTAAAGGTAATTAAAGTTTGGGTATCTCATTTTGAAAGTGTATTGAATGTTATTCAATTTTACAAAAAACCGTTTGGCACATAATAAATTTCTATAATGTGTAATTTTTTTCTTATTATAAAGTTCTACAATTATATAGTTAAAAAATAAAAATAATAAAAATAACAAATTGATTTAAATTGATTATATATATTATATATTATACAAAACCCTTTTGCTTTAAGAATAAGCATGGAGCAATAAGACAATAATTACAGCAAAACAACAACAATAATAAAGTCTCGTTGGCATTAAATATTCTGCAAATCGAAGATGCGCTTTCTTTCGGCTTTTACTCAACCTTGTCATCTGGTAACTTTGCCATCCAGAAACGTTGTTGTTTACCGGAATGACGTCATCTCTCATTGTTTCCGCAGCAGTATAAATTTTTACAGAGGTCAGGTTGCCAACCTTGCGCTCAAACCCTCCTCTTTTATCCAGGCTTGGGACTGGCTAAATTGAATCATTTCTAATCCAAACTAGGCGGAGTTATATATATATATATATATATATATATATATATATATATATCACTGCTGCAATGTATTTAAATAATCCGTCATTTTATTATTTTTTTAATTAACACATTTAGAATTTTTTTTAGGCATGCAGTTTAGTCACAATGTTTTTATATAAATTGTACACAAAGGCACTTATTAATTTTAAAACTTATAATAATAATAATACTGATGATGATGATTATTATTATTATTATTATTATTATCAAATTTGTGCAAATAAAAATAAATATAAACATTACTAATTAGTATAATGTTCCAAAAGCTAACATTATATTGATATGTGCCTAGTCATTCATTACTGACTGGAATTTTATGCACACAAATTCCAAATAATAACTCTTAAGTTGCTCAGTTGCTGAATCATTACAAATGGTATAGACATAGATAAAAAAGAGATTAATTTAAAAAAGCTTATTAATTATTAGTTGTTTATGCACAGGTTGAATAATGTTAGACTTTTGACCTTATTTTATCATCATCATGCGCAATAAAATAAATAAAGGCACGATTTTAGCATTGAAAAGCCACAAGGCGTTTGAAAATAAAATTACAAACGGCATGTGTGCAAAATTTTAACTTTAAAGCAACTTTTTTTTGTACATTTGTATGAAAAATTAGGTAGTTTGTTAATGTATTAAAAAAATTATCGATGTGGTCGATCCTACTTACCTATTTTTATTACTTTGAATGTTTTGACGGAAAACGCATCCTTGAGCAGTAGACAAAACCGAACGTAGGCCCAAATTTAGTGCCAGTGGTTACTAAGTTTAAATCAAGCGCTGTGTTATTAAGTCATCCAGGCACTTATATATATATATATATATATATATATATAAATATATATATATATATATATATAATGTAACTCTGTCTATTTGGATCAGAAATAATTTAATCTTAGCCACTCCGTCAAGCCTGGATAAAGGAGCCATTCAATCTGGCCAGTCCCAAGCCTGGATAAAGGAGGAGGGTTTGAGCGCAAGGTTAGCAACCTGGCCTCTGTAAAAAATTAATACTGCTACGGAAACATTTAGGAGGACGCCATTCCGGCAAACAACAGCAAATAAGTGATCGCGCGTATCTCGATGACAGAGTTACACAAATGACAGGGTTGAGTGAAAGCCGAAAAGAAGCTCAATCTTCGATTTCTCATGTTTTCTTTGAATTACAAGACTTTGATGTTAATTTTTGCTGTAATTGTTATCTTATTGCCCCATGCTTTTTTTTAAAAAAAGCAAAAGGGTTTTGTAATAATAATAATAAAATATATAATGTTAGTAGACAACTTAAAGCATTTTATAAGAAAAGTCGTATAATGTATTTTGTCTTTATCTTTGAATAATAAAAACAATAATAGACAATTAAATAATTTAAACTTGTAATTACAAATGTCCAAAATTGGTCACTGTAAACAGTATTTATTAGTGACGTGAAATTGTTGACACTTTAAAAATAATACAGGTTTTATACGTTTTAGTTGTATTAAAAATAATTTACATAATATAAAACTGGTCATTAATTGTAAAATAATTAAAGATATAATTTTTTGCATTTTAATATGCTGTTTAAATGCAAAAAATGTGTTAGAGAAGCATGTATGTATGTATGCCAAATGACTAATTACGTGATATTTTAAAATATTGCATATAATATTTTAAAAAATAATTTTTTAATCCTTCTAAATAACAGCCAAGTAGAAAAATAAAAAAGTTAACAAATGTATTATTGCTAAAATGAAAAATATTCTATTAATTAGAAAAATAATAAATTTACTTATTATGATAGATACACTGTTAAAATTAGTGCAACTTATATATTTAATTATTTATTTTTGTTTCTACAATAATTTGCTTAAAGAATGGGCAAAAAAGACCGGTAAAATATATCATTTATTTATTTATTATTTATTTTTATTTTATGTTTATTACTTTGAAAGTTTTACTAGAAACATCTTTTAGCAGTGGTGACATTTTAGCAAAACCGAATGTGAACCCGCATTTTAGTAGACCGGTGGTGGGATTCGAACCCACGCCCACCGAGGTCCAAATCGAGCACTGTTTTTTTATAAACCAATCAGTGCTATAATTTACAACAAAAAATGTATAGAGGGAATAAAAAAATAATTGTGTAAATTAAAAACGTTTATATATTATACAAAAGCCTTTTGTATTAAAAATAAGCATAAGGCAATAACAATTACAGCACAACAGCAACAATAATAACAAAGTCTCGTTGGTATTCAATATTCTGCAAATCAAAGATTGAGCTTCCTTTTGGCTTTTACTCAACCCTGTCATCTGTGTAAGTCTGTTATCCAGATACGTGCGATCACTTCTTTGCCGTTGTTTGCTGGAATGGCGTCCTCTTGATTGTTTTCGGTAGTAGTATAAATGTTTTACAAAGGTCAGGTTGCTAACCTTGTGCGCTTAAACCCTCCTCTTTTATTCGGGCTTGGAACTGGCTAGATTGAATCATTTCTAATCCAAACTTAATATTTATTGCCTCTTGGTAAACTAATATACTAAAAGTGAATAGTAACACAAGTCTATTACTGTGAAAAGCACGAATTAGTAAGATTGTTCGGTATACTTAAACTTTTTCAACACCATTAATTTTATTCCAATTGACATTTATTTCAATTAAATATTTTTAATTAACTGCGCTTTTTGTAATCTACCAGCCGGTTTTTCAACATTTTCAATTGTCTATTCCGAAACCGTTCTTGCTGTTATTTTGGTTGACAAACGTACAAGTGAACTGAGTAATTTTCTTGGTCCGATTGTTACGTAGTACACAAAAGTTTGTTTATTTCACAATTTTACTGTTAAAAATGTAAATATGCCAAATCATTTTTAGATGGGGTTTTAAAAACATCGGCATGATAATTATTCATTATTGTAACAAACTTTTCTGTTTAATTTCACGTTTCAATAAACAAAAATAAACCTAATTTTATTCTTCATAAAGGAAGCAACAATGCCGTTATGCTGTTTCTATTACAAAACTAAATTTAAACGTTGCAATTTTTTAAATAATAATGTAATTAATGGACGCCAATAAATTATTTAATTTAAATTAGTTAATTACAGGTATATACATATAAATAAATGCTTATTCTATAAATAAAATTTATCAAGTATTTTAAACTTATTCCTATAATCTTTTTTTTGTTTTAATTTACAATTTACCACATATTACCATTATTTCAAATAAAAATAATAGAAGATATAAACTGTAAAATGAATCCATTTTGTACATTCTCTTTTATCACAAACATATAAAAAATCACTATATATATATATATATATATATATATAATACAAAACCCTTTTGCTTTAAATATAAGCATGGAGACAATAAGACAACAATTACAGCAAAACAACAACAACAAAGTCTCGATGGCATTGAAGATTCTGCAAATCGAAGATTGATCTTCCTTTCGGCTTTCACTCAAATCTGTCGTCTGTTTAACTCTGTCATCCAAATAGATGCGATCACTTCTTTGTCGTTGTTTACCAGAATGATGTCCCATTATTGTTTCCGTAGCAGTATAAATTGTTTACAGAGGCCAGATTGCTAACCTTGCGCTCAAACCCTCCTCCTTTATCCAGACTTGGGACTGGCTAGATTGAATCATTTCTGGTCCAAACTAGGAGGAGTTTATATATATATATATATATATATATATATATAATGTAATTAACTTAACATTGATTACTATACAGACAACGTGTTTATGTTAAGGTTACTTGGTGCAATCACATTTCAAATAATGAGATCATGAAAAGAACTGACTGTCGTTCACTGTCGTTCATTATTACAAATAAACGAAGAAAATTACGTTTACCGCATCCGGAAGACCATCAAGAATGGTTTTCTAAAGGATTATTGAAAATGGTAAAAAAAAGGTTGGTAAACCACAAAACGATTTAATTGAAATAAATGTATCATGGGTGATTGAATACAATGTTTGGTAAAATGTTCAAATACGTGGAAAAGTTTTGTTGTCTCATGTTCGTTTTGAATTATGGCACTGTGTTGTTGTTATTTTGCTGTAACTGTTATCTTATTGTCCCATGTTTATTTTTAGTAATAATAATAATAAAAATAATAATAATAAATAACTTATTAGAAGCTTGAGCAGTTATCAGTACTTTAAAGCAATCATTAAAATTAACTTGGTGTTTTGTTTGAACTAAATGACGTAATATAGACGAAATGCACAAGCGTTTATTTGAGTTGGACTCTTTATTGATCCAATTGGAAATGTGTTTTTTGGTCCGTTCAGCTGAGTGACGAGTTGTCCGACCAATATATTTGTCACCGCAACTGCAGGTAAATTGATAAATACAATGGGAGGTGGAGAGCACTGCTTTGGCTGTTTTTATGTTGGACAGGTGTAGATCTGTTGTAGTCCACAACATTCTCAATTGGATCAATGGGTATGTCCTTTTGATTGCACCTTTAAGCTTTATTTTTATGAAATTCATGATATTATTCCTTAAAAAATAGTTTTATAAATAACGGCTTATTGTCGTTTACAATTTTTTCTTTCGTTTTGAGTGACTTTAAATTGTAATTAATACATTCATCAGAATATCTATTATTGATTAGATTTTGCTTTGTGGTTTTTAATTCTCTATCAATAGTGCTACTTGAAAACATTCTTTGTGCACGATTGAATAATGTTTCAGTTAGTGCACTTTAAAAATTAAGATATTGACCGGTCCAAATGGCTTGTGGCAAATTGTGTGTTGAATAGGTCCATTATTTCTACGTACCAAAAAGTTTATATTTTTGCCTAAAATTACTTAACAAAATTTTACTGCATAATTAAAATATGCAAGCAAATGAATGGATTTTGCAGATTACGATAAATTAAGCAAAAGTACTAATTATAACTTTAAACATTAAATTAAAAAACACACAACTAACTAATTAGGGGATATGGAAACCCATACTGAGAATATTTGATAGGTAATTGGGGGTGCGGGGGATTGGAAACCATAAAATGTAATAAAACACAGTTTTAGACGTTGCGTTTTTGTTAGATGGAATTAGAAATGTGGGGGCAAAACACAAATTAAAATTAGTAAATACGTTTTGCAAAATACATATTTACGGTAAAATAAATTTAGTTGTTTATTTGAAATAATTTAAAGTTTGTACAATACAACTTGGTGCACGAATAATGGTTGTGAAAAACAACACAAAAAATATGTACTAAAGTGTATTAAAAAGAAAAACCACTAGTGCAAATTAATTTTGTTCAATTTTGTTATGACAACTAACGTCTAGTGTATATTAAATAACCAATTAAAATAATAATAATAATAACAATAACAATAACAATTATTATTATTATTATTATGATTATGATTATGATTATGATTATGATTATGATTATGATTATGATTATGATTATGATTATGATTATGATTATGATTATGATTATGATTATGATTATGATTATTATTATTATTATGATTACAATTATGATTATGATTATGATTATTATTATTATTATTATTATTATTATTATTATTGTTATTATTATTATTATTATTATTATTATTATTATTATTATTAGTTTTTATTATTATTATTTATTACATAACCCTATTGCATGAAACAACAAGATAGCGGTAACAGGGAAAACAAAATTAACAATTTGTAAAGCGTCTTTTTTGTAAAATTAGTTTTAGATAATCTAATAAACACAAAAATAGTGTTTGTGTAAATTATGTTTAAAAATGTTTAGCACTATTATTTCTGAAGAAATATAATTGAAAAGTACATCAAATGGGTTGATGCAAGTAACTAAATTACATAACGTACAATTAATTGTTTATTTATTGACTCATTTTATTCATTTTGACGTGATCAACTCTTCATTATGTATACGGCGTATAATCAATCGACTTTGATGGTTTAATAAGCGTAACAAATATAGAAGAATGACATTGTCTTTTGGCTAGTAGATGGCATCCTTGTGGCATCTCCACTGTTTACAAAAATTGACAAAACCGTTTGATTTTTTGTCAGAGTTATCTCCTTTAGTCTAAGGTATATGTATACCTTTTAAGTATTCTGAGTGTATGTTTGCACCCACTCGCCGTAACGGAAGCCCAGTTATACCACTGTGCACCCGGACCCTTCTGTTATTTGTCCATATGCCTAGGGACACCTAGTCTACAATTCACCACCTTTAATGGAAATTGAGACGTCATAAGCATTAGTCAAAGCCTCACGATCATTAGCATCCCAAATTATTTATAGTACAGAGCACTAAAAATGTCAGTATTTAAAAAGTGGCCAAGGGTTTTATGAACAAGAATTTTTGTCTAGATTGAAAACAAGAAGTTTAATATTTAAAGTATTGCTTCCTCAGTAACATTACAATTTTAAAAAAAATTATACAAAACATAAAGGTAACTTTTGAAGCAGTTGGCTTTGTAAAACTCTACTCCATCCAAAATATCCAAATAAAAAATCCTGTTTAAAAAATGTAGTAGTTAATTTTTTCTTAAAAGAGGTGTTTTTATTTAATTTAAATATATTGGTTTTAAAACAAAAATTACAGAAAATTCTATTTATTTTTTAAACATAATAACATTTGCTCAATACTAAATTACTTTATAGCTATAAATGCGTACCAAATTTAATATAATGAATTACCAGGCTTCTAGCATTTTTAATAAAGTTTTTTTTCAGTTTACATTATACAGCAAAAGCGTTTTTCTACTAATACTAGTCGTACAATTCAACTTTTGACTATCGAGACACAAATGAACATCATTTTATCACTGCATTTTCAATTTGACAACATTTGAATAATAAATTAACTTGATTTTAAGTCAGCCAGAAGCACTGTAAGCTGTACGGTCATTTTTAGAACATTAACTTTGGCACAGACAATCGAACTATGAATTAAATCGGTACAATGGTGCAGGTCTTTTGGAAACTACATAATTTAATTTGAAACAGTATAAATGTACGAAATTGTGTTGATAAACCAGATAATTATAAATATATAAGAGCAATATGGTTAACCTTTGTATTTATATTTACATGTAGATGTGTAGATGTGTATCAAATGTGTATTTACAAAAACCACATATTTTGTACACAGATATATATACATATATATATGAGGTCAAACACATTCAATATGGTGTGGTGAAATAATTAATTGCTATTTTACACATTTTATTTCAATTTTATTTTTAATAAAAATTACATAATTTTTTATAGTTTAATTTTTTTCAACTATTCATATGATTCATAATGTTGTTTTTTCTTATTTCATAACAATATGTTCATATATATATATATATATATATATATATTAATTTTTTTATTTTTATTACTTTGGTTGTTACTGCATGAATGTTTTACTGGAAAGATTTTTCAGCATATATTTATATAATTAAAAATATCTGTCTATCATATTTAAAAATATAAACTGTTTGTTTTGATAAAATAATTATCTAATATTGTAAAAAAGAACATCTACAGGTTACAAAATTATGCACAGATTAAGGCAACCTAAAAATATAACAAATGTAGAGATTATTATATATGTATTTTATAAAATTGGACACATTTTGGTTATGTACGTTTGATATCAAAACCATATATGCAAATTACCGAGTTTACTGCTTCGACATTTTACCAAAAATAAACGGTTTTGTATATGAACGCTTAGCACAAACAAAAAAGCATTTGCTGTTAGTGTTAAAAGTAGGATTAAACCTCTGGCTACTGCGGCACAATTTTAATTACGTGATAACCTATGGTAGATTTATACACACAAACACACGCACACGTATATACATATAGTAACCGGGATGCATTCTACATTTGCTCAAATTTCTTACCAACCAAGAGAATATAAATTATAAACTGTTTTTGTGTTTTTCAAATACCAATTAGGGTTTTTATTGTGTTTAGGTGTTTTCACCTTGAATATTGTCTAGCTCTAATTATTTTTCCTATTTTTTAAGAATATAGCAAATAAAAATTATTTTATGGTTGTTACTATTTTCGAATAATTTCGATATGAGTGAGTCTATGAGGCTTAAGGAATCTATAAAGTATGTCACTGTAACCTTTTATTTTCAATTTTTATTATGCAATTATTGTATAATCCTAATTTTTATTGGTCTATAACTTTCTTCGCTTATTCCAATAGTGCAGGTTCAAATATATGGCAGTATTTTTTTATGTTATGCTCTTTATAATTATGTAACTTTTTTGTTGTTTTTCCTGTCACTGTTCATCTCTTACTTTATGATTTGTAATATATAGGGTATCGTAATTATAATAATAATAATAATAATAATGATAATAATGATAATAATAATAATTAAGATACTTAGAACTCTGCCTAGTTTGGACCAGAAATGATTCAATCTAGCCAGTCCCAAGCCTGGATAAAAGAGGAAGATTTGAGCACGCAAGGTTAGCAACCTGGCATCTGTAAAACTTTTATACTGCTACGGAAACAATACAAAAGGACGCCATTTCGGCAAACAACGGCAAAGAAATGATTGCACGTATCTGAATGACAGAGTTACACAGATGGCAAGGTTGAGTCAAAGCCGATAGGAAGCTCAATCTTCGATTTGTAGAATCTTCAATGCCAACGAGACTTTGTTGTTGTTGTTATTTTACTGTAAATGTTGTATTATTGCCCCATGTTTATTTTTAAAGCTAAAAGATAATAATAATAAATTAACTTCAAAGTAATAATAATAATAATAATAACAATAATAATAACTATTATTATTACATAATAAGATAATTAGAAAAATATTGTTTGAATTACGTATTTTTATTTAAATGAACGCATATTTTAAAAACTGTTCAGTTAATTCTGGTAGATATAACTATTTGTCCCAGTCTCAAAACAGGGCTAACATTTCGCACCAGTAGTGGCAATCAGAGTCATGTTTGTCGAGTACCCGAAACACTTTTGGTATTTGACTTTTTCAACTTCATACAACTATTTTTAAAATCAAGTCAAGTTAAGTTGCAAATAACCTTTTCGCAAAAATCAATTTCAAAAAATTTCAACTTTTTTAAAACCCCAAACAAACGTGTTGGGCAAATAGGAAAAAATGTTGCATTTTGATTAATTACACTGTTCTATTGCAAAATAAATGATGTTTTGAATTATTTTATTAAAATACTTTTAATTTGTGTATGATGTTGTTATTATGTAGTACAAATAAGTAACAATACGGACTACCATGATTTAGGTAATTAATCAAATGTGCCTTTAATAATTACACATTTCTAAAAGCACTATTTGTTTATGTTGAAAAAATCCAAATTAAATTATTATTGACTTTTGAAACATTTCAATAGTAATAATAATAGTAATAATAATACATGTGAAATAAAACACATAAAGAATCAATTAACATTTGATTAACCAATTAATTTGCTGTATTTGCTTTAATTTTTTTATAAATATAATTAATCTTTCATACTAAAAAAATTTAATTTGTATCATGTACTTGTTAATAAATTGTCCTAAACTTGCGTACACTTATAACAAAACACTATTATTAAAAAAAGTTTAAAAAATCATTTTCAAAATTACAATTTTATGCACGAAAAACTGTTACATTTTTTAAGTTTAAAAGGATTGAAACGAATATAGTCATACTGTACTTGAGATGAAAATAAAAGTTTAAACATTAAACTTGTGATTAGATAGCCATGGTTTTGAATCTCACTACCGGCATTAAATACGGGCCCATGTTTGGCTTTACTGCCGAAAGATGCGCGTTTTCCGTAAAACATTCAAAGTAGCAAACAATTAAAAAAAATTAAAAATTAAAGCAAATTCTTACTATTGACAATAAATATGGATTTTTATCTAGATTTACTAAATATCTGTTTACTACAAATTATTTTTGTAAAACATTGAAGCAATGTAATAAAATATATAAAATTACATATATATATATATATATATATTGTACATACTTTATTAATCTCTATTTACATTCACTTAATTAATACCAAATTATATGACGATAATTTTTCTTTCAATAAAATTTTTTTAAATTTACGATTACATGCTTTTACTGTTAAGATAATGTTATATACATAAATAAAATTAAAACATTTTCAATGACGTATATTTATTTTTTGTTTTGAAAAAATACATATGAAATGCAATACAAGTTTTTTAATATTTTATTATAGCTACTTTTTTATTAAAAAAAAGTTTAATTTCTAAATTGACGTGGCAAGATAAGTAGTTTCCGATGACAGCACTGCCTGTTTTATGTTTATATATTTATAACATGAATGTCAAAAATTCAAAATGTTAAATTTTGGTATAAATGAAACAAAAATTATACGTAAGTTTATTAATAGAATGTTTATTTTGAATACTTATTTTTTTCAATTTTTATTATTGGCAAGTACTATTATTATTATTATTATTATTATTACTGCAAAAGACTTTTGCTTTAAAATAAGCGTGGAACAACAAAACAGTTCCGTGTTTAATCTTGTTGCAAAGATTAATGTTAGATTCCGTTAAACATTCATATTAATTAAGTTTTCCCAATTGGTTCTTACCTACATTATATGTGGTTTATTCTAACTGTTCATTAATTGTCTACTCTAAAATCGTTTTTTGCTAATCTTTCGGACAGTAAAGGTAGAACTTGACAAAATAATTTTCTTCATTTAATTGTAATAATGTCTATGTTTCACTTTTTTGTTGTAGTTTTCTAAAATGCAGTTTCTTCTTATTTTGTAAGCAATATTGAACATTATCCTTATTTCAACTGGTCTTGATTACCAGTTAATTTTGGAATTGATCATTGAGCTTCCTTTCAGCTTGCACACAATGCTATCATCTAAGTCTTACTATCACTTTTTTGCTACTATTTTTTAGAACAAAATTCAATTATTGTTTGTCTAACAATATATTTATTTTACAAAAAGCGGTTTGCCAAATGTCCATCCAAAGCCTCCTATTTTACCCAGACTTGGAACTGAATCGGTCAGTTCTAAGTAATTGTACTTTTATTTATTAACATTGAATATTCTGTCAATTAAGCAATGACTTTGCTATGAGATTTTATATTTCATCAGGTTATCGGGAAAGTGTATTGTTTTCACTTCTTTGTTGTAGTTTTTTTAAATGCAGTTTTTTATTATTTTGTGAACAATATTTAACATGCCCCTTATTTCAACCGGTTTTGATTACCGACTATAGGTAAATATATATTACCAATTTTGTATACAATATTGTATAATTTATCTTAATAAGTCTATATTTTAATATTCGCATAAATTGATAATGTTATTTATATTGTTAATAATCGCTTTACAAGTTACTTTATGGGTTTTTTAAAATTCAATTGACTCGTCTATTTTGTTTCTCAAATCTTTTTTGGTTATTTTTTCTGCGTAATTTTTTAAAACGCTATTTAAAAACAATAATACACTAGTTATGTATAGTAATTATTGTGTTATTTATTTATTTATTTCTGTTACTTTGAATGTGTTACAAAAAATATCTTTGAATAAAGCGAAACTTGGACTCATATTTAGCGGGGCTGTGGTAAGATTCAAATCCAATATTTAATTATATATATACTAAAAATAATGATTTAATTGCATGTGATAATTAATAATTGTGCACAGAAATCTATATAAATAGTAAATAAATGTTATAATTAAAAATTGTGTTTTTGAATTACATTCGATTAAATATATTAAAGTTAGTGCGCATTATTTTTTTTAAATTATTATTATTTATTATTATTTATGGTTATTGGCTTAGATACTTTAGTAAAAGTAGCTTTTAGATTGCCACTTCAGTTTTTGTCCAAAATGGGATTCTTTAGGGAAATAATCACTTAAAAGCAGTTAGACAATAATTAACACATTATGTTAGTAATGGAATGAAACCGTTTTTAAATTAAGAAAATAGTATTTAAAAACATTTGTAACTGTACACGCTTAATTCATATTATAGAGAAATTTTGCAATAATATATTTTTTTTCAAGTGTAAAAAAATATATTATATAAAATTGCAAAGTTACAGCTTCGGAAAACATTGGAATATATATTCAATATCATGTTGTGCCAGGGTGGTCTCGCGATACAGCGCTCGAATTTGGATCTCGGTGGGCATGGGGGTTCGAATCGCACAACTTGAAAGGCAATGTTCTAATCGACGTATGCTGTACAATTTGTTGTTTTTGACCCTGTATTATTTGCAAATGGATGGATCAATTGTAATTTTTGTGTCAAAATGCCCAGTGGAGGCTATACAATGCCAATGCTTATTATTTTGAGGAATCGTCGTGGTTCCAATTCTCTATCAAAAAGAAATTGATAAAGTAAATCTGCATGGATTCGTATCACATTCAGGAGAAAATATTGGTGTTTACAATTGGATCGAAAATAATTCAATCTAGTCAGTCTCAAGCCTGGATAAAGAAGGAGAGTTTTGAGCGCGCAAGGTTAGCAACCTGGCATCTGTAAAACATTTACACTGCTACAGAAACAATCAAGAGGACGCCATTGCGGCAAACAGCGGCAAAGAAGTGATCGCACGTATCTGGATGACAGAGTTACACAAATGACAGGGTTGAGTCAAAGCCAAAATGAAGCTCAATCTTTGATTTGCAGAATATTGAATGCCAACTAGACTTTGTTGTTGTTATTGTTGTCGTTTTTGCTTTAATTGTTGTCTTATTGCCCCATGCTTATTTTTAGATCAAAAGGGTTTTGTATAATAATTATAATATTTATAATAATAATAATAATATTAATAATAATAATAATAATAATGGTAATAGTAATAATAATAGTAATAATATTAATAGTATCAATAATAATAATGATAATAATAATAATAATAATAGTAAGCAATTATGAACATTGTTGAATATGGTCATATTCCATTTGGACGTTGATTAGTTTGATCAAACCTTTCAATTTTTTCTCTTTACAACAGATTGACTTTCGCTCGAGGTCCCAATATTTTGAGTTGAAACAACTTGAATTTTCAATCAACAAGTGGCTAGAAATAATAATAATAATAATAATATACACAGTTGCAATAAAACTCGTAATCGTCAAGTTGATAACGACACCGATGACAATTGTTTTGTAACTGTACACGTTTCATGCATATTATCGAGAAAGTTTGCAATAATATATATTTTTTCAAGTGTAAAAAAAATTGTTCGAAAATTGCATGATGTTTAGCGCTTTTGACTAATTTTTGATAAATTTGTAAAATGAATATAAATTTTATTTTTATTCCAAATCAATTTGCTATTTATTTGTCCATTTATTGATGTTAATTATTTTCAATGTTTTGCAAAAAACATCTTTCAGCAGTGAACATTTTAGCATAGCCCAAAGTAGTGGATTTGAAACCTATGCGCACCCAGGTCCAAGTCGAGCGCTGTACTGCTAGACTACCCTAGCACACACGTAATAATTTTACATTACAGGGTCAAAAACAACAAATTGTACAGCATACGTCAATTAGAATATTGCCTTTCAAGTTGTGCGTACATATATAATTAAAACTGGATGAATGGGAAGTGTTAGAATGCTCAATAGCAAAGACATTATTCATGGTACGTTGCACGTGTAGTGATTTAATTCGGCGACTGCACATGGACAACACCATACAGAAAAACAACAATTGCCTACGTTTTTACAACATTTTTTACTGTTATTGTTTTATTTATTTTATGTTTATTTATAAGTGGACATTTAGCGAAGCCAGATGTGGGCCGGCACATTAGTGCTGGTGTTGCGATTCGAACCCCCATGCCCACCGAGATCCAAATTCGAGCGCTGTATCGCTAGACTACCCCGGCACACATGTAGTAATTGCACATTATACGTATTGTTTATACAAAAAGCTGTTTTATAATACAAAATTTAAAACATTTTAAATAATGATTTTATTTTATTTTTTTCAATAATTTGGATTATCGAATACAAATATATTTATAAACAATGTCAAATGTGTAAAATATAAAAAATAGTTAAATGTAAACATTTGTTATATGTAAAAGTAAGAATCCGAACATACTTTTAATCAAACTATATAATGCAATAAAAATGACAAGTACGGTAATTTTTACAAAGTTCCAAAAATAATGATTTGTTTAAAGTTGAAATTACTATTGTACATACACTATGAACAAAAAATTACTTAACATAAACTTACTAATTGAACCATTGAGCAATAAACAATGTTTTTATATGCCGTTAAATTACTCTATAATCATAAATTATTTAAGTAATTTAAACAATATAAATACTTTAAAATGTACCGCCCTATAATACAATAAAAATAAAACAAATAGAAAAAACCGTAAAATTTTAAAATTATTCAAACTAAAAGGACTGAGTTTAAGCAAATATTTTTGTTATCTTACATTGATTAGGACAAAGCAATTATATTAATTTGTCGTTAATAATAACAATAAATAATTAAATAAAATTAAAGGTTTAGTGACATAAATTTTTTAATTAAAACATTGATTACTGATTATTGTCTATACTTAAATAACAATTAAATGTTTTACTTTTTAAATTTGCTACTTTAAATGTTTGCACGAGAAACATCCTTCAGCAGTAGACAATTAGCGAAGCCAAACGTGGGCCCGCATTTTAGTGCCGGCGATGGGATTCAAACCCATGTCCACCAAGGTCCGAATTCAAGCGCTGTACCGCTAGACCACCCTGGCATAAATTATTTGTATATGCTTTGTAAAATTAAATGTTTGTTGTTAAGATACTTTTAAGAGTACATTCTATTTTAATGTTTAAATAAAAATTAAACTTTATATTTTTTGTTTATTACTTTTCATTTTAATTATGCAAAAAGTACTAACAAAGTACATTAACTTTGAATTATTATTATTATTAGTATTAGTAGTAGTGGTAGTAGTTGCAGTAGTAGTAGTAGTAGTAGTAGTAGTAGTAGTAGTAGTAGTAGTAGTAGTAGTAGTAGTAGTAGTAGTAGTAGTAGTAGTAGTAGTAGTAGTAGTAGTAGTAGTAGTAGTAGTAGTAGTAGTAGTAGTAGTAATAGTAGTAGTAATTTAGATGCCTTTATAAATATACACTTAACATTTTTTTTAAATATACAGTTTTTAGTTGCATAGTAAACTGTAAGAAAATTGATGTGCTTTTTTAACTTAATAAATTAATATCATTTCGTATTAACATATTATTTACAACATGTGTTCATGTGTAATTGCATTAGTTGTTTATTATAAATTTACACGTTAAATGCACGCTTGTACATCACCAAAATATTGGCATAAACATAACGAGTCAATTTGTATGTAACTGAATTTGCATCTTTCTACAATTTTCATATTCAGTCTAAAAGTATTTTCTGTTTTCAATTTTGCAAAATTTTAATACTATACTTTTTTAAAGTCAATTCATTATTTTTTTTCTCAGTTTCTTCTATTTTTGTCGCTGTTTCTAGTTAATTTTCTTTATTTGGTTTAACACTTTTATTTCTAAAAAAAGCGTTTGTGTGTAATTTTTGTATATCCAATTGCTGTTTTTTTAAGGATAATACTTTGCTAAAGAGTAAAAAAGTTACTAATCACTTCTACTTTTTTATTTTTTACAACAGGCTTACAATTGACTGTAATAATATAATTTTATTTTAGTTTTTTATCAAGTTAATTAATTTTTTTATTAATCTACATGCATACGCTAATTCTTTTTACACGTTTATTTACATAACTAGCAATAATACAAATATGATTAAAGTAATTTTATACAATACACCGTACAACTGTTGAGTGTTAGAGCAAAGCTTTTGACGGTTTTATGCAAAAAAATAATATTTTTAAATTACTTACTAAAATGGCAAAGTAAAATAGTTAAAATGGAAAAGAAACCTAAATATAATGCCTAAATTTTGGTTTATAAACTATAAAATGTACACCAAACAAAAATAAATCAAATTATTGCTCAAAAGTATGTAAAAAAAAAGATTTTGCATTTAAGTTGTACAATTTTAATGATAATGTTTTTAACAACATACGAAGTGACATTAAAAAGTATTTTTATTGTATTTTTTTTTAATGCAAATAATCTATGCTAATTTTTTTACGGGAATGCTAATGATCGTGAGGATTTGAATAATGCTTATAAAGTTTCAATTCCCAATAATGATGATATTCATGGCTGTTCATCCTTTATGTAATGCATCGTGGAATAGATTCCCACATGTACCTAGACTAATAATAGCAGGGACTAAGTGCACAGCGATATAATTATCTTTCGCTTTGGCAAATAAGTATGAGCATACATCCAGGATATATTAAAAAGCAAACGTATACCATATATAGCAGTTGGGCTAAGAGAAATAACCTTGACAAAAAATCAGGCAGCTTCGTCAATTTTTGCAAACAGTGGCGCCGTTACAAGGATGCCGTTTACTGGTAAAGAAACTTTTACGATTGTTACTCTTATCAAATCGACCGTATAAATATGTATATTATTATTTATTACCATTTATTTATCTCAAACCTTCTAAAAGCACGCACCAACCAATTTGTTCCATGTAAATATAATTTTGACATTAAAAATTCTGTATATAAAAAATTGAGATTTTATTAAGATTTTATTGAATTTTGTTATTGAATTTTTTTTTATTTTTTTTTCATATTTATATGCAATAATGCCTTTTTGTTATATTTTTTTCAAAAAAAGTCAGGTTTCCTACATGACATTTTAACTGTTCTCTTTCATTTTTTGTACTTAGAACGGGTAATGGTAAACTTAATACCTATTAGCAATTATGATTGTTTATTTTTGTCCAGTTGCGGTATAATAAATGTTAAATAAACCGGGATTGTTTGCCGAATGTTTCTCGCAAAACAATTAAAGTAATCAAATCGAAAATGAACAAATAAATAATAAATAAAATCAATAAAATAGATGCTATAAGTACTTTAAATTGCTCACTTTACAATAGCATTTTTACATGCACTATAACAAAAGGTGTGTTACAAAAAATCTTAATTTTTATTATTTATACATTTATTTTTGTAAAGTTATGCTTGTTAATTTATAAATAATTGAAATTTATTAAACAATTATTTTAATAATTTATATATTTACACATTTTATTAAAAATAAAAATAATATTTTTATAGTTTTTATCAATTAAATTGTAACTAAACTTTATTTTTATTTAGAATTTTGTTTGTTTATAGTTGCCATGTAACATAATAAATTGAATTTAAATATATTTGTTCGTTTAATTAGTTTTCTTAAATATGTCCGAAAAAATTTGAACTAAACACATTTTTTAATATAGTAACATGTGAACAAAAAAGGGAATTAATGTATAAAACATTATTTTGTCAACTGAATCATTAAGTCTGTAAAATAACTTTGCAAATTGGCATACATTTACAAATTCAAAATGTGATTCAATTAAACAAATAAAAACAACATTATTTTATGGTCAAAAATAAAATTAATTAATTATTTTAACACTTTTAATGTAAATAATTTAATACTATTTATAAAAATCTATTTATTTATTAAATATAACAATTTATTTAATAAATAACTCTGCCAACACTAATATTTTTTTGTTGGTTTGAGTATAGAATTAGTGCACTATACATAAGATAATTTAAGAGTGAAGTAAATGGTTTTCTGTCTCGTTTACATTTTATTTATTTAAACTTTCTGAACTCCAAAAAAGCATGGACCAACAAGATTGTTTTATGGGATTGTGCATTGCATTTTCAGTTTTAATACAGATTGGAATTATATTGCCACCGGAATCATTCTGCTTTCTCTTTTTTTTATAATTTTAGAAAATGGTGTTCTTTTGAATAATATTTGTTTACAGTAGTTAGATTACTAAACTTGTATTTAAACACTCCTCTTTAATTGACAGAACTTAAAACTATCTACAGTCAATTTGTCTATTTTAGGAGATTAATACCATTGTAAAAACGATTTCATTTACTTACATATTGCTACTTGTAAAAATAGGTAAATGGTAAAAGAAAAGTTGATAAATGGAAAGGAAATTTGATTAAAATCTATCAAAAAAGATTTATGTTGTGCGGTCAAAAGTATGTATTTACAAGAAACAATCTTAATGCCCATAATTATTAAAACGAAAATAGGTGTGTATAAAATAAAAAAATCAATTAATATTTTAACATTTTCAATTGCACAAATGTATTTGATAATTACAATTTTATAGTGCCAAATAATTGTACAAAAAGCTCTGTTTAAATATAATTCCAAAGTTTAATAATTTACTATCAATTGATATTCAAACGTTTTAAAATTACAATTGTTTTTTTTCCAACCTATTATTTGTATTCTATAATTACATTAGTTAACAATAGTACACACCATAAAATTATTCATACAAATTAATTATTGAAGTAGTTCATGTTTTTGCATAGATTTGAACAAAATATAGACGCCAACTTTTGTTACAATTTTTAAATTAAAAAAAATATTTTTATAATTAATTTATTATTGCTTTATTGTTAATATTATTGTCATTATCATTATTATTATTATTATTACTATTATTATTACTATTATTATTATTATTAGTATTATTATTATTATTATTATTATTATTGTTATTATCATTATTATTGTTATTATTATTATCCTTATTATATTATTATTATTATTATTATTATTATTATTATTATTATTGTTATTATTACTACTACTATAATAATTATTATTATTGTCATTATTATTATTATTATTTTTATCTTTATTATTATTATTAATATTATTATTGTCATTATTATTATTATTACTATTATTATTAGTGAATATGATTAAACTATTTTAAAATTAATTTATAAAATATAGTGATTTTGTTGTTTTTGGCAAATTTGTAATATTAAAATTAAAATTAATTTAAAATTATTGCAGTGTAGTTAAGTCGTTAAATTTGAAATAAAGGATAAATTGTAAAAATAGTGAACGTCTGATATTTCTACGATTTGTTATTAAAAAATTATTTTAAAAACATTTTGATTGCCATTGGGGAAATAAAATTGTACTATGCTGAATAGGAAACGTAATCCCACTGCCACAATTATACAAAGATTCTTTTTTGGTTTTGCATTTCCATTTGCTCCAGAATTTTATTAGTAAAACACACACACACATACACACATAAAACTGTCAAGTTTTATATTTTGTTAGTTGGTCGTATGCCAAGTAACTTTAAGCAACTGAACATGTTTGAATGCTATTTCGACACAAAATTAATTAAACTAAGATAATAATAATAATAATAATAAAAATAATAATAATAATGAAAATGGTTAAAGAAAGGTTGGGGTAGACTACACAAAACTTGGCTAACAACTATTCGGAAAGATCTAATTGAAATAAATGTTTTATGAGTAATCAAACAAAACGTTTGGTTGAATGTTTGAAGAGATTGAAAAATGTTGTTGTTTTATGTTCGTTTTGAATTATGGGACTTTGTTGCTGTTTAATTGATGTAACTATTACCTTATTGCCACATGCTTGCTTTTTAAGCAAAAGGGTTGTGCAGTAATAATAATAATAGTAATAATAACAATAATAATAATAATAATGATAATAAAACTAACACTATTAATAACAATAATAATAATAATAATTGTAATAATGATATTAATAATAGTAATAATAGTAATAATTATAATTATAATTATAATAATAATAATAATATGCATGTTCATGTAGCAAACAAAAATATAATTTAATTTTTTTTTACTTGAGTTTTAATAATTGTTTTACAAAAATTATTTTTAATATGTTGATATTTGGCATAATTCTAAACAAGTATCTATATTTATTACCAGAGTTGGAACCCAGTTTTAAATCTAACGCATTGGCTATGTTTTGGTAAATACTTATTGTTATTATTATTATTATTATTATTAGTATTATTATTACTATTATTAATATCATTAATATCATCATATTAATATTATTATTATTGTTATTAATAATAGTGTTATTTTTATTACCATTATTATTATTATTATTACTATTATTACTATTATTACTATTATTATTATTATTATTATTATTATTATTATTATTATTATTATTATTTATTATTATTATTATTATTATTATTATTATTATTTATTATTATTATTATTATTATTATTATTTATTATTATTATTATTATTATTATTTATTATTATTATCATACTTTAAAAAACACAATAAAGAGGACGACAGGAACTGCAGAAACAACAACAAAGTTTCATAATTTAAAAAAGAAAATGGGACAACAAAATGATTCTGCGTGTTTGAATATTTTGTCAAAATGTTTATTTGATCCATTCGGCTTTTACTTATTCCTGTCATCTGAGTCGTGTTATTACATCTTTGTCGTTGTATAAGCGGTATAACATCTCCTTATAGTTTCAGTGGCAATACGGACTGTTTTACAGAAGCCAGGTTGTTAAGCTATTACTAAAATCTTCTTCCTTTATCTGAGCTTGAAACTGTGTAGATTGGTTTATTTCTAATCTTTTCTAGATACTACATATAAATAAAAAATAATGTAATAAAATTAACTCTTTCTTTTAATTGCTACAATTTGAATTAAATTGTAATTTAATTATTAAAATGTGTATTTTGCCTTTTAGAATGTATTTGAGTTATTTTTGAGTCTGTTTGGTACTAAAAAATAATTTTATAACACATTTTGTTTTACAAGTTTAAAATGTGTTGTTCTGATCAAATAGCACATTCGCAAAAAGTTGTCAAAACAATGAACGTTAACCTTGTCACGTATTAACCTACATTAGTAACAAATTTTGATTTTCAAGAGTTATGTTACTTGACGAAAAATGTTGTTTAATTTTGTTTATAGGTTGAACATTTAAAATTAACCGATTTTATATTACATGCAATGAATACATATTTGCAAATGTTGCTTGGCCGCATTTTACATAAAATAGAACAAAGTAAATCTTTACGACAAACAAAATTTTTAATTGATTAAATGTAGAAAAATATTTGAATCAAGTAGATTAACCGAAACTCCGCCTAGTTTGAATCAGAAATAATTCAATCTAGCCAGTCCCAAGCTATAATAAAAGAGGAGGGTTTGAGCGCGCAAGGTTAGCAATCTGGCTTAGTATAAAAATGTATACTTCTACGGAAACAGTACAAGAGGACGCTATTCCGGCAAACAACGGTATAGAAGTGATCGCACGATGACAAAGTTACACAAATGACACGGTTGAGTAAAAACCAAAAAAAAGCTCAATCTTCTAGTTGCAGAATCTTCAATGCTCAAACCCTCCTCCTTTATCCAGGCTTAGGACTGGCTAGATTGAATCATTTCTGGTCCAAACTAGGCGGAGTTGTGAGATGAATGCATTCCGTATATTGTCATCAGTCACAACATATAAAGAATCAGTATATTTATACATAACTCTGTCCCGTTTGGATTAGAAATGATTCAATCTTGCCAGTCCCAAGCCTGGATAAAGGAGGAGGGTTTAAGCGTACAAGGTTAGCAACCTGGCCTCTGTAAAAAAATGAATGCTGCTACGGGAACAATAAAAAGATGCCATTTTGGTAAACAACTCAAATACTTGGAAACATTTTGCTGTTTCACGTTTTTTTTTAAATCATGAGACTTTGTTTTTGCTTTATTTTTAAGGCAAAAGGCTTTTTGCAATACTATTACTACTACTACTACTATACTACTACTACTACTACTACTACTACTACTACTACTAATAATACTACTACTACTACTAATAATAATAATAATAATAATAATAATAATAATAATAATAATAATAATAATAATAATAATAGTAATAGTAATAATGATAATAATAATAATAATATCCGATTTTGGTTTCGAATATTCTTATTTTAAACAGTTGTTTAGATTTAAAAACATCAAACAAATTTTTTTAGTATTTTTTTAAATGTTTTAAATTGTAACACATATTACATTTTTATTAATATAGTGTTTCCATTTAGATAATTATATTTCATAAAAAAATAATTTAGTAAAATCATAAAAATTACATTTACATTGATAATTGTTTGCCAATTTTTAAATATCTTTAAACAGGATAAAATAAAAATCTATACATAAAATACGTTGATAGTTTTGTCTAAAACTTAAATTTAATTGCTATTTATTATTTAACCAGCAATAAATTTTTCTTTAATTGTTATATTACAATTGTTAGATTAACTTGGGCTAATAAACCTGGCAGTATGCAAGGACCTATATGGTAAAGTCCTAGTAAAAGGGTTCTCTCACTTGTTAAACCGGTAGTAACGTAGTAGCATTTGAAGACACTGGACAATTCGATTTGATTAGATTTACTATAAATAATAAATTTACAGGTCTGAGGTCATTCGCTTGTAACTCAGTGGTTTAAGGCGCTAGACTGACACCAGAAAGGGCGTGGGTTTAAGTTCATGTGTGCGTAAAAAATGCAGGCTTTGTGCTGCTGATGATTCTAAGCAAAGGATGAAACAATTGTACAGTGTTCCTGATTGACTTAAATACCTAGTAAATTTATTATTCAAGTGAATCTGACAATTCTAATATAACAATTCTAAACAAAAAATAATCCCTTAAAAACTCATTGATAAATAAATTATTTATCAAAACATAATATTGATACATTTTAGCAAACCTATTCACGCTTCAAAATGATCAAATAAATTGGATATTTAAAACCAAATGCAACATTGTACAATTTTAATATTTGATTTTAAATATTTTAATCCTGTTCACGTTGTGTAACCTTGACATAAAGGCAATGATAACACAGACCGAAGACACACAGTTCTATGTGGGCTTTTCCATAACATGATGGATAAGTGCTAGCAAGATAATTTTAGATATGGATTATTATATGCACTCATTTGGTTGAAACATTTATCGTGATATAGAATCAAGCCGCCTTGTCATTTTTTGTCAATAACGGTGCCGTCAATTGGACGCCAAAAACATACATTTTTTTTATCCCTTCCCAATAAGACATAAAACGCTTTTTATGTTTAACATTGACAAAAACGTTACAAAAGTAGAAATAATAAAAATGTTGCAAAATCACAATTAAAATGATTTTTGTTATTTCATTGTACTTGTTAATAGTTACACTATTGATATTTGGTTTAGTGTCAAACTAATCGTTCTACAAAGCGTATATAACAAATTTTATTTATTTATTTTTAATTAAAAAAAGTTAAATTATTTTAAATGTAATAAATCTGACAATATTATTAAACGCACAGTTTAAAAAAATGTTATCATAATTTTTGAAATACAATTTTTTATGCAAATAATGTTTAAGTAGTAAATTTATAATATTGAATAATAATAATAATAATAATAATATTACTTCCGATGTGCTAAAAAATTTTTAACTTTAATAAATGTCAATTATGTTTTATTAAACTGCAAAAAACAAAAATTGTTTTATTCTAGTTTTTAAAAATTGCGTATATTCAATGTAAAAACAGATTTATATATGTATAGTTGAATATTTGTTAATTAAAACAATTTGTAATTGAACATTTCACAGAACATTTTATTACGTATCTATAAAAATTACTTACAAAATTGCACAAAAATATTTATTACCCAAATACGGTCAACCAAAATTAAGTCTAATTTAAACTTTGCTATTATCCTTTTATTTGATTAAAATTAGTTTTGAAATTTTCCTACTTCACATTAAACAGTTGACATTCAATTTTTACAATTTTCAATATTTATTACTGCCGAGGTAGATTTTAAATGTGATGTTTTGAACAATGAGGTTCGTTATTGTTGTGCCTGCTTTTTTCAGCAACATCTGTTTGGAACCAGATAGAAATGATTTTATTTATTTATTTTTAAAGACAGCAGTAAAAATTTTTTTTTTGAGTTATTTATTTATTTCGTATTTATAGGAAATACTATTTTTAAAACATCTATTGTCGTACCAAAGTTGCAGAAAACGGAACAAAATAAAAACATTTGTACACTGTTTAAATATTTAGTCACACAATGCGTGCTTACATTAGGCTTTGATAAAATTTCTATTGCTCAAACTTTTTTCTGCCAAACATTTAATGTAGTAAAAATTATATAATATATTTATTTATTTATTTTACTTATTTGAAGCCTAATGATAGCCCGCATTTAATGCCGGTAATGGGATTCAAACCTATGTCCACTCAGGTCCATATATATATATATATAGTAAGGAATTGTTGCTGCTGTTGCTGCAGTTGTTTGTTGCCTAACAATATTTGTTTTACAAATGTAGAATGTTGGGCATCAACGCATTTATATATATATATATATATATATATATATATATATATATACGTATATATATATATATATATATATATATATATATATATAACCTTTTGGTAATTAATTTGTCTATTAACATCTAGCAATAAAAAATTAAATTAAAATGTCACAGTATTTTATATTTTTAAAACATAGAGGAAATTTTACTTATTAAATAAAATGCTGGTTAAAAAATTAAGAAAATACAATTACCATATATATATATATATATATATATATATATATGCTGCTTTAAATGTCTTATGGGAAACATCTTTCAGTACTGAACACTTTAGCGAAGCCCGCATTTTTGTGCTACAGGATTTATGGGATTTCAAACCCATGCACACCTTAGTCGAAATCAAGCGCTGTACCATTAGACCACCCCGTCCCTGAATATAATACTGAATATAATAAAGATAATTATTATATAGATTGTGAAACATTTAACAACTGTAACCTATCGTCAATTAAACCATGTTTAAACCAAGCGCTTAATATAGATTATTATTATTATTATTATTATTATTATTATTAATATTAGTAGTAGTAATAGTAATTGAAACATCTTAATGAAAGTACATTTGACATTATTCTACATACAAAAATATTGTCAATTAGCCGATATAGAAACGAAATATTAAAGTGTACAAAGATTTACATTTATTACTAAATAAGAAAATGTATAAATTAATAATTGTTTTTGTAACGTACTCCTTTAAATGTTAAACTTTCAATTGTTTCATGCAACGAAAAAAGTGTCACTTTCCCAAAAACAAAAATGAACTGTAAGGCATTTTTAGTACCAACATCATTTTTATTTATGAAATACATCTACTCCGTGTTAGTTGGCGTCAGTAATCCGTTGTTCACTAGATCCAGACATGTTCTCCTTCCAATTCACAATCAGGTACCAATTAAGCCCGTAATAACAAATAAATTACCAAATGTTAAATTTCACTTTATAATTGTTTAAAATTGTGGTATTTACAACAAACTGAAAATTTAATCAATAGGTGGTTTTTTTAATTATTTACTCAATTTTTTTTAATATTTACAAAATTACAGTTGACTCAGTTGTAAATTTACGTAGACATTATACATTATTCTTTACAATTGAAATTCAAAAAAAAATTATTATTAATTTAATAGATTTATAGTTTTATATCTGTGATTTTGCATCTAAATATAGTTCTATTTTTATATAATTATTTCTAATTTTTAATTTATAACTTGCGTGATAATTGTCTCAGAAAATAGACAATTAGATAAAAACAAATACTTAACATTTTGACATAATTTTAAAACGTCTTTTTTTCAAAATTAATTATTTTCACATTAAAATTAAAAATTATGTTTTTTTAAAAAAAAAACCCTGTCTAATGTACAATAATGTAAATAATAGAAATTTTTATTCAATTATGAAGTTGTATGAAGCTGTTGTATGACACTTTTGAACACGCACAATGTAAAAACATTATTTATAATTCTTAAATACCTATTTTAGCCTTAAATTAATATATTGAACTAAATCTGTTCATATATTTATTATTTATTATTTTATGTTTATTACTTTGAATGTTTTACAAAAAACATTTTTCAGCAGTGGACATTTTAGCGAAGCCAAACGTGGACCCGGTAATGGGATTCGAACCCATGCCTACCGAGGTCCGAATTCGAGCGCTGTACCACTAAACCACCACGGAACATTAATATTCTTTAAATATATACATATATATATATATATATATATATATATATATATATATAAGTACATTTACAAAACTTATTGCACAATACTGTAATGTTTTCTCTTATAATTACCACTCATTATATTTATTAGTTATTTTAATTTAAATATACATTTTGCCACTTTAAATGTTTTATAAGAAACGTTTCTTTCATTGGTGAAGACTTTAGCGAAACCGAACATAGGCCTGCATTCAGTGCCGGTGGTGGGATTCGAGAGCCCCATGCCTACCATGTCCCAGTAGTTAGATTAACTCAGCGTAGAGGTGGACGACGTGACTACGTTAGCAAAATTGACTCCAATGGAGGCTACGTTGCACTAATTAACGCAATGGGGGCGGTTTGATAGAACAAACAACGTTGCTTGTTGTCAAAGATTGCTTGATTTCTTGCCCAGTCGCAATTTACCCCCGTATTGACAATTTTGTATTAAATAAATCAAACAACCAGTTTAAGTGCAAAGCGTCTTAAATTAACAAATATTTTTGGCAAACTCTGTTTAAGAAAGATCAGAAATGATTCAATCGAGTCAGTTCCAAGCCTGGATACAAGAGAAGAATTTGAGCTCAAAATTAGGAACCTGACCTTGGTAAAAGAATTAGGTTTCTACAGATACAGTAAAAGGATGCCATTCTGTTGCTCTAAACTCATTATACTTTTTGTAAACACAATGAAATGTCAAACAATTGTAGCGGTAACAATCGATGAAAAAAATTTGGAGTCGCAAATAATAAGCATTATTATTTTTTGTCATTACAAAAAGTACCATTTAATTTTTGGGAATTAATAATTTTTTTGAATATTTGACATTTTTTATTTGAATGTGTCAACAATGTATACTGGTGGGAACGCCTATATAAGCAAGCGTTCCCACGCCGTTGACGACTTCCGTCCGTCCAACTTCCATTCGTTTCCAGTTTCCATCTTGGTTTTTGGTTTTTATTCCGCAATCTGATCCTGTAAAGTTTGGGCAATAAACGTTTTGCCCGTCTAATCTTTTTGTTCTTATTCATTACTCCACGTAGTCAGTAAAGACGTTTAATATGGGCAAGAAATCATGCAACCTTTAACGACAAGCAACGTTGCTTGTTCTATCAAACCGCCCCATTGCGTTAATTAGTGCAACTAGGCTACGTAGTTTTCATTGGAGTCAATTTTACTAAACGGCAAATGAAATAAAAATTATAAAACTGATTACTTAAAATTATAAAATAAAATAATTTCTTTGACTAGCATTATGCTTTTGCGAAGTGGTCACGTGGCTCACATAAACATAGACCAATAAGTTTAATTGTATGTGTTTCGATTTTAACTACAACTAATTACGTTCCATATTTTAGGATAACAATGATCCTGAAGATTTGAGTAATGTCTCAATTTAAATAATGGTAAAATTTCTGACTGTGTGTGTCCTCCATGTGGTGCATCCTGGGCTAGGTGCCTACAAGTATCTAGACTAATAACGGCAGGGATCGAATGCACAGCGGCATAACGGAGTTGTTGCTTTAGCGGATGGGTGCAAGCATACACGCAGGATACTTACTTAAAAGGTATTTTTAGTTATACGTATACTATATGTAATTGTTTAGTTAAAAGAGAACTTTGACAAAAAATCACGTGACCTCGTCAATCTTTGCAAACAGTGGCGACGTCACAAGGATGCCGTCTGCCGGCCAAAAAACGTTGTTATTCTTTTACGTTTGTTACTCTTATCAAGCCATTGAAGTTGAAATCATCAACCAAAATGACTTTATTAAGTGTGTAAAAATACTGTTTTGAAAATCACTGAGCTACGGGTAGATGACCTTGCAGATTGGAACTGTACTATATAGGCTATTAAACTTGGCAGTATGCAAGGACTTATGTGGTAAAGTCCTAATGAAAGGGTTCTCTCACTTGCTAAACCGGTAGTAACGTAGCAGCATTTGAGGACACTGGATAATTAGAATTAATCAGATTAACTATAAATAATAAATTTACAGGTTCAAGGTCATCCGCTTGTAGCTCTGGCCTGACACCAAATAGGGCGTGGGTTCAAGTTTGTGTTTGTGCAAAATGTGAAAGGTATATGCTTCTAATGATTCCAAATAAGGATGAAACAGATGTACGGTGCTCCTGGTTGACTTAAAAACCTAGTACATTTATTATTCAAGTGAATCTGACAATTCTAATATAACAATTCCATAACAAATAATCCATTTAAAAACCCATTAATAATTGTAAATGTGTTGGTTTTTTAATAATTTTATTGTTCAAAATATAATTGCGTCAAATAACTTTTAGAATAATTTAAAGACGTGGTTGATAAAAAAAGGCATCTTATTAATCTTATCTATAGGCTTTCACGTTCCACTTTTATATATTGGTGAAAAAATGATAGTTGATGGATAAAAATAATATTTTGTTTTCAGGCAAATGGAAAAACATAATCATATTGGTTTACGACAAACGGACGTTACCATTTTACTTTTGGCTTTAACAATAACATCTTCCAGACAGATATATGAAAAAAATTAATATTGTTTGCAAAATTCCAATCTGTTAATCACAACGTATTAAGTTAATTTTGCAGAGACTAAGTTAAAAAAGTGATTATTTTTAAAAAACAGAAAAATGATGACAAAATGCATCCTTCAAGTACTCCCGTGACTTAAATTTTGATATAACAGACGCATGCTATCCTCATAATTTAACGGTATTCCGTAAAGATTTACAATTTTTTACACAGATTCTCAATAAATAGTATCAAAAGTTATTGTGAAATTAATACAAGTTACTGTAAGTAATTGCTGAAATCTTTGATAATGTTGAATAATGTTACAGAAAATGAGTATTTTTTAAATGCAATTTCTTCTTTTTCAAAACCTTGCTCGTTGTTTTTAAAAACGCACTGTAGTGTCTTCCCGAATGCGGATAATTTTGTTGCCTTTTATCAAACATTTTCGTGGAAAGAGACAAAACAATGAGTCTAGTTTCATTTTTTCAAACCGCGTCCTCCGGACGTGGTAGGTTTGTGCCGGGGTGGTCTAGCGGTACAGTGCTCAATTTGGACCTGGGTGGGCATCGAGGCGGCCCACTAAAATGCGGGCCCACATTTGGCTTTGCTAAAATGACTACTGCTGAAAGATGCATCTCACGTAAAACATTTAAAGAAGTAAAAATAAATATTTTTTTAAAAATTGTTTGTCTACTAATTATTCAAACGATTTAAAGTTAATTTTTAAAACATCGTATTAAGAAGAAACAATAAATATATTTCGTGCCTATTGTTGATTTTTTCAAGCTTTCTTTCTTTAAACCGAATAACAATTATTTTTTGCTTCCAATTATTTAAAGCGTTTTTATTATGCTATACAATAGGTAACCAATATCCGTATACTATTATATTGCTTTCCTGTTTAGGCATCTACTTAATTATTTTTTAACGTTTAAATTGCATGAATCACTTTAGTTAACCAAACATTATCAATACGTATTTTTAACTTTTTGTTACCATATTAGTGCTTTTGTTTTTATCAAAAATCCATAAGGTTATTTGGCGTAAACAGATTAAGTACATTTTCTACCCAACTGACTATTTACTTATTATCGGTTAAGTTTAAATAAAGTATTATTATAATGTATTCTTGTTAATACAGAAGACATTTTTATTTTAGCAAATAAGCCTAATTTTAATGTGATTACATGTAACATGTTCAATAGAAAATAAACTACTTTTTAAAATTTAAATTAAACAAAATAAATAATAATTTCAAAAAAAAATTGCAATTACATTCATTATTTAAGCAATTATAAATAATGATGTTTTTTTAATTACTCATTTAAATTATTTGTTTAATTAAATGCAGTTAATTACTAAATAAAATTTGTTTTAAATTATATAATATAATTCAAAACCAGTATGTAATAACAACCTTCGTTAACTAGCTAAATTTACAAGACCCATTATTTTATGTGACATTATTTTAATAACAAAATGTTTTCGATTATGAAAACCTTTATTTTAAAAAAAAGCAATGCAACAATATGTACAATGTCTTTAAATATGGTTTTCACTTTGGACAACGAAACAAAAGGGGTGTTTTGATTATTCTGTTTTCATGTTAAACAATCAATGTGAACTAATGAATAAATTGTACAATCTTCAAATTGAAAAATGGTTAAATAAAAAAAAGAAAATAAATATGTGTTAAATTGATAAAATGCTTATTTTAAATGTTAAATTTTACGAAAGTTTTTAATTAAGTAATGTTTTTAATTACATATATATATATATATATATATAACAAGCATAAAATTTTAAAATATTGGTAATCACATAGTTTATACAATAAATTTACATAATAATAATATTTCTAAATGCATTTCAAATTACATTCCAATGTCATAATTAAGAAAATATCTTACTATTATTATTTAACACAAACACACAGAACAGAGCATACAACAATTAACAAACACATGGGTTTTTTTGAAAAATTAAAGGCACGTTTTTGGTTGAAAACAAACCCTCCCCCCTCCTCATTTTGACAGCCAACAATCCTAGTTAACAACATGTGCTGGTTTTTTTATTATCACTGCACTACGGTCTGTATTTATATGATTGTTAAATGTTTTCAAACTGGCTAGGTCCACTTTTTTGTCTTCGCCGTCGTTCAGATGCATGTTGGACGAACCGTTCGACTTGGCATTGGTCGAATCCGCGTCATTTGGATAAGTGTGTTTTTGCGAAAACATAATCAAATCCGTATGTTGTTCGTCGCCTTGTTCCGACTTGGACACTTCCAACGAATAGTCTTCGTGTTTGGCAATGCCCACAGATTCGTGACCTTGAAATGGATAAAGACAATTGCCTTGACTGGGATACATGTGATTGGTAGTTTTTAGACGAACGTAGGGCGTTGACGTCGAATTGTTGTCATCATTGCTCGCCGACATGCTAGTGGTGTTGTTGGGATTGGCAATCGAATTGAATGGAATTGGATTTATTTGCGATTTGCGTAATTGGTACATTTTGCGTCGTATCAGTTCCGATTGATAAGGACCGTTGGGCCGCGAATAGCGTCCCCACGATTCAGACCTACCTGTCGGATTCAACTTGGATGCGGTGTTTTGTTGTGAATTGTTCGACGGAGCTGGACTTATTGATCCATTTGCACAGGGCATAATAATAGGACCTCGCTGAGTCGAACCAATTGATGCTCGCGACGGTACCGTATAGAGAGTAATCAAATTGGGATTATTGTTGCTGTCATTGTAGGTCAAATTTTGTGGATGATGATGATGATGATATTGATGATATTGTTGATAGTTGGTTATTGGATATGAAATGGGAATATTGCTCATACCGGATTGGCCATCACACTGACTTAAATTTCCTGCTGTTATGACCATATTGTTAACACTGGCCGTTTCACTGGGCATTTGGGCAATGCCATAATGTCGCGGCGATTGATCTGTCAAATAGAGAGGCGACGTTTGGCTCAAGCCCATTTTGGTATTCATTTGGTAAAAGGAAGGCGACGGATTGTGGTCGACAGGGTTGATTGAAGAAGTGCGAAGCATTTTTTTCGAATTGTAAGCAACGTATTTGGGATTGCATTTGAGTCTCAAGCATAGAACAAACGACGTTATGGCAAATACCAAACACATGAAGCCAATCAAAGCACACGCAACACGCAATATAATTAGTTGCAAATATAAATCCCTATTTTGACGCTGAGCCTTGTTGAGTTCGGTCATTTTGTCAATCAGAGTCTTGTTCAAATTTAGGGTAACATTGTCACGTTGGCGTTGTATCGCTGTATTGCCAATAATTTTGTTCATTTTTGGTCCTTCTACTGGGATGGGACATTGTTTGCGAGTACACAATACATGTTGGGGCGTAAATAATAAATTTAGCGACAAGGTATTGATTAATTCTAATTTAAGCGCCTTGTCGGGACGCATAACAGCGAGCAAATTGAGATTATCAACCCGATTGGCCAGAAAAAAGTAGCGCGCTTCATTTGTTAAATCTTTCGAATAGGCATATCGCCATGGTTCAGCTCTAATTAACAAATCCAAACGTTCCAAATCGACCATCGATGCCGACAGTTCTTGATTGATGCGCTTAATTTGATCGCTAGCTTTGATTGGCATTGGATCGGACAAAGTAGAATAGGCCAATTGTGCATCGACATCGTTGACAATATTGCCATTGAGCAATTGAAGACGCGTACATGCAACAGCGTGTCCGTAAACGTCCAACGTTGATGGTGGCGGAACCATAAGCCAAGCATACGTTATATTACACTGACCCATACGACGAAATCCGGGATCACCCAATATATGATACGAATCTGCAGGAAGTATTGGACGTGAATCACAGAGACCGGTGTTTATAACAGAAAAAATAGTTAAACATAGCAGTGTAATATATAAGTTGATTTTAAACATATTGTTAATGGTGCTAATTGTGCAAAAAATAATAATAATAATAAATCCAAGTGTTTGGAATTATGATGGATTGATTGGTTGTTGAACTTTTCAATTAGTAAATAATTTCACTTTGACCAAATGCATACTAAAGTTACATATCTATGTACATAATAGTGCTTTATTTGGTTCAAACCATTGCTGTTCTTAATTTCTCTAAATTAAACATGTTTTGAAACGTGATTTATTTTAAAATCTTTGTAAGTCATGTAGCAATAAATAGTTAGATTTTGATTTGGTAAGTTAACAGTTTGTTTTTAATCAATTTGATTGGTTGATAAGAATTCAACCTGTAGCCAATCAGTTATCAATAATGTATGTAATATCCAAACAATTGACAGACAAACTTGTGTGTGTGTGTGTGTGTGTGTAATTGTAGCTATTTTTTGTAAAATTTTGTTTTAACAAATGAAAATTAAAGCAAATATAGCATAATTTTTGAAATTAAGTAATTATAAACTGTGTTAAAGCTGGTCCCCAATCCGTTCGGACTGTTGGATAAAAAGCATTGATAACTTTGTTTGTGTAAAAATACATCACAATACTAGACAAACGACACGCGATTTTTAGTTTGGAATACACAAGCGAAAAGGTAAAAAATATAATTTTGATAATAAATATTAATTAAAACTGACAGTTAACTTAGTGTTTGATATACAATATTTTAAATACCACAAATGTAACTCGTTCAAGCACTTAAAAATAGATAATTACAATGAAAGGTTAAGTAAATAATTTTTTAATTTGCAATAATAATAACAACTTATAAATACAGAAATATTTTAGTCAAATATAAAAACAACACATATTGCAATAGTAAATAATAGAAATACAATTGTTAAAACATTTATAAACTATTGTATAATTTATTAATGGGTTTTTATAAGAGATTATTTGTTATAGAATTGTTATATTAGAATTGTTAGATTCACTAGAATAGTAAATTTATTAGATTTTTTATTCAACCAGGTGCACTGTACACCTTGCTTGGAATCATTAGCAGTGCATATCTTCCAAGTTTTACACACACATGAACTTGAACCGACACCCTATCTGGTGTCAGGCCAGCGCCTTAAACCACTGAGCTACGGGTGGATGACCTTGCCCAGTGTCGTCAAATGCTGCTACGTTACTACCGGTTTAGCAAGTGAGAGAAGCCTTTTAGTATTAGTGTAGCAAAGTAAAAAAACAATTACAATTGAATGTATAAATGTCGGAATATCATATAAAACAGGTAAATTATCCCTATTTGTAATTGAATGCGATTTTTTTTGCATGTAATCATGTAAAACATGAACAAACCGAATTAGACAGGATTAAAAACACTTGGGTTATGTGTTAAAATATTTTTACAAAATACACCACAATAGACAAATTTGGTTATTTGTTAAAGCAATAATAGGTGTAGAAAAGTATAATAACAATAACAGTGTTTTAAATTTTTATTTTGTTATTAATTTCTTAAATGTTTTACACGAAAAATGCATCTTTTAACAGTAAACATTTTGGCTAAGCCGAAAGTGGGCTCGAATATAGTGCCAGTAATAGGATTCGAACCCCGATGCCCACACGCAAGACTACCCGGGCACTGCAATAAATGAATAAATAAGAATTATTTATTTTAAAAAATTTTGCACTTTTAAATATTTTGTATAAATATTGAAACCAAATTTGTAAAAATAGTAAACCAGAAAACGATTAACTTGTGTTTAATATTTTTAACTGGAACATCTCGAGATTATAGTTTTCAAAAAAAATACGTGTTTCGTCAAAACAATGCATCGTGTTGTAAAAGTAGAGACATTTAGCTGTTTTCGGGAACACAAATAATAATAATTTAAACTTGTCTATATTTGAAGCTACATTTTGTAAGTAAAAATTGTTCTATTTGCAGTTAGAAACTGACAGTAATTTAAATATATATTTTTAATAAGACACGACATTTTTACGAATAATTATGTTTGTTTTGTATTATTTAAAAAAAGTTAATTATTTTGAACTTCTGCAAAAGTTACAATTCAATCAATTCTACTTTCAAGTAATTTTAAGTAAAATGAAAAGTGAAAAACTGAATAACTAAGTTTGTAAATAAACATAAATATTAACTTATTCATCCATTCATCCATTCATTTTGGTTGGTATCGTGGTCACATCTTTATTATTTTTCATATTGATACAGCATATAAACGATCGACTTCGATGGTTTGATAAGCTTAATAAACGTTGAAGAATGACGAAGTTTCTTAATTGGTAGACGTCGCCACTGTTCGCCAAGATTGACAAAGTCGCCTGATTTTTTGTCAGGGTTATCTCCTTTAGTCCAAAGACTACATAAGGTATACGTATACCTTAAAATGCCTTTCAACTATCTTGAGTACATGCTTGCACCCACCCGCCATAGCGGAACTACTTATACCGCTGTGTACTGCTGTTATTAGTCTAGATTCCTAGGGCACCACGTAGAGCAATAACAGTCAGGAATATCACCATAAGTGTAAATTGAGATTTTATAAGCATTACTCAAATTCTCAGAATTATTAGCATCCCAATGTAACTTATACATTTATTAAAAAGTTAATGTTTTTGGTTTGCAAAATATATTCGTTCTAATATTCATTGTTTATTTTTAACAGAAATTTATTTAAATTCAACTATATAATTATTTCACATTAAATATATTAAATAAGTTTTGTTAAACTTACTTTTTTCAGAAATATTTAATTTGTGTTCAAAACTATTAAAAATAATATATTTGTGGTAGAAATGAATAGAAATAAACTTGCAATCATCGTTTTTATTACTTTTGAAGTACTATACATATTTATAGTGCAATAAAAAGCGACCTAAAACGCCAAATAATAATAATATTTTATTCAACAAATCAAAAATTACCATTAACCTTTTTATATAAAATGTAATTTTAATAATTAATATTTTCTCTTCAGTCACGAACATACAAAGAACCAGTATATATCTACAAATGTTATTAATGTTAAGTTAATTACATGATTTTTATTGTATAACATATATATATATATATATATATATATATATATATATATATATATATATATATATATATATATATGATATATCTTACAGATTGTTTAATGACTAAAGAGAGTATACAAAATGACTTCATCTTACAGTTTACGTCTTCAATTATAAAGGGAACCCAATGCTTTAAATAAAAAACATAACTTAAAAGTTTGTAACGGTGACAATAGAAAAAAAGATTGGAAGCTCAAAAATAATAAACCATGTTATTTTATTTCATTACGAAAATTAACATTTAATTTCTAGAATTATTATTTTATTCTTTATTTATTTTATGTGCTGAAAGCTACTTCTACTGAAGTATCTAAGCCAATAACCATAAATAAATAAACAAAATAAATAAATAATGTTTTCTACTTCAAATATTTTACAAGAAACATTTTTCAACAGTGGACATTTGCACAAAGCCGAACATAGGCCTGCATTTTAGTGGGCCGGTGATGGGATTCGAACCCCCATGCCTACCGAGGTCCGAATTCGAGCGCTGTACCACTAGACCACCCCGGCACATTAATATTCTTCAAATATTGACATTTTTGTTTGAATGTGTCAACGTTTCACATTGGTGGCAACGGTTATATAAACAACCGTTTCCATGCCGTTGAACACTTCCATCCGCTTTCGTCCAACATTGTCATCTTTCGTTTTGATTGTGCAACTTTTGGCAAACAGCCTTTTGCCGTCCAGTCTTGGCGTTCTTATTCATTACTCCACTTAGTCAGTAAAGACGTTAGATATTGGGGGGGGGGGAATAAGGGCTAGGCACATCACACGCAACCTTCGGCAACAAGCAACGCTACTTCTTCTCCCAAACCGCCCCCATCGCGTTAATTAGTCAAATCAGCCTATACAGCCTTCTTTAGAGTCAATTTCACTAAAAGTTATTGTTTCAACTACCTATAGCACCTTGGCACAATTTGTCCAAAATTTGAAATGAATTGCTTAAGTAAAACACTTTATATTTGTACCGGAGTTGTCTAGTGGTATAGCTCTTTTAAAAATTACATAATCTATTTATTAAACATTTATAAAACAGCAAATAGAGGAACTGAAGGATTTCAAATTATTGATGTATTAAATTGTAGTAAAATATCTAACTAGAACAGATGATTTAATTGTTATAGTCGTACTTTACTAAAGATGATTTAATATTACCAATAATAAAATTTGCATATCCTCGTATAATTACGATAATTGTTATTGAAATAGTAGTGCCGAGGCAATCTAACAGTATAGCACTCGATTTAGTCCTGATAGACATGAGTTTGATTCCTATCAATATTTGTGCATACCTGTTTACAATTTCACAAATTAATAAATTTTTCATCCAAAAATAATAAATGTTATTTAAATATTATTTAAATTGACTAGTAATTTTACATGTAAATATGGCTAATGCAATAATAAACAACCAATTTTAAAAAATTGAATAGGTAAATTGTGAGATAAATATATTAGTATACAAAACCCTTTTGCTTTAAAAATAAGCATAGGACAATAAGACAACAGTTACAGCAAAACAAGAACAAAGTCTCGTTGGCATTAAATATTCTGCAAATCGAAGATTGAGCTTTCTTTCGGTTTTCACTCAACCCTGTCATCTGTGTAAATTTGTCATCTAGATACGTGCGATCACTTCTTTGCAGTTGTTTACCGGAATGGCATTTTTTTATTGTTCCCGTAGCAGCATTTATTTTTTTACACAGGCCAGGTTGCTAACCTTGCGTTTAAACCCTCCTCCTTTATCCAGGCTTGAGACTGGCTAGATTGAATCATTTCTGGTCCAAACTAGGCGGAGTTGTAAAATGAATGCATTCCGTATATTGTCATCAGTCACAAACATATAAAGAATCAGTATATCTATACATAGCTCTGTCTAGTTTGGATTAGAAATGATTCAATTTTACCAGTCTCTAACCTGGCCTCTGTAACGGGAACAATCAAGAGGACGCCATTCCGGCAAACAACGGTAAAGAAGTGATTGCACGTATCTTGGTGACAAAGTTACACAGATGACAAGGTTGAGTGAAAGCCAAAAGGAAACTCAATCTTCGATTTGCAGAATATTCAATGCCAATGAGACTTTACTGTTGTTTGGCTGTAATTGTTGTCTTATTACCCCATGCTTATTTTTAAAGCAAAAGTGGTTTGTATAATATATATATATATATATATATATATATATATATAATGTATGTTGTAATGTGATGTAATTAACTTTACATTAATAACTAAACATACATACACATGCGCAACATGCCAGTGTTAAATCCAAGCTAAATTTATTGGTATTTAGAATCATAAAGGGAACCCAATGCTTTAAATAGAAAATCAATTTAAAAAATTATTATTTATAGTGTAAATTACTTTGATGCTTGTCTGTATACTTGTTTGTTTAAAAAACGTTAATCCACAATTTAAAAGGCAGAAGCTTTCAATTTATTTAATTTAGTATATTTATAAAATATTGATTAAAAACATAAATTTTATGTTTGACATTTAAACAATTAAAAACTAATTAAAAAGTGGTTATTGATAGTATATCTAAATTGTGTAAATTACTTTGATATTTGTTCGTTTATTTAAAAGGTGTTAATCTTAATACAATCTGCAATTTTAATTTATATCTTGTTATAAAATATTAATTAAAAAGCGTAAAGTTTGTATTTAACATAATTCGATTATAATTTGTCAGGTGTAGTACACAATGTTTAAATTGATACATAACAAGTCTACTTGTACATAAAAACTAAATAAACACTAAAAATAATTTTTCTTGTACAATTTTGAACATATAAACCAGTATATTGTGCTTTAAATATTGCTGTTATTGTTACTATTAATTTACTATAGTGCAATGAATGTTTGATGGCACACATCTTTCAGCAAGTAGAAATTTTAGAAAAGCCAAAAGGGGGCTTAAATTTATTGCCAATAATGGGGATCAAACCCACACAAATATTATTGTTATGACAATATTATTGTTATTATTATTACTATTATTATTATTATTACTTTTATTATTGTTATTATTATTATTATTATTATTATTACTATTACCATTATTATTATTGTTATTGTTATAATAATAATTATTATTTATTACTATTATTATTATTATTATTATTATTTTTGTTTTATTATTATTATTAATATTATTGTCATTATTATTATTATTATTACTATTTTTGTTATTTTTATTATTACAAGGTCCTTTTTCTCCAAGAAGCATGAGACAAGAAGATAATTTTATGCAATTATGCTTTAAATGTCTGTTAATTAACTAAGGAATCTACTTTCAGAACTTCAGCCGATATCTATCGGGATATAAATTTAATAACCTTGTTATCTTTGCTATCCTGTCAAATGTTCCTATTAAACCTGAATTAATATAAAATGCACTAATACATGTCAATGTAGAAAATGCATTAACACTCAATAACAAAAAGTAATTAAAAAAGATTTTTGCTTTGTTTTGAAAAAAATCTAAAAAAATTAATGTTCAGATTTAGACCGTGACTTGTCACAAATTTTTATTTATCAGTACAAATAAAACTTGAATGAAATGCATTATAATGTTATACGTGATATATTGTAAACATGTGTTTTGTGCATTTATTTAATATTTATGTGTTTTTTGTCAAGTTTTACTGTCAATATAGCCAAATAATTTCGTTTTCTACAAAGTTACTGTTTCTATTTTGTGCTACAACTTTATGTTTTTTTAATAAATACGTTGTAAATATGAATTTAATTGTAAAAGTGTAAATATCACTTGTGTTTACATATAGTGTCGGTTATTTCTATTATAGTTTCAAGTGCAATCAAACGAAAGTTTACATTAGGAGACGATGAAGCTGTTGCTTATAATGGTACACGTTTTAAACATTAACTGTTGTATTATAGAAATGTATATAAATTGTGCATAATCATTCAATGTAAACATATTATCTATTTTTAACATTTTTTTTTTATTATACGTTAATATTACAGAAAGTACACAAGTTCAAACTGCACTATAGCCGGTTACAAGCCCGGCTGGGAAAGGAGGAGGATTAATGATCAAAGTTAGCAACCTTTCTTTTAAACAATGTGACGTTAAAAAAAATAATTACATGACGCCATTTAACTAACCTAAGTAAAAAACAAAACAGTACAATTTTAATGACATTATTAAATGGAAAAGTAGAAAAGAAGATCAGTTATTATTACCATTATTATTATTATTATTATTATTATTATTATTATTATTATTATTATTATTATTATTATTATTATTATTATTATTATTATTACTATTATTACTTTACTATTATTATTGTTATTATTATTATTATTATTATTATTATTATTATTATTATTATTATTATTATCATTATTATTATTACTATTATTTTTTTATTATTATTAATACTATTATTATTATTATTATTATTATTACTACTATTATTAATAATATTTGTGTGGGTAAGTGTTTGATCTCCATTATCGAAAATAAATACAGGCCAACTTTCAGACCTGGGTGGACATGAGTTCAAATTCCACCAACGTTCCGCTTCTCTAAAATGTCTACTGCTGAAAGATGCGTTTCTCGTAAAACATTCAAAGTAATAAACTTTTTAAAAAAAAAGTAAATTACTAACATTTACTCAAATGGACAATTTAACAATTGTACGCCGCCTAGAAAATATTGTAAATACATAAATCTGGGCAGTCCCAATAAAAGAGAAAGAATTTGAGTACCAAGTTAGCAATCTGACCTTTGTAAAAAAATCTATACATTGTTACCAAATTAATAAGACAATGCTATTCGAACAAACAAGCCAGATAACAGAATTGATTAAAAGTCGCTAGGCAACTCAATCTTTGATTTGCAGAATTTTTGATCAGACCAAGAAAATTATATCGTCAACATTTACATTTACCGCCCAAAATACGAGCAAAAACGGTTTTGGCATAGACGATTAATTATGGCAAAAGAAAAGTTGGTAGACTACAGTCAACTTGTTAAAATCTAACTGGAGGATCAAACAAAATTTTTGACAAAATGTTTGAACAAATGGAATTATTTTGCTGTTATTTTACTATCAATGTTCTCTTAACGGAACCTAGTTTGGACTATAAATAATGATTCAATTTAACCAGTTCCAAGCCTCAATAGAGGACGGAAGCTTAAGTGCAAGGTTAGCAATCTGGCCTTTGTAAAAAAATCTATATTGCTACCAAAACAATGGGGGGCGCGATTTTATCAAACAACGGAAAAGAGGTGGTTGCACATATCTCTGTGCTTATTTTTAAGCAACAGAGTTTGTGATAATAATAATAATAATAAATAATTTCGTTTTTATAATATATGTAATCCTTTTATTATAATTATTTCTTATTGAATTCAAATTATTAAATTAACAAAAATGATCATATATACTCTTCATATTTAATTTGGTTGGTGACGTGATCACCTTTTCATTATTTTCTATATTTATACGGTATATAAAACGATTGACTTTGATGGTTTGATAAGCATAACAAATGTAGAAGAATAATAAAGTTTCTTGACTAGTAGACGACATCCTTGTGACGTCGCCACTGTTCGCAAAGATTGACGAGACTTCCGTTAGCTCCGTTAGCTCAAGGGCTACATATAGTATACGTATTCTTTAAGAAACCTTCATATATATATATATATATATATATATATATATATATATTATCGAACCAGATTTTAAACTTTCATTATGTCAAAGTGACACATTAATTACATTTTTAGACATCTAGCCTATTGGACAGAGATTGAAACACAATTACAATCATTAAATGCAGCGGTTTCGTTTAGATTAGACTAAGTATCCACCTGTTAATAATATTTTTACCTAAACCTTGAAAACATTGCATTATTGAAATATACATTTTGTGCAACAAGATTTACGTTAGATAAAAATATATTTTTCAATATTATTTTATTTGTTCAAACAACATAAAACAAATTTTATTTACATTTAATAATTTTAATATGTTTCGTATTTTAAAAGATGCAAATGCAAAAATAAGCAAATGTTTCTTATAAATTACAAATGTTTTTCTTAATTTGCATGAAAAAGAAAATGGTGTCTCGTTAAATGCGCGTCCAACAATAGAATATTTACATTAATTTGTTAACTGTAGACAAATTAGATAATCCTATAAAATAAATTTAAATTTGCTGTTTATGTTGTCTATAGGATAATATATTAACAAAAAACATTTTTTAACACATTTATTTTCACTTGGTGTAGTTTATAGACAGATAAAAAACGATTGTGTAATGTTTTTAATTACTTTTTTACTGTGTAGTTTATTTTGTACATTGTTATTATTTGTTTTGTTTTCGAGTAATAATAGTTGTTTTATAATTATTTCGATTGATAGCTATACCATTTAGGTTTTTTTTGTATTAATGCTAGTTCATAAAGTCTATTAAATGTATAATTGAGAACAGCAATTTAAATGTACGAATAAAGTTATTTTTAAATGTATTTTGCAGATTTATAATTTTAAAACTATTTATAAATATTTTGTTAATTAATATAAATGTTTTGTAAATTAGAATAAAGGAGCTTCGTACAAAATTAATGTAAAATTAAATATCTGACCGTCTGACACTAAAAAGTTAATTATAGTTACTTCAGCAATAATTAATAAATATTAAGATTTAACAAACTTATTTAAACGGGACAATACAGAATTTTGTTTTATTTTTAAAGTGTTTATACAATCAAATGATAATAAAACGGTGTATATAAAATTATTATTATTATTATTATTATTTTACAATTGTCAGAATAGAATTGTCAGAATCACTTGAATATTAAATTTACTAGGTTTTTAAGTCAACAAGGAGCATTGTACAGCTGTTTTGTCCTTATTTGTTATTATCAGCAGTTCATAATTTTCAAGTTTTACACACACGTGAACTTGAACCCACGCTCTATCTGGTGTCAGACTAGGGCCCTAAACCACTGAACTAAGGGTTACAAATTGTTTTTGTACATACAATATGGGTTTTAACGTGTGAATGTAAACAGATTCGAGTGTTTTTCATCTACTAGAGACCTGAGCAGTTATCAACACTTTAAAGCAATCATTAAAATTGACTCGGTGTTTTGTTTGAACTGAATGACGTAATATTGACAAAGTGCACAAACTTTTGCTTGAGTTGGACTCATTATCGATCCAATTGGAAATGTGTTCTTTGGCCCTTTCAGCTAAGCGACGAGTTGTCAGACCAATATATTAAATCATTTTTTATTCACAATAGTAAAAACAAATGTAAAAAGTAATATAGACGATTGCGATAAAATATTACCAGTTTTTTGCGTAATAAAATGTATTATATATATATTATACAAAACCCTTTTGCTTTAAGAATAAGCATGGGGCAATAAGACAACAATTACAGCAAAACAACAACAACAATAACAAAGTCTCGTTGGCGTTAAATATTCTGCAAATCGAAGATTGCGCTTTCTTTCGGCTTTTACTCAACCTTGTTATCTGGTAACTTTACCATCCAGAAACGTTGTTGTTTGCCGGAATGACGTCATCTTTCATTGTTTCCGCAGCAGTATAAATTTTTACAGAGGCCAGGTTGCCAACCTTGCGCTCAAACCCTCCTCCTTTATCCAGGCTTGGGACTGGCTAAATTGAATCATTTCTAATCCAAACTAGGCGGAGTTATAAAATGTATATTAAAACAAATGAAAAGTGATTGTCAAAAAATGTAGAAAAATAAATGCTGTTATTCCAAAATTTAACCAAAATTTGTTTTTTGTCTAAAAATTGTTTACCCAACAATTTACAACCAAGTTAAATATTTATTTCTAAATATGTCGAAATGTAAGAATTAATTTATTGAAAAGTAGACAATTAGTTATATCCCACTATGTTGTTTTAAATTGTTGTTTTTTTTCGACCATAACATGTTTCTTTAAATTAAAAATTAATTAACAATTTGTTTTTCAAATTGTAACGTACAAAAACGTATTTGGATTACTTTAGTAGGTGAAAATATTTAGTAAAAATTGACATTTTGTTTTGTTTTGATTTTATATTAACAATACATTTAGACAGATACCAGTATAATTATATATGTGTGTGTAAATCATACTTAACAATTATATAATATACATATTTATGCTATTTTTTGTGAACAATTTATAAAATAATTTTAGTTATCAAAACTACGTGCATCCATTGTAAATATTACAAAAATAAGAAAATTGCATTAAGGTTTTCTATAATCTGTTGTAATGTAAACAAATAAATGTATGCATGTTACATCTTCTTATCATGTAATTTGTTTGCACAAAACATAAATATATAGTATAAAACCTTAAATTTATCAATTATTTAATTATGTGTGTTGTATTCCACAGCATCATGCAATATGGTACCAGCTGTTTTCACTTTTAGATAAATATTTGTAGTATTAATGTATTAATGTACATGTTGATACAAAATTCCAAGTAAATTGTTTTAAATTAAGCGTACAAATTGATACAATATTTTTTGTAAGCATATGAACATTATTGACACAAGAAAATTTTTTACCTTATAATCAATTTTGAAACATTTTGAATGATAATAATAAATATTATTATTATAAGTATTACTGTTATTATTATTATTATTATTATTATTATTATTATTACCATCATTATCGTTATTATTACTATTATTAATATTATTAATATTATTAATATTACCGTTATTATTGTTATTATTACTGTTATTGTTGTTATTAGTATTATTATTATTATTATTATTAATACCATTATTATTGTTATTATTGTTTTTATTATTACTATTATTATTATTATTATTATTATTATTGTTATTATTGTTATTATTGCTAATTTTATTGTTGTTATTATTATTGTTATTTTATTATTAGTAGTAGTAGTAGTAGTTGTAGTTGTAATAAAAGTAGTAGTAGTCTTGATGCCTATTAGCACCTTGTCTAGGATGCACTACAAGAAAGAGTGAAAATCCGGGGGTATCACCATTATTGGAAATTGAGATTTTGTAAACGTTTCTCAAATCCTTAAAATTATTAGCACTCCACCGCCACTATAAAAACTGTTTAAAAGAAAGTAGCTATAAAACAGATCTTATTATTCTGTCTTTTTAATATTTAAAACAAATTAATGGTGCATTTTTAACTGTTAGATATACTGCTATATATTATATAAAATATGTGTATACATTTAAAAATTGGATTTGGGAAGAAAATTAATAATGTTCAACATAAATATTAAAAATCTATTCGCATATATGTTTTTAAAATTTAATCTAACAAAAAAAATTGTTTTAAAAATAATTAAATTTTTTTTTAAATTAAGTAATTAAATTTCGCTTAATGTTTATTACTTAAAATTTTGTAGAAAAGTTAAAATAGGAACAAATGTTTTTGGTAAACATGTTTTTATTCATAGAAGAAAATTGTTTTAAATATAATTAACATTTTTTTACAAAATTACTATTTTGCAAATTGTTTAGTATTTTAAAATCTATTGAAACAAATTAAATTAAATACAACTAAAAACATGTTTCTTTTAAAATAATATACATTTGTATTACATTGGTACAAATTTCTATTTTAAATAGCACAAGTTGAATTTCTACTGCTTTAATTGTTTTACGTGAAACATTTTTTAGCAGTGGACATTTTAGAAAGGCCGAACGTAGGTCAGGCATTGGCGCCAAGTCCGTGGTTTAAGTCGAGCTAGACCACTTCGGTACTTTTGTGCGCCAAACGTTTGAGCAAAAATTTAAAAAATAAATATTTAAATTCAAGCAAGTGTTTTTGCTAATTAAAAAAAAAGATTGTAACAAATGCACAGTTCAAACATTTTTTTCCAAACCATAAACATTTTTATGCAATTAATTTTGACTTTTAAATTTTTCGTAAATTTTAATTGTAAAAACGGCGTTTGCAAAAATATACAGTTAGGCAGTTAGGCGCTATCCATTGTGTGCAAAAATGAATTACAACAAATTACAATTCGGAATTATGATTGTGATGCAATGCAGCACAGCAAATTTAACACTACAGCTGTTTAGAATTAGAATTAAATAGGCCAAAGATAGCATACATATCTTTCAATTATTTTTAACAATTAAAAATAATTAAATGAAAACAGTTTAAAATTATATTTGTAACAATTAAAGTAATATGCAAGCATAAATATGTTCAATAAAGATTTCTAAATGTGTGCCTATTTCTAAATATATTGTGTTAAATTAACTCAAATTTATAACAAGAATAATGTTATAAAATATTTATTAATACTATTATTATTAATAATATTATTTTCAATATTATTATTAATATTATTTTTAATATTATTATTAATATTATTATTAATATTATTATTATTAATATTATTATTATTATTATTAATATTATTATAAATATTAATATAGATATTAATATTAATATAAATATTACTATTACTATTACTATTAATATTAATATGTTCACATTAAAAACATAAATAAACTCTTTTTAAATAATTCAGTGTATCAATTTTGCGAAACTATTGCGTGCTGTCTGATTTAATGATGCTTAATGTTTTAAGTATATATATATATAATTACTTTAAATTGTGTAAAATATTAATATGTAGTGAATCAACACATTGCACAAATAATTCCAACTAGAAATTTATATAAAAAGTAGCTAAACTGAAGCCCATTAGTTCAAATAAATTTTTAACTGCACTTTGTATAAATATGCAAACGTTTTAGCAGTTAAATAACAAGCAGTTAGTAACTTGCATTTATGTTGCATGTGCAAAATAGAAAGTAATAATTAATTTTTATTTTTAAATATGACATTAACTGCATAAAAACATAAGAAAAATAAAATGTGGCACAAAGCCAACATCGTGTTCGCATAAATAGATATTTTTTTAAATTATAAAGTGTTTTCTTAATTCATAATTTGAATAAAAAGTTATTTTGTTAACTTATTTGTTTCATATTTTTTACTTAAATCTTTTTTTAATATTTTATGTATTAATTGTTTAAATGCCATACGAGGAAGATTATTTAGTATGTGGAAATTTTAGTAACGTTAAATAATGGCCCGTAGATACAAGTTGAGCAATTTAGGCACTTGATTTACTTTATTTTCTCTAGTGTATAATTTCTAGAATAAATATTGTAAAACATAAAATATTACTATTGATTTAATTTGTGAATATTTTTCCTATGAGTAATATCTACATTTTTAGCTTCATTGTGTAATTTTTATTATTTTTTATGCGTACTACTTTGAATGTTTTGACGGGTGGGCATCGGGGTTCGAATCCCACCAGGTTCAGCTTCGCTAAAATGTCCACTGGTCAAAGATGTGTTTTCCGTCAAAACATTCAAAGCAGTAAACATAAATAAAAAATATCGACTAATTTATTTATCATTTGCCGTAATGAATGCAGAGTACAATTGATTACCTTTGTTACATCTGTCAACACCGGTAGGCGTCACAAAACATATCAATAATTGTTTTTTTTGTTTTTACTGTTTCACATACTGAAAACATTGTTATCTAAGTGGACATTTTTAGAGTTCACGTTTAGTGCCGGCAATTGAACTCAAACCTACTCGATTCGAATTCTAGTCTACTGACAACTACTATAAAATGAATATTATTTTAATACATGATTTTACAATATTTATAGCAGTAGGTTCCCTTCATAATTTCAAATAAAATTAATAGAAGACGCAAACTGTGAGATGAATTCGCTTTGTATATTCAGTTACGAACATATAAAGTATTAAAATAAATTACATTATTTAAAAAAATCTAATTGAATCTGTTTACATCCACACATGACAATCCATTTTATGTGCACAAAAATAAATTGTAACTGCATTCAACTTAGCATGAACTTAGTTATTAATGGCTTATGTTGTGTGCATGTGTAATTGTGCACCAACTAATGTTCCAATCAAAGTTCCAATTGCATTATTTTTATTTGGGATTTTACAGTAATTTGGCTACTATTATTAGCGTGTTCACATTAATTATTAAACAACTTTTAAATAGTTTTGTTTGCACTATTGTATCATTTATTTGTATTTTAAATAATTTTAGAAGCCAATTAATTATAAATAATTTTATACAGTACAGTTAGATTTTAATTATTTAGTTACAACAAACAACATTTATTGCACTGAAAATTGTTGAAACAATCATAATTATAAATAATTAAAATTTTAATATAAAATTATACACATTGTTATGTAAAAACTGCATATAGTTTCAATTCAATATTGATTAAAATGCAATATTTTATCGCGCACTAGTGATCAATGTAAGTTATTTGTAAAAAGCCCTAATTCTGTTTTAATAGAAAAAAAACCAAAAATATTTTTTTAAATTTTGCTAAATTATACATTTGGTTTTAATAAGACAATTGCCCAGTCCAAAATTGTATTTAATAAAAGTATCATTTTATTTTTTTTAATAATTTTATTCAAGATAAGCAAAATATTTTTGTAAATAACATTTTCTTTATAATAAACATTGTTTATCTGTTTGATTATATTATACTAAAACCTTGAATTTCTTTACATACTTTACGCATTTATATTATTTAAAAATGAGATAGACAAAAAGTGACGTCACCAATAGAATCAAATAGAGAAAAGTTATACAATAGAATATTATATAGATTAAGTAGAATTGTAGTAATTGTGATTAATTGTAACACTGACATGTTTGTTGAGTTACTCTCATAACTGTACATTTTTACGTAAAGCGGGAATATGGTATATAACAATTTATCGAACTTTTTATTATTTCAAATATAACTCAAACATGTATCCATCTTAATATATAAATACCACATAAGAATATTTAATTAGTGTTTAACCGACCAACATTTATAAACATTGACGCTTTTATAAAGTTTTAATATTTTACTACAATTTGAATTGATTTTTCGTATGTTGAGCAACAAAAATAATTATTTTAAATGCGTTACAGTTGTGTGAATAATAAAAAATTCACTAAATTACTAACCAAAATAAAAAAAATTTGATAATTTAAATTAAATGAGTGATACAAATACAATTGTACACATTTTTATATTTATATTTTGTACTACTAACAAATATTATGTTAATTTAATACATTTTAAATAAGATTAAGTTTTTCGAAAGGTTAATTTTATATAATATTTTATACATCTTATATACTACTGAATTTACTAAAGTAGTCTAACTGTAATTTATAACATTTCATTATGTGCGATAAAAGCTGAAAGAAAAAATTTAATTCATAATTAGAGAAATAATAGTCTAACATGTTTAAAATACCATTTAACTTTTTATTTATTTATGACTTTAAATTAATTAATTTTTTTTTAAAAACCTATTTTATTGAATTGGTCAAAATATATTTGAAATGCTTGAAATTAAAAATTTAATTTTTTTCGTCTAATTTTATATTAACATTAACTGCATTTGTTCCAATGTTGTGCATATATTTTGACGTGCATTGTATGCACACATTACCTTGACAACTATTTTTATTACTAGAAAAAATTCAATTTATTTTAATGTGGACTTGAAAGGAATAAAAAAAAGTCTGAATCCCACTACTGGTGACCAATACAGATCCTTGACTGACTTCACTAGGTGTAACTTTGTCCAAAACTGCATTTTTTTCCATCATTCAAGTAATAAAAATTGAGTATAATGTGATGTTGAATTTTTGCTTCAAACACTCGTGTCATCATTTGGTGCGAACTGTCGAATGGATAATATTGTTGATCAAATGGATAATCTACGCCCATTGATTAATGCAAAAATACATGTCAACACAGTTGTTTTATATTATTAATTTACGAATCTTGGGTAAATATGCATATTGATTATAACCTTATGTTACTTGATAATCATATAAATTGATTTGTTTGTTTATACTCTTTACTTTGTACTTTTATTTTGCATTGGTTTGTTTTTGTTTGATTTCATTAATAATATGTTATGTATCTCTATTGATGTAGCTAACCCTACATTGATAAATAATAAATAAACAAATAATTTTATTTAAAAAATCGGTGTGGCTATTCTATTTTTGGAAAAAAAATACACTATTCCTATTTCTGCAAAACATTCAACTAACAAAAACCAAATAAATAAACAAATAATAAAATGTATATTCTTGTACATATACACATGTATCTATTTTTTCAAATGACCCTTAGATTCGGGAGGATATTTGGTAATATCGTATTGAGACAAGCGTTGAATAATTTCATCTAATTGCGCTCGCCCAACTTTGACCGAACAGTGGTCGGCCATGTATTTGTAGGCGTTTGGCTCAACATAATCGTACCGACCCCAGCCCAAATAGATACGATTGAGACGCGATTCAATTGGACAATTTTGTGAGTCCATTTTGGTCAAACGTTCGATTATTTGGGCAAGCTCATTGGCTGATTTGAATTTGATCGTGGTTCGGTTGATCGTCGATGAATGCGCCAATTTGTCACTATCCAGTTGCGATGTTGTCAAACGTGCAATTAGGTTGTTCAACTGTATAGAATAGGATGAAGTGCTTGAATGACGTCTATTTGTTGTTGATTAATTAAATGAATTAAAATGGTGAACTGTTATAAAACAGACACTGAAAATAAATATGCCTTTTCTAACTTACTGTTTAAATAGTTGACAAAAAATTAACTTAAGGAGTTGACAATTAGTGACAAATTTTTTACTCTTGTTTAAACTTGGCACTTTTTCTACTTGTCCCAATAAAGTTTGAATTAATTATTTCAAGAAATAAATGCTATATGTACGCATATATATATACATATATATATATACAGATAGTGACATAAGTGAATCCAATGTTGACCTACTATGATATTGAAATATATGTAGCACTTGTTACTTATCTTAGACATATCTAACGCTTGTTAATAAGTACCTTAGATAACACTTTACTAATATATATACATTTAATATTATTAGCAAAAAAATTCTTAATATAATACACAATAACATTCGTTTTAGCAATAAAGCACTATATATATATATATAAGACAATGTTGTTAAAAGTTAATTGTCACTTATTTGGACTATTGCAGGAAGGAATTCGACAAAAGACAGAATTTTCAATTTGTACATTATTTGGTACTTCCAGTTAATTTTTTTTTGGTTTCATTGCTCATTTATTTGTGTTTGAGTAAAACCAACCAAGAGTCTGCATATAGTGCCGATAGTGAGACACATTTCCATGAATACTAAATTTTGAGTTTAGCATTCTAGACACTACCCGCTAAACCAAAATAAATTTATACATATATACATATATATATATATATATATATATATATATATATATATATATATATATATATATATATATATATTCCATTTTCTGTCATTTTTAAGATCTAGCACATGTCTATAACTTGAACAGCAATTATAAATTTTAGTGTTTAAAGCTTTATAATAAGTATTTATTGAAAACAAGTAGATATTAAGAGTACAGTAGGTAACGAAATTGAATCCTATATTGATCTATTATTATATTTAAGAATATTTATAATTTTTTATTCATTTTTGACATATCTAACAACTATTAATAAATACCTTAGTGTCGAAAACGCAGTTATTAAACTAAAACATCTGTAGCAATTACATCACTCGAATAAACAAATCGGTTTAATTGTGCTATATATTAAATATATAATAAATATATATTAAATACAATGGGTAACAAAATTGAATCCTATGTTGATTTACTATGATATTTAGGAAGATTTAGCACTTTTTATTCATCTTAGACAGAAGTTATAAATAAAAGTGAATGTTACTCAAATTGTTGACATTACAAAGTTTATAACCTTTTCTTCATATATTCATGTATTTTGGTCAACAAAATTCTTTTTTTAACAAATTACATGTGTTTGTTTTTAAGCTTTAATAGACGGATTTATTATAATTTATTCTTAAAACGACTGTTGTTGTATATCATAATTACAATGTTTTATGGCGAATAATATATTATATATTTTCTGATAAACTGTAATATAGGGCATTTATTAATAAGTGTTAGATAGGTCTAAGAGGAATAAAAAGGGTTGAATATTCTTTATTATCAAAGTAGGTCAATATTGGATACAATTTCATTTCATTAGTAATAGTAATAATAATAATAATAATAATAATAATAATAATAATAATAATAATAATAATAATAATAATAATAGTAATAATAATGATAATAATAATAATAATAATGCTACTAATTATACTAATAATAATAATAATAGTAATAGTAATAATAATAATAATTATTATTATTATTATTATTATTATTATAACAATAGTAATAATAATTGTAATAATAATGATAATAATAATAATAATAATAATAATAATAATAATAATAATAATAATAATAATAATAATAGTAATAATAATAGTAACCTGTTCTCTGGTCAAGCTCTTAACTTCTTTGTTCCCATAACTTCGTCCAGTATATTCGTATCGACCATAATCTAAATAAAATCGATCTTTTTGACATTCGGGCGGACCGAATCCATTACTAATCGTTTGAAGACGTTTAATATGATTGGGCAAATTTAGTTTAGCCAAATGTTGCTCGTTTTTGATTGGTTCATTTGGAAATTTTTCAGGCGATTCTGGTGGACATTTAGTAGGATTGTATTTTGCCAATCGATCAAAAACGTCGGTCGATACTTTCTTCGACTAGGGCAATGAATAATGGTAATCATGTTTTCGACCATTTGTGTTCAATGTTGTCCTTCAGTGCTTAAATGCTCGACGTCACCCGGTAAGTGGTCATTTAATGAAAATGAAAGAAATCGTGCAATGAATTGCGGTCGTGGAACTCAAACCCCATAGACAGTCATTTGTCGAGTTTAGTTATGTCAAATTTTACTATTTTACATGTTTGACACAAAAAATGTACATCTTTGAGCAGTAGACATTTGCGCGAGGCCGAACGTGAGCCCGTGCCAATCGAACTTTTACCCAGTCAGGTTTGAGTCCAGCCCTAGACCATCTTAGCAGCTTGTATCCTTTATACCTTTGCGGGTTTTAAAATGACTAAAACTCATGGCCTTTTTGGTTTCAGATCAACGTCTGAACCAAGGCACCTAAAACAGATTTTGTAAATTTATGATTGATGATCAATCTTAGTAATGCTAAAATATCTACTGTTAGCGTAAAAACTATTTGTATAATAAATATTATTTTATACAGTACTAAACGTTTATGCATAAGTAGATAAAATATACTAATAACAAACCAATATGAAGTTAAAGTACAATAGTAATAACAATATATTCCATTATCATTAGAACTTTTAAAAAATGTACTGCTGATAATTCTCAATAAGGATTGTTATAATAATTATATATATAATTTTATGTTTATTACTTTGAATGTTTTACGAGCAACATCTTTCAGCAGTGGACATTTTAGCGAAGCCAAACGTGGGCCCGCATTTTAGTGGCGGTGATGAGATTCGAACCCATGCCCACCGAGATCCGAATTTGAGCGCTGTACCGCTAGACCACTCCGGCACATATATTGATATATATTGATATTTGCATACTCTTTTTATAATGTGTTCCGGAGTGGCAGATTTGTAAATGGGTAGGCGTGTGTTCAAGTTCCATTATTAATACTGCTGGGGTGCTTTAGCGGTAAAGCGCTCGATTCGGACCTGGGTTGGAATCAGGGTTCGAATCCCACTACCGGCCCACTCAAACGTTTTAGTGGGCTCACATTTGGAGTTGCTAAAATTTTCACCGCTGAAAGATGCGTGTTTCCCGTGTAAAACATTCAAAGGAACAAAAATAAACTAATAAATGCGCTTACGTTCTGTCAAAATAATTCAAGCATTTTTTTGTAATTTGATTTAAAGGATTTTTCACATTTTTTTCTAGAAAAATATGATGATCAGAATAGTAAAAGACTAGATTAATAAAAATAATAGTTGGACTCTACATCTGTGTACTGACATAAAACCTATGTAAATCTAATAATTCGGTAAATTATATTTTATTGAAACAAACAAATATGAAAATGAAAACTGTACAACTACACAATAAAATGTATTTTAAAGTTTTAATTGAATACAGCATAAATTTATTTATAATGTACAAAACTAAAAAAAATAAGAATATATTGCAGAAAGTGTTAATAGTGCCTGGGAGGTGCCTGGGAGTTCAAGGCTCAATTTGGATCTGGGTGGGCATCAGGGTTCGAATCCCACCACCAGCCCACTAAAATGCGGGCCCATGTTCGACTTCGCTACAATGTCTACTGCTGAAACATAAATAAATAAATGTAGACCATTGTATTAACTTGCTAAAAAATACCTTCCTATCAGACATGCAAAACATGAAAACCTGTATATTTAAAAATTAATAGTACTTAAAACAATTGTTTACCTTTGTAGTTGCAAAAAAATATTGTCAACCGTAAACAGTAACATATTTTTTAAAATAATATATATTCCTTTTTATCATTTTAACTTTGTATTATATAAAATAATTTTTGCAATACGTAATTTGTAAATATTTATTCTAATTATATTATTAGATTGTTAAATTAATTCTATTTTTTTTAAATAATACAATTAATTAATAATTGAAATTTACATTTTGAAATTAACGTCATAATTTATTTTAAACTACGAATCAGTCAATCGATAATTTTACTTATTTCACTAAAATGTTTTGTGTTTGAAAACGATTGAATGATCATTATTACAAATCTTATTTATATCCCTATTATAATAAAAAGCAATAGTAACGTAACTTGACTACCATAGCTGGTATCACGTCTGTGTGTTGACTATAGTTTGTCGGGGGGGTTGAAGGTAGTTAAAAAAAAGGAATTAGCTATTTTCCATTTCTTATTACTACTGCTTTCAATGTTCTACGACAAAACATCTTTGAGCAAGTACGAATTTTGTTCAAGTTGAACAAGAGCCAGTGACGGGGATCAAACCCATGCACAGCCATGTTTGAATCCAGCGGTATAGCACTAAACCGTTACGGCACGTAAAATATAAAAGCTATAAACAAATTGGTTTAAGGTTGACAAAACATTTACTAGAAACTATGCACCCACAACAGAAATAATATTAACGTGTCCGTGTTTATAAAGAACATATTCAAAATTTTAATCAATTTTTAAAGCATAACTATTTGTTTTTATACATGTAGAATAATTCCAAAAAAAAACAGTTATAAAATATATTGCAATTGTATTACTTGATTTAATACTACATTTCCAAAATTTAGCAGCAAACACAGACATAAATTAATAATAATGAGTAATAAAAAACTTGAAAGTATGTTTGTTACAATAATGACTGTTAAAAATAAAAACAATTATTTAAAAATAAATCTAAATTATTTATTAATCTCAATTAATTACAAACATTCAAATAGATTACAACATTATAAAACGAATTAATATACCAGATTGGTTTGTAAGATAATTTTACAGAGTCAATTATGGAAAAATCAAGCAAGGACATTGTATTAAAAATAAACATTTTCATTCTAACAAATTAATTATGCTTGACTAATTTCTTTTTCATTACAATTGTCAATTTTTAAATTATTCCAATCATTTTTTAGAAATATTTACACAATAAACAAAAGCATGGGCTCGTAGTTAAAGTAACAATTTTTTTTACAATTATCTACTTGTTGCCAATAATATTGGTCTACTCGATAAAACTGCAGAAATGATGCAAAATATGACAACACGTTTTGGTGATATCAGTTTTCGCATTGGTTTGTGGATTAATTGTTCAAAGACAAAAGTATTGTGCATCAAGTCAAACAATGATTGGCCTATCAAAATTAGTGGACAAAATATTGATACTGTTGATTCCTTTACATAGCTGGGAAGCATTATTAGTGAAGACGGAAAAACCGAAATTAATGTTAAAGCCAGACTTGGAAAGGCAATGTCAATCTTCCATAGACTCAAATCAATATGGTCATGTTCTTCCATTCGCCTGAAGACAAAACTTTGTTTGTACGCATCAATAATCATTCCTACGGCAATATATGGAAGTGAAACGTGGAAACGTACAGACAAAATTGATAAGATGGTTAATGTTTTTCATAGTCGGTGTCTTAAAAGTATTATAAGGATTATCTGGTGCGATCACATTTCAACTGATGATATCATGAGAAGAACTGACTTTCGTTTATTATATGACATCATTACAATTAGACGAAGAAAATTATTTAGTCAAATTCTACGTTTACTGCTTGAAAAACCAGCAAGAACGGTTTTGGAATGGACAATTGTAAATGGTAAAAGAAAGGTCTGGATAGACCACAGAAAACTTGGCTAAGAACTATTCGGGAAAATCTAATTGAAATGAATGTTTTATGGGATTAAGCAAAACGGTTGGCAAAATGTTAAAATACATGGAAACATTTTGTTGTCTCATGTTCTCTTTCAATTACGAGACTTTGTTGTTGTTGTTGTTTTGCTGTAATTGTTGTCTTATTGTCCCATGCTTATTTTTTTAAAGCAAAAGGGTTTTGTAATAATAATAATAATAATAATAATAAATAAATTTTAAAAACAGGGATTAATTCAGCAATTGCTTGCAAACAAATGGATGATTTAATAAATGAAAATAACTAAAAATTGCATTTAAATATACAAAACAGCAATACAACAGCGGTAGAACAAATTCTGGAAAACGTTTTTAGCAAATTAAAATTTTACATTATTACTTATTTTAAACATATATAGCTTATATTGTACGTTTATTTCTATTCAACATACAAAGGGGAATGTAATATTTTTTTTAAAAACCCTGATGTTACCACATTAGATTATATTTATTTTTCTTATTAAGGCTTTTTTTCACAAATTTAAAACCATTTAGTATGTTGGGGGTAGATTAATATATTTTAAGCATTTATCTACTAAAACTGTAGATCAGTTATACCACTGCTTACTTTTTTCTTGCTCAGTGTTAATCTAAATTCAGAATGCACTACGTGGAAGTAAGTTAATATTATTAAATATTTTTTGAATTATTATTATTTTGTGGAATTAAAATAATACAGTTCAAAAAATATATATGATAATAATTTGTAAATAACGTTTAAAAAAGTGTTGAAAACAATAATGTATTTTTTAACCTACATTTTTCGGGAAAATAATGATTTTGGTACTTCCACTACAGTTATTGGGTCACTGTACTGTAAATTATGTGTATATTTTTAAAAAAATTTGTAATATATATATATATATATATATATATATATATATATATATATATATAATTGCCGTAGAATAACCTTATTGTCTGTTCCTGGTAAGGTGTTTTGCAAAGTAATTTTAAATCGTTTAAGTAATGCGGTAGATAAACATCTTCGAGAATAACAAGCAGGTTTTCGAAAAGGAAGAGGCTGTATTGAACAAATACTGACCCTCCGTAACATTATTGAGCAAAGTCAATCAATTTTATTAATTTTAAAAAGCTTTTGACAGTGTTTATCGAGAATCTTTGCGGAAAATCGTTAAGTTTTACGGAATACCGTTAAAATATGTAAGCATTTTGTTGTTTCATGTTTTTTTTTAATTACGAGACTTTGTTGTTGTTATTGTTGTTGTTTTGCTGTAATTGTTGTCTCATTTTTTAAAGCAAAGGGTTTAATAATAATAATAATAATGATAATAATAATAATAATAATAATAATAATAATAATAATAATAATAATAATAATAATAATGATATAATAATAATCTTATTTAACGCAATATAGATGCATGAGCTCCTGTCAGTAAATAATAAACATTTTTGTTTTAGTATTGTCAGATTTACCCGAATAATAAATTTACTAGGTTTTTAAGTCAAACAAGAGCACCGTAAAGCTGTTTCATTAGCTGCGCATACCTTTCAAGTTTTGCACACACACACACACATGCACACACATACAACGTAATTTGGGGCAATTCGGTTTTTTTTAACTTCATATAGGTCATTAACTTAAACTTTTACTAGTTAATTACAAGTTAATTATTTTTTTATGAACAAAAATATTAATTATAATTATAACTTGTATAAAAATTTAATAAAGTAAACTTTTAAATAAAATTATTATTTATTAATTTGAACATGAGAGTGTATACATAAACAAAGAAACACAACCTGGATAAAATTAATCCATAATAAAATAATTTATTTTTAAAATGCACCTAGTTAAAAATAAGGATACTCAATCGACAATGATACAAAAACAATGGAATTAGCCAATACGTTTATCTAAATAGGAACAGATGCACTTTCTCAGACATTGCCAAATACATATGCTATTACCACATACCGGGGTGGTCTAGCGGTACAGCGCTCGCATTTGGACCTCGGTGGGCATCGGGGGGTTTGAATCCCATCACCAGCCCACTAAAATGCGGGCCCACGTTCGGCTTCGCTAAAATGTCCACTGCTAAAAGATGTTTCTTGTAAAACATTTAAAGTAGAAAACATAAAATAAAAATAATTAAAAAAATACATGTCATTTTAACCATAGAGAATTGTAGTTATTAATAAATACAACTTTTTTCTTACAAAAAAATCTACTTTCACCAATTAATTTATTTCAACCAATATTTAATTCCGTTATAGCCCACTTCCACAGTCTAACTATATCTGGGTGAGGAAGCAGGGAACAACATGGTGCTATTTTGAACAAGTCTGTAGAAATTAAAGTTTATTAATTATTTTTATTTTATGTTTGCTACTTTCAATGTTTTTTACGAGAAACGCATCTTTCAGCAGTGGACATAGTTTAGCAAAACTAAACGTGGGCCCGCATTTTAGTGGGCTGGTGGTGAGATTCGAACTCCCTCAATGTCCACTAAAGTCGGAATTCGAGCGCTGTACCGCTAGACCACCCCTGCACCCCAGTTGATAAAATGCCCATCAAATTTATCAATGTTTTGACACAGTTGGGGAAGCAACATTGATACAATCAAACACCAACCGGAATTATTACATTGAGCCTCAAATTTTGTAGTGAGGATAATTTGTGAAAATAAGCAAACCTACATAAAATAATTCAAACCGGTAGGAACAAAAGTAAGTATGTGTACTCATTATCATCAATTGTCATTTGTGCAATCCTCAGTGCTGATACAACTTGCAAGTTTATAAAAAAGGTTTAGAACAGACTAGCAATCAAATTACTACCAATGACATAATGGAAAAAAAAAGACTTTTGTCAGCAACAACAACAACACACAAACACAAAATCATACTTTGTTGAATTCTATGTTTGTCCTTAAAAAACCTTTTAAAAAAAACGGTTTTAAAGTAAACATTTGAAAAAAACCAAAACAAATACATTGGTTGGACAATGCGTCACTTATCTAATCGGGCTAAAGAACACATTCCTAACTGGATCAATAAGAGGTCAAACGGAAATGAACACTTATCTACATCCTCCATATTACGTCACTTACTACAAACCAAACATCAAATCAACTTTAAAAATTGTTTTAAAGTGCTAATTACTTCTCCAGCTTCGAATATGTTTATATTCACACATTGAAACCTGCTTTGTGTGCACAAAAACAGTTTGTCACTACATTAAACTTAGCTTGGTCGTAATGATTGTGTGTAAATGTTTGAGTTGTACTAATTTAAATGTTATCTGTACCCCCCTTTTATTGTTGTATATATATACTAAAATGTTATATGTTTGTGACTGACGAGAATATACGAAATGAATTCATCTCACAATTTACGTCTTCTTATATTTTTATTTGGAATTATAAAGGGAACCCAATGCTCAAAAAATAATTATAGAGCCAAAATAGCAAAATTTTAGCAACAAACTATTAACAATAATAATTGAGTTTATTGTTCGTGTGATTGTCAATGCTTGAACGGGAAATAATTTTTAGCAAGCGAATATTTTAGTCAAACCATATCAAGGTCAAAGACGTGCACAATTGTAAAAATGTACAATAAAAAAAACCAATTGTGTTGTTATTAAAACAAAAAGCAACTGCAAGTAGGGAGAGGCTATTGCAATCAATTTGTTTACAGTCGTTTCAAGAAGATGAGGTAAAATGTATTTATGGTTTATTTGTGACAACAAAAAACCATTGCGAGTAAAACAAACGTGATGTGTGACTATTAATAATTGGAAAAATTATGGAAAAAAACTTTATTTTTTGTAAATATATATTGATTACTATTGTTTTATTTTTAAGTCAGCTTATTATTATGGTTTAACACTAGCCAGAAATATTATTTATTATTTATCCAACGTTTGGGTCTGAAAAGCCTAAAATACATTTTGCTAAAATGTGCACTTTAATTCATATGACAGCCATGTTAACTAGATATTTCAAATAAAATATGTGCCAATTCATTAACGTTCGTTTCTTTGACCATTTTCCAATTTCTATGTTCGGTTTCTTTCCGACAGCAACAAGAACAATAACAACAAAACATACAAGTCGATTAATGTTAATTTTCTTTGTTTTGATTGTCATATTAGTTGACAAAAATGCAGTTATTTTTTCATTATTGTACAGTTGGCAAATATAATTGCGCCAAAGCAATGCTAAAATGTTAATAATATATTTGCTTAAAATAATTTTGTATACGACTGATTTATTGATAAAGAACGTGTCAGGAAATATTTCGATATTACTATTATTATTATTATTATTATTATCACCATTATTATTAGTATTAGTATTGTTATTAGTATTAACACAATAATTATAATTATTATTGTTATTATTAGTATTAATATTACTATTATTATTAATATTACTATTATTATTATTATTATTATCATTGTTATTGTTATTAGTATTAATATAATTATTATAATTATTGTTATTACTAGTACTAATACTACTATTATTATTATTATTATTATTATTATTATTATTATTATTGTTATTGCTATTTTTATTATTAGTATTGGTATTAGTATTAATACAACAACAATAATTATTATTATTGTTATTATTAGTATTAATATTGATAATAATAATGATATTATTATTATAGTTATAACACAACTATTTTACTTTAAAATATACATAAGGAACAGAATAATAGTAGCAGCGAAAGAACCACAAAGTACATAGGACAACAAAATAATTCCATGTGTTCGAACATTTTGCCAAATGTTTAATTCTATCCCAGCAGGCAATCATTGCAATGTAATCTTCCCCAATGGTTTTTAGCCAAATATTCTGTTGTCTACCCCCAATCATCATCAACTGTCCATCCCCAAACCGCTGTTGCTAATCTTTCAAGCAATAAACGTCAAATTTAACCAAATAATTTTCTTCATCTAATGGGCAATTTTCGATTTTCAATCAACCCTATCATGCCATCACTTCCCTATTGTTGTTCGCCAAAATTGTGTCCTCTTATTTTTCCTATAACAATATAGATTGTTTTACAAAAACCAAGTTACTAACTAAACCTCCTTCGTTATCAAGGTATCAAACTGGCTAAATGTGTCCAATGTAATTAATTAAAATAGTAAACTACAGATTGGAAAAAGTTAATTATTTATAGTAAGCCAATTTTGACTAGAACAGTCTGTCCGCTTACACCGGTAATAACAAATAAACAATAATCTTTTACAATTACTTAATCAGTATTATATTTAATAAATCGATTATTAATTATTTTATCTGTTTTTACATTATACTTTATTTAATTTTTCCAATATTACTGCAACAATGTTTGTTTGATAGCTTTAGTTTAACTAAGTACAAATCATCTCTTTGTTTTTATTCAAAATAGTTAAAAATAAGATACATATTAATATTTAAAATTTAAAACTTAATTTTGCTAATGTTAAGTTTATAAATGAATGTCTACTTAATATTGATTCAAGTGAAGTGTTTTAACTTTAAATTTTAAATTCTTGTTTTCAATTGTATTGAAATTTAAAAACTTCTTAAACACCAGTTTCCTAAAAATTAATTTCTCATTTTTATGTACAAACTGTTCAATTGGGTATGAAAAAAATTAAATTAACATTTTTTCTTGTACAATCACAAGTGAGCTCTGTATTTATGGTTTAATGTATATATATATATATATATATAGCTTTTAGAATTGTCAGATTTAATTCAACAATAGATCCACGTGGTTTTAAGTTAACCAGGAGCACTGTACATCTGTTTCATCCTTATTTGGAATCATCTTTCAAGTTTTACAAACACATGAACTTGAACCTACGCCCTATCTGGTGTCAGGCCAGCGCCTTAAACCACTGAGCTATGGGTGGATGACCTTCGATCTGTAAATTTATTATTTATAGTAAATCTGATTAATTCTAATTGCTTAGTGTCCTCAAATGCTGCTACGTTGCTACCAGTTTAGCAAGTATCTCTCACTAGGACTTTACCATTTTTATAAAACTAGAAAGGTGTGCGCTGGTGATGATTTCAAATAAAAATGAAACAGCTGTACAGTGCTCCTAGTTGACTTAAAAACCTAGTGGTTTTATTATTCAAGTGATTCTGACAATTCTAATATATATATATATATATATATATATATATGGGATTTTAAACATTTATATCAATTAAGTATTTGTAATTTTAAGCTACTCTAGTTTATTTCCGTTTTATATTGTCAAACCGAAGTAATTAGAATTTTAGAATTTGTAGTGCATTTACATTTTCACATTCAATATGCTATAAAATACAAAATCTTATGATTGTTGTATAATAAAGTGTACACCTATTGAAAAATAGTGTTAACATTCAAATATAATTTAATCTAAATTTATTTGTTATTTCGTATTACTTTTCTGTAAAAATAAACATGAAGAATTTAAAATAATGTAAAGTATTTAATAATTAGCTTATACTTAGAAATATTTATCTATAGTTGGGTAAAAAAAAGCATATTTTAAGAGCTACTTCTATGTAAACGGAATTACTAAATGCAATTTACGCATTTTTTATAATAATTAATGCATTATTAATTCACGTGTTTAAAATCATTATTTAAAAATAGTACCTAAAGTTTGTGTTGCCACAACATAAAATTACGCTTGTATTTTAATTATTACATAATATTTTATATTTTATAATTAGTGACGTCTTTTTGGTATATTATACAATTGCTACAGATGTTTTAGTTTAATAACTACGTAAAAACACTAATTAGTTTAAGAGTTGTATATGTTGTACAATCTATTTCCCTCATTCTCAAGTATAAATTAAAGGTACAGCGCTCGAATTCGAATATCGGTGGACATGGGTTCGAATCCCATCGCCGGCACTAAAATGAGGGCCTACGTTTGGCTTCGCTAATTGTCCACTGCTGAAAGATGCGTTTCTCGTCAAAACATTCAAAGTAGCAAACATAAAAAAATAAAGTAATTCCCTTTGATTAAAAAATATTATTGCAGAAAATAGAAAAAAAAATCATAATTTTCAAAAATTTGAAAAAACGTAATCGAAAACTGGGTAAAATGAAAGCTTTATACATCTAAAATATTCAAACCAAAATTATAGCATTAATTTACCTAAAGTGGAGGAAGTGTATTGCAATGTCATTTCCACAATATATGGTTTTATTGATGGGTTAAATAAAAAAACAAAAATAGTAAATAAATGCGAGTTTCGGTTTGTTTTGTTTAAAAGTTTAACGTCACAAATGTCACAGTTACAAAATACCGCCACGAGTTAAAAATGTTAATCGTAAATAACAAAAATTGCAATGTATTATACACTTATTTGAAAACAAATAAAAGTTTTCATTATTATTTAATAGTACATTTTACCAACCCTTAATTTCATATATTAAGATGACAAGAAAATACCATCTATAATTTTTATTTATAAAAAATCAAAATGGCGGACGCTACTATTTTATTGAACGTATAATAGAATTAGTTTATATGTAATTATAATTATATTTTATAAATAATTCTAGCTCTTTTCGTTCTTAATATAACATTTATTTACTTATTTATTTCCTGCTTACCAGGCTTAAGATTTATTTAATTCCGTTATTAGATAGAAGACTAATCGCTTATTAAAAGACAATTTCTAATTTTGCCTAGAAGCGATTATAAGTTGACCAATCAAGCCTGGACGAAAGAGAAAGGTTTGAAGGTAAGGTTAACAACCTGACATTTGTAAAAATATCTTTAAGAGGAGATTATTCCGGTAAAGAAGTGCAAACAGGACTCAGATAATAGGGTCAAATGAAAGCCGAAAGGAAATTCAATGTTCAATTTGTAAAATTGTCAATTAGACAGAAAATTATTTGGTCAAATTATACGTTTGCTGCCTAAATAATCAGCAACAACCGAATAGAAGTTAATATAATAAATAATATGCTAGAATTAAGACCTTTAAATTGTACAGCTTACTTACTTGTAAGCGTAATAAACGTGAACCCTAGTCTATCTCTTTCTCTTCCTATGTGTAGTATTTGGACAGTAATCGTTATCAGTAATATCAAGTGAATAATCTAAGCTAACTACAATAGGAGTTATTTGACTTGTTTAAACAAAATTAATTAAATGTCATCTGTACCATGTATATATATATATATACTCCGCCTAGTTTGGATTAGAAATGATTCAATCTAGCCAGTCCCAAGCCTGGATAAAGGAGGAGGGTTTGAGCGCAAGGTTGGCAACCTGGCCTCTGTAAAAATTTATACTGCTGCGGAAACAATGAAAGATGACGTCATTCCGGCAAACAACAACGTTTCTGGATGGCAAAGTTACCAGATGACAAGGTTGAGTGAAAGCCGAAAGAAAGCGCAATCTTTGATTTGAGGAATATTTAATGCCAACGAGACTTTGTTATTGTTGTTTTGCTGTAATTGTTGTCTTATTCTTAAAGCAAAAGGGTTTTGTAATAATAATAATATATATAAACATATATATATATATATACTAAAATTTTGTGTTTGTAATTGACGAGAATATACCAAAATAAATTCATCTCACAGTGACCGTCTTCCTTCATTTTTATTTCGTATTATAAAAAGAACTCGCAATGCTTTAAAATCAATTTTGTTGTATCATGAAACTTTAAAACCAAAAATTAGTCATTTATGAATTCAAAATAGCTTACTGGAAAAAATTAATAATAATGCTGACAATGACAACATTAAATTGACATAATGATATTATCAGCTGAATGTACACCTTCATTTAACTCAGTTAAATATCTACTTACTAAAAAACGATTTCGATGATGGAAAGTAGGTAATAATTTGATAAATAGTAAAAACGTTCAAAGATTTTGTTTGAAAATATACGAAACGTATTCAAAACTGCAACCAACTTAGTAGTAGTAGGCGCATTGTAAGTATTGTATAACATACCAAAATTGGAGTTACTTATTTCAACAAAATGTTTGAGAGAAACGTAAACATTGTGGAGAATAATGAAACTGTTTTATTACAAATGAGAGGTTTATTGAGAAACTTGATTAAAATTGATTGTAGTAGAGAAATTTAAAAATTTGTTAAAACATTAATAACCGTAAGAAGACTCAATACTACTACTACTACTACTACTACTACTACTACTAATAATAATAATAATAATAATAATAATAATAATAATAATAATAATAATAATAATAATAATAATATCACGTAGTAAATATAACAAACATTAATTAAATGTATATAATTTTCTTCACCAAATTCTAAATATTGATATAATTGGATAAATTTGAATGTTTATTAAGCAACATATTATTGTACAATTACTTGAACAAATAAAAGGGTTTTTTATTATTTTGTACGTGTAAAAAATCTACAAATATAAAACTTTTTTAAATTTTGTACCTAAGTGATATATATATATTTCACATCCATGTTAGATTAACGCACGTAACCCATATCTAACCTTTTAAATATACACAACTATGTTAAAAATCAATAATTAATTTTAAATATCTTGAATCCCTTTTGTACATGGACGGAACATGCATTTTGCACTGTTTCCTATTTAAATTAATTGTTATTTTTTCATTTAAAAAATTTATTATAATAATTATTATTACTATGATTTAATTTTACTAATTTGAATGTTTTACGGAAAGCATCTTTTATCAGTGGACATTTCCTCGAAGCCGAATGTGGGTCCGCATTTAATGGACCAATAGTGGGATTCGAACTCCGATGCACACCAAGGTCAAAGTTGAGCGCAGTACTACTTTATTTATTTTACGTTTCCTACTTTGCATGTTTTACAAGAAACATGCCTTTCAGCAGTGGATATTTTAGCGAAGCCGAACGTGGACCCGCATTTTAGTGGGCTGGTGGTGGGATTCAAACCCATGCCCAATTATTCATTATTGTTATTTAAATGCTTCTAAAAAAAGCATTTTTAGCAAGTGAATAATTCTATAATAAAGCCAAATGTGTTCCGGTGCTATTAGTAACACTCTAACCAATGAAATCGACTATTTGTTGCTTGCATATTGACTATGTTATTCCCTACTTTACTTTTATTGAAACACAACTTTGTGTCATGTAGATATTTTGTTGTTTTGAATAAAAAGAACCATCGCATTTACTATAACTTGAACTACTGTCAACAAGCTTCATATATCTCAAATATATTGTATATTATGTGAAACGACTTATTGTAACAAACACAGATATACATATATTGATTTTCAAAATGCATATGTGTAAAAATCTTGTCCAAGAAGCATTTGAAAAGTAAATAAATGCAAATCATTTGCTACAAAATAAAAGTAAAATAAAATTATGCCAAACTGAAAACGTGTATGTGCGTGTGTGACCAATGGTTAAATTTAAGATACAAAATTCATTTTCACATTAGGGGTATCCTATGTGTCGGATAGTGTTTACTTGCAATTTGCATCAAACCAATTGAACAAAATGTTCAAAAAAATTATTTCTATTTAAAAATGTAACACATTTTTATGTCAAAATTATTGTTATTCTTAATTTCATAAATACTTTCAAAAATTTGTATGTAACACTTGTAACAAATTGGAGTTAAACAATTGTAGAATAACTATTAAACTTTTTAAATAATTTTATATTTTATGTAGTAATATTTATGTAAATTGTAAATTTACAGGTTAGATTGTATCATGTTTATATTGGAATACAAATGATCCTGAGGATTGCAATAATGCTTATAAAGTCTTAATTTTTAAGGGTGGTGATATTCCCGACTGTTCGTCCTCCGTTGGGCATCTAGACGAATAACAGCATGATCTGACTGCACAACAGTATAACTGGGATTCCGTTACAGCAGATGGATGCAAGCATACACCTAAGATAATTAAAAGGTATTTTAAGGTATAGGTATACCATATGTAACCATTGGGCTAAGGGAGACAATCTGACAAAAATCAGGCTGCCTCGTCAATTTTTGCGAACAGTGGCACCGTCCCAAGGATGCCGTCTACCAGTCAAGAAACTCTAAAGTCGATCGTTTATATATTGAATTAATGTAGAAAATACTGAATAGGTGACCATGTTACCAACCAGAATTAAAATTAAATATTTATATTCTACATATATTAACAATAAATAAAAGTGATACTGTGCAAATTTAGAATAATATTTTGACCTCATGGCGGTTTACTTAATAAGTATTCACACGTTTTCCAAACATCATGATCCTATTTTGTTAATTAATAACGATAAGTAAACAAAAACAGAATGTTTTTAAAAAATATTTTTACTATTCAGCTTCTATTATTTTTTATATTCATTGTGCTACAAACATTAGTCTATATATCAAGCACGATTTGTTTTTGCGCCATTGTTTTTTGTTATTTATTGCAAAAGGTTTGAATGATTTATGAACAAATTGTTTACTGTAATTCAAATTTACAAAGATATATATATATTACACTTTTCAAAATGTTAATAATTTAAGAAAAATGAATGATTAACCAGATAAGAATAATATATTGTAGTTAATATGTTATCTAAGATATAAAATTAAAAGGAGATTTAAGCAATATATAAAAAGTAATTTTGAATTATTTTCCAATACAGTTTATTTTTTATCGAGATTTAAAAAGTTTAAATTTATTATCATCTGTCTAGTTCATTTAAACGTTTTGTGTGTATATATATATATATATATATATATATATATATATATATAAATGAAACCCTTAAATAATAAATACAACTAGCATAGTTATTTTTACTAATAACCATTTTATTAAAAACTTAGATTTTCTATACCATACCATATTATAAATAAAATACAATTATAATCTTATTATTATTATTATTATTATTATTAATAATAATATTATTTATTATACATAATAACATAAAGTACATTTAATGTCAAGTGACTTATTATTAAAGGTTGAATAAAATAATTAACATAAAATATAACGTCAAATAATAAAGTATATACAAATTATATGCATCATTTTAGTTATTAAATAATGTATTCTATTAAACTACTAGAAAATACTTGATAATAAATACGATTCCTCCTTTATCTAACTAATCGGTTTAAGCGTACGCTCTTTGTTGGAATGTTGAAGCAGTCTAGTGTAATTTTATTTATAGGAAACAATAGGTTTGGACAGATAAATGCTTAATTCTAATATGTCAATAGATGTTCTATTTTAGTATAGTGTATAAAATAAAATAACAACAATGTAACAAACTATCTGATGGGGGATTGGGGGGGGAGCGTAGCAACAACTATTTCTATTTCATTTTGTGTTATGTTCAAATTTACATTTTTAATTGAACGATTACAAGAAAAAATAAAGTTAAAGTCAACTTTTTTCCCCTAATATAAAACATACAACATTTTTGGTGTAGAATAATCAAATATTTTATAAATGTTGCATGCAATATGCTTTTTTGTTTATTATTGTCATTTCAAATCCTTTCGTTATTGAAAAGCATGACACAACAACAATGGCATTTTTAACTTCGATTATTGTTTGTTGTCACTCAACGTTATTTTTGACAAACATGTTGTATGTCGTAGTTCAATATAATAGAGTCATTTTGCCCTTCCTTTACAAAGGCCAAATTGCTTCTTTTTTGCAACTCACCTGCATCCTTTTTCAACAGGACTTGATTACGATGTAAAGTTACTACTTTTTACATTGGAAATAAAACATTAATTTTAGGCATAAAATATAATTTGTGTAGGGGTAGTGGAGCTGGCAAGACACAGGACTCCAGATTTGTAGGTCATGGATTTGGTTCACCGTTTACTTTTGCCTTTAGTTAGTGACGCGTTCTTCATTAGTTATATATTATACACATATATAAATAATCGACTTCGATAGTTTGATAAGCGAATAAACGCAGAAGAATAGCAAAGATTTTTGGCTAATAGGCGGCATCCTTGTGACGTCGCCACTGTTTGAAAGATTGACGAGGCTGCCTGATATTTTGTCAGGGTCATCTCCCTTAGCCCAACGGCTACATATGGTTTACGTATACCTTTAAATACTTTTTATGTATTATGGGTGTATGCTCACACTCAAATCAAGTTATACTGCTGTGCACTCGAACCCTGCTATTATTAGCCTAAATGCCTATAGGCAGCTAGTTCAGCGTACACGACGTGGAGGAAGAAAAGTTAGGAATATTATCATTATTGGAAATTGAGACTTTGTAAGCATTAATCAAATCCTCAGGATCATTATTAATAAAAGTGAAATTAAAAAAATAATAATATAACAATTATTTTTCACTTTATATTAGAACCGATGCAACGTTTTTTGGTATCAAAACGTTTATGTGGTCAATTAGTGCCTTATTGAAAAATGTTAAAAACGTAAAATTTGTTCAATTTAATTTTCATAAAATATAACTCTCAATTTTCAAAACACTGTTTATTTTTACTTATCTAACCTAGAAAACAAGTATAAATATTTTTACTATTATTTTATTTTTTATTTATGTTTGCTAGTTTGAATGTTGTATACGTGAAAGGCACATCTTTTAGCAGTGAGGACATTTTAGCGAAGCCAAACATGGACCCGCATTTTAGTGGGCCGGTGGTGGAATTGGAACCCCTCCCCCCGATGCCCATCTTAGTCCAAATCGAGCGTTGTACCATTAGACCACTCCTGCATGCAATGATTTTAAAGCATATTTACAGAAAACTTTTATTAACACGTTTGTGTTAATTTGAAAATACAGCATCCAATTGGTTGCACATGAAAGAAAGAAGGAGTTGAAAATTGACTCTGATGTTCTTATTGAAAGTTTGTATTATTATTATTATTGTTGTTGTTGTTAAATTGTTAAATTTAAAATGTTTTACAGGAAACATCTTGCAGCAGCGGACATTTGAGCGAAGCCGAACGTGGACCCGTTTTTCGTGCTGGACGTTGGGAACGAATCCTTGCTCAACCAGGTTTAAATCAAGCGCTGTATCGCTCGAACACCCCCAGTACATTATTATTAGTATTATGGACACAACTACTTAATTTCGTTATATTTTTAAATTTTTATTTTTTATTTTTATTATGCTCCTTTGTACTAAACAAAAACAACACGTAAGACTATATTTATTATCTAACTATTGTCTAACTTGCCTACCAATCAATTCATGCATTGGTTAGCCATAAAGCGGTTTAAGTAACAAATTTATTGAAAATTATTAAATAAAACAAAATGGCATTTACATCAACGCCCAAAATTGTTTGTTTTTTTAAAAATAAATATTTAAACTATAATTTTATTAAATTATTTTGCTTCTAATTTTCTTGTTTTTTTCTCCTCTATTGAATTAAATTTATTTTACTTGTTTACAAAAAATAAAGTTTTTTTTCAATTAATTTTTAATTTATTTTTGTACTATTTGTATGAATGTAGCTAGCTATCATTTCACAAAAAAACAAGTATACAATATTTAATCTAATTTTATAAATAATTGTTTATACAATTATATACACATATTTGTTTTTTTTAGAATTATTATATTAGAATTGTCAGATTCACTTGATGTGTGTGTAAAACTTGAAAGGTATGCGCTGCTGATGATTCCAAGTAAGGATGGAAACAACTATACAGTGTTCTGGCTGTTCTAAAAAACCAAGTGAATGTATTATTCAAGTGAATCTGACAATTCTAATATAACAATTCTAAAAAACAACTAATCCCTTAAAACCCATTGACAAATAAATTATTTATTAAACAGACATTGATACATCTTAGCAAACCTATTCACGCTTCAAAATGATCAAATGTACCTGATATTTAAACCAAATGCAACATTGTACATTTAATATTTGATTTTTAAATATTTTAAGGGATGCTAATGATCCTGAGGATTTGAGTAATGCTTATAAAGCCCAATTTCCAATGATGGTGATATTCCTGACTGTTCGTCCTCCACGTGGTGCATCCTGGACTAGGTGCCAACAGGCATCTAGACTAATAACAGCAGGGTCCGAGTGCACAGCGGTATAACTGGCTTCCGCTACGGCGGGTGGGTGCGAACATACACCTGTGATGGTCTAAAAAGGTATCTAAAGGTATATGCATACCATATGTAGCTCTTGGGCTAAGGGAGATAACCCTGACAAAAAATCAGGCGGCCTCGTCAATCTTTGCGTATCGTGCGGCGACGTCACAAGGATGCTGGCTCAACAGCCAAGAAACTTTGTTATTCTTCCACGTTTTTCTACGCTTGTCAAGCCATCGAAATCGATCGTTCTACATGTCGTATAAAGATGGGAAATAATGAAGAGGTGACCACGTCACCAACCAAAACAATGATATTTTAATCCTGTTCACGTTGTGAACCTTGACATAAAGGCAATGATAACACAGACCGAAGACACACAGTTCTATGTGGGCTTTTCCATAACTATATATATATATATATATATATATATGCACAATTCAGGACCGCTACGTTGTCTAGGCTCAGTCATAAGACCAAATATAAGCTTTTAATCCGACAAGTGATCATTTACAAATGAACTATCGCACGTTATTGAATATGACGCTATCCAGTGCAGTTTTCATTTCTATTAATAATGCGTTTTGTAATATATGTTTTATTTCAAACTTTAATTGCTTTTCTATTATTTCAATATATTTTTTCATTTTAGTGTTTTAATTTACAAAAAAAATGTTAGTTTATTTGAATGCGTACTTGCTGTTTAGATTCGTTTAAAATATCAATTCAATAAATCAGTTTTTCAATATTGTTTGTTATTGGATTAATAATGACATATTAATATATATAAGTATAAGCAAAAAATTTTTTATTGTTATTATTTAAACATTTTATTCCATAAATATTTGATAGAAAACATATTGAGTAAAGAAACACTTAACCGACAAATAAAGTATCGCATTTCGTTTAAACCTACAATTCATTCGTTTTACATATAGCGCTTAGAAGTATTTTAAAGATTACCTAGCGTAATCACATTTCAAATGATGAGACCATGAAAAGAACTGACTCGTCCACTACATGACATCATTACAATTAGACGAAGAAAATTACTTGGTTAAATTCCTACGTTTATCGCACCCGAAAGACCAGCAAGAACAGTTTTGGAATGGACAATTGTAAATGGCAAAAGAAAGATTGAGGTATATCATAGAACTATTTAGGAAGATCTAGTTGAAATGAATGTTTCATGAAGGATCAAGCAAAATGTTTGGCAGAATGTTCAATACATTGAAACATTTTGTTCTCTTATGTTCTCTTTGAATTACGAGACTTTGTTGTTGTTGTTGTTGTTGTTGTTATTTTATGCTGTAATTGTTGTCTTATTGTCTCATTATTTTTCTTAAAGTAAAAGGGTTTTGTAATAATCATAATAATAAATAATTTCACAACGGAATACTTAACCGAGCCAAATAAAGTATTATTGCATTTCGTGTTGGTCGTCGAATTCAAGCCTACGATTCATCCATTTTAAATCTAGCGCTTCAGTTTATTATGCTATTCATAGAAATGTTGTAGAAAACATTATTTTACAATGACTACTGAATATTTTACGATAAGTATGTTGTAACAGTGGTGTTTGCTGTAGGGGATTGAACCTCTGTCATTATCTAAATTGAATAAATGTTACTAATAAATTGTAATTCAGAAAAAACAAAAACATTTTAATTAAGAACAGTAGATGTATAACTTATTCGAATCAATCACATTTTGCAATTATGATTACAATTGGCTTTTCGATTTTATTTTCTTTTATCATGTAAACATATTTTTGTAAAAATGTTCAATTAAAGCTTTAGTAATATATATAATCACGTGAATTCTATGTAGTTGTCAACTTCTCAGTAAAAATGTACCTAACAAGCTATAACGACATACATATTAAATTGCTTAATTTATATCTGAAGTTCGTTTTAAATTTTAAAATATGTGAGGTTTTATTTACAAAATTGGTAAATTATTGATCATTATTATTATTATTGTGATTTTTGTTTCATTTGATTTATGAAAATAAAAACTAAATTTTAAAAAACACAAACAAAAATATTTTTATAAATTTATTCCAAAATAAACTTCTGCAAAGGTTTGAGTTTTATTAAATCACTAATAATTTTTTTTTTAATTTATACTGTTACCAAATTAAAATAATTACCATTATTTTTATTACTTTATTATTATTGATAGTATGTTATTGGTAGTAATAGTAGTAGCAGTAGTAGTAGTAGTACTAGTAGTAGTAGTAGTAGTAGTAATAGTAATAGTAGTAGTAGGTAGTAGTAGTAGTAGTAGTAGTAGTAGTAGTAGTAGTAGTAGTAATTAATTGTATAATTATTTATATATATATATATATATATATATATATATATATATATATATATATATATATATATATATATATATATATATATATATATATATATTATTCAACTGAGGCAAATAAATTATATGTATTGTAAAATCTCAGTTTAAATGTACAAAAAATGTATGAACGGTTTTGTCACATTTTCAGCTTTACAATAAATTGTTATTTATTATTCTGTTGACAGTATAATTATATATATATATATATATATATATATATATATATATATATATATATATATATATATATATATATATATAATATGCATATATATATGCAATGTCTAATTGCATTTTTCTAAAAAGTCAAATAGACACATTAATCCTGGCACAATAGCCAAAACGTCAGTTGTAAAAATAAAAAAACCGAAAGTCTAATTTTTTGTAATAATATCTTATGGTATTCAAAAAAAGAAAGACAAAAAACGGGCAATAATTCCTAATTTTGTAAAAACAAATTGTATGTCAAAGGACAACAATTTGTACAAGAGGAATTTCGGTACAAAATAAAATTATCCAAAACTGTACACAATAAACACGTTGTATTGACTTTGGTATAAGAAGTGTCGATACGAAAAATAAAGGAAAAAATGTACTATAAACTGGGAGAGTATGATTGCTTGTCACAGCACAAGCAATCAACACCAGCTGTCGTCTAGAGTTACGCTAATTGTTCAATTGGTGTAAAATAAATTTTCCAAAAAAATAAAGTTAAGCGGTAGTGTAATAAAATGGAAAAGGAATTCAAAAGTAACATAATAAATGAGTTTCAATTTATTTAACACTTTTAGTTCATATTGGGTTGGTGACGTGATTACCCCCTTTATTATTTGCCGTATGGCATATAAAACAATCGACTTCGATGGCTTGATAAGCATAACAAACGTGGAAGAATAAACAAAGTTTCTTGGCTGGTAGACGGCATCCTTTAGACGTCGCCACTGTTCGCAAAGATTGACGAGGCCGCTTGATTTTGTCAGGGTTATCTCTTAGCCCAAGGCTATATGGTATAGCCGTATACCTTTAGATACCTTTTAAGTATCATGGGTGTATGCTTGCATCCTTCCGACGTAGTGGAAGTTTGCTTTACTGCTGTGACTGACTTGCTATTATTTGTCTAGATGCATATTGCAGCTGGTCCAGGATGCACCACGTGGAGGCGAACAGTCAGGAATATCACCATCATTGAAATTGAGATTTTATAAGCATTACTCAAATTCTCGGGATAATTAGCATCCTGATTAAACAGTTGCAAGCATATATTTTTTCTACAGTTTTTAACGCCTAAAAATATATACTTTGTTGGTTAAATTATTAGATTTTAAAAGAATAGCATTTAATCCGTTTATGTCTTAGTTTTTGTTTTTCAATTTTAAATATATGTACAAACATTAATATTTAATTTATTTTATTTTTTATATTTTAATGATTTCTTTTCTATTCTCTAAAGCACAATTAATTAAAATTAAAAAAATTATTTTGAAAAAACAACGTTATTAATAGTACTAGTAGTAGTAATACTAGTAATAGCAGTAATACTAGTAATAGTAGTAATAGTAGTAGTAGTAGTAGTAGTAGTAGTAGTAGTTGTTGTTGTTGTTGTAGCAACAGTAACAGTAATTGTGGTTTAGGTATTCCAATAAAAAATAAATTTGTTGCATGAATGTAATCCAATTATTCGTCTATTATAATGTGTAAGTTTTGTATTTAGCACGATTATTAAACCAATCCAAAAAATGTTAAAAATGAATTTTAATTGGTTTGTAAAAATATCAATTAATAATTCTCCCATATTTGGTATATCAGGCGTTGCTTTTATTCACATTGCTTTTATGTTGTTTAGCTCTCAATTTAACCGATATTTTATACTATACCATTACTTTCCCATTTATTTTATCATTACAGTGCGAAAAAATTTACCATGTTAAACAGTGTTCTCTTATTGATTGTTGTATACACTTACTATGTACTTGATAATGCTAAACGTACTTGCAACCAACCTATCTCAGCTGATAATGAAAATAATACTGTTGACTTATCTGGACTATTAATATTAGAACTAAACCATGTGGATGTCAAAAATATAGCCATTAAAGTCATTTTTAATTTAATTTTATTTATTTATTTGATTTTTTTTACTTCAATGTTTTACAAAAAACCTTTTTCCGCCAAAAGACATTTTTTCAAAATGTTTTTTAATGTTTATTACTTTGAATGTTTGCACGAGAAACATCTTTCAGTCGTGAACATTTAGCGAAGCCAAACGTAGGTCCACATTTTGGTGGGCCGGTGGTGGGATTCGAACCCATGCCCACCGAGGTCCAAATTCTAGCGCTGTACCGCTAGACAAGCAAAAGCCCCAAGTCTGGATAAGAAGGATAATTTGAGGCCAAAATTATTTAATTGTCACAAACCAAATGGAGAAAAGTGATCAGACAGTCTGAATAATGGGAAGAAGAATCGAAAGTTCACATTTAGTGTCTAATAAGTACCGCATCTAACGCTCTACCCACTCCGTTACCATGATACATCTATTTCAATAATTAAACAAGCGTTTGACATCCTAGTTGAACATTGTTATTGAAATAAGAAAAATCAATTTTTACTAGTGTAAGTTGCGTTATTATTATGAGTAAATAACCGTTTACAATATGCGATCATCTACTTATAACCTCAGTTCCAAAAATTGACGCTGTTGACAGTCAAAAATGTTTCATTTTAGTGGTGATAGATTTTATACAAATAGAATAGTTAAATGTGTAAAGCATAGCTTTGCACTTGACAGTAAATTACATAAACTTAATTACATTTAATCAATCAATCAATCGATCGATTATTTATGCATTCAATTTAAAACAAAAACGTTTTCTCTCTAATTTATTTTTTAATTTTATTTCATTATAGTTTATCGATTTTAATTGCAAATTTATTCAGTTTGATTGCTTTTTTGTGGAGAAAGAATTGTCAGTTTGTGTCAAACAATCTTTTTTTTATATATCAAACAAGTTATTAATAACGTAATTATTGTATAATTTAAAACTTATAATTTTTGCATATTTATGTGGATAATATGCCCATTATTCAACAAAAAACGCAACATTCCTAAATTTTATAGAATAAAGTAATTAATGAGGCAACTAGTGAAAAGGTTTACTCACTTGCTAAACCGGTAGTAACATAGCAGCATATGAGGACACTGGGCAATTAGAATGGATCAGATTCACTATATATAATAAATTTAAAGGATTAATTTCAACCAGTAGTAGTTAAAGGCGCTGGCCTGACATCAGATACGATGTAGGTTCAAGTTCATGTGTGTGTGTGTGTGTGTGTGTGTGTGCAAAACTTGATAATTTCAAATAAGGATGAAACAGCTGTAAAGTAAGCCTGGTTAGCTTAATACTAAGTGAATTTATTATTTAAGTGAATCTGACAATTATAATTAGAATTGTGTCGGAATGGCACAGACTTGTATTCCTCCAATCGACTGTGAATTAAAATGAACCGCGGACACTAGATATGGGCTATTGTAAGGCATTCAAACAATAATAAACTCATTCACAAAGGCGATTTAATTGAATTTAGAATAATTCTAGTCATTTTTTTCACTTAAATAAATTGAAACATTTTTAAAAATTATACAAAACAAAGTTATTCTAGTGTTCACAAAATAAATTCAACTATTTAAATATTTAAATTCAAAACCGAAAGCAAAAGTTTTTAAATTAATAACAATGTTTGTAAATCAACGTTACTTAAATTTGTTTGAAATGGTAGAAAATAGGGGGAAGAATGAGGGTGGGGAAATATTATCTCAATAAAATAAATCTATTCAAAACGACTTTTATAATTTGAAAATGCTTTTCCTCATGTCTTATTCTGCATCATTTATCTTGACCTAAAGTGAGTAAATGAATGAGTCATACTGTGTATGGCCTTGATATATATATATATATATAAACAAAGAAACCAAAACTAAAAAATAGTTAATAAAACTATTAAAATGACATTGAAGACCTTCCTATGCATATAATTGATTAGTCGGCCTCGTATAGCAATTAATATGATAAAACATTGAAAGTATGTCAAATATGGACATGTGGATGTGCACATATATAAAGCAATTGCAAACCCCATTAAAATGGTAACAAATAATAAGCATTTAAACTCACCTTCATCTACCTATTCGATACGTTCAATAAATAAGTTGTATTTGTTATAGTTAAGTGAAATTGAATCGATTGTATACCCTAAGTGTACTTTATATATATATATATATATATAATATTCCGGTGATAGCTATTCTCAAATCAAGTGACTGATTGTTATATTGGTTTTCACAATTATTGTTTTTATTCATTTTTATGCTTCGTTGAAAAATGTCTTGAAAAATATAGCATAATATATTGATTTATTTAATTTTTTATAAAAAAACCATCAATATAAAAAGTGTATAATAGAAACGCAATGTCATATCAATAAGAATTATTCTTATAAATATAAATAAATGGCATCACATTTGTGGCATAATTTATAACTATTGAACTGAATGACTGTTTCAATAACCGTCTACATCGTTGAGTTGAAATGCGTAAACATCTATTCAAGGTCATCGAATCAAGGTACTAGAGATAAAACCAATAAATAATTTAAGTTTCGGTTTACAAAATAAATATTTGTTTGAAGTATAAAGTCCATTGTACTAGAATAATGCAAATTAGCAATTGATATATATTGATATAATATATAGAGAGGTGTTCAGATAAACATGATGCTATAAAAATGCTTTCAAAAGTTCAGATAATGATAATAATAATAATAATAATAATAATAATAATAATAATAATAATAATAATAATAATAATAATAATAATAATAATAATAATAATATATTAATAATAATAATAATAATAATAATAAAAGAAGAAGAAGAAGAAGAATAAGTAATAATAATAACTTAATAATAATAACAATAACAATAATAATAATAATAACAATAATAATAATAGTAATAATAATAATAATAATAATAGTAATAATAATAATAATAATAATAATAATAATAATAGTAATAATAATAATAATAACAATAATAATAACAGTAATAATAACAATAATAATAATAGTAATAGTAATAATAATAAATAATTGTCTTATAAATTGTATTTATCGTTGTGCAGATTATTTTTCTGTATTATAATTTTTTCAAAGTTCTGTTCAATCATGGTTGTCAGATTACATATTTTTCATTTTGATATTGTAACTTCTTGTCATATACATTCAAGTTAAAACACGTTTGATGAGATTTGAAGTGATTTGCTTAAAAACAATTAGATATATGCTAAAAAAATAAGCTATTAATTTTATTTTACAAATGTATATATCGAAGTACTAAAAATTAATGCATTTTGTATTAAATTATAATTTACTATTGCACTGTTCACTATGACATCAAATTGGCAGTATATTCCATATATATAGCATTTTACACCGGAGTGGAATGTGTAACGAAGTCGTTAAAGTCCAACACCTACATATGATTCATATATTTAATTAATTTTTTTAATTTTAATTTTTTAATTTTATGTTTGCTACTTCGAATGTTTTACAAGAAACATCTTTCAGCAGTGGACATTTTAGCGAAGCCAAACGTGGGCCCGCATTTTAGTGCCGGTGATGGGATTCGAACCTATGCCCACCGAGGTTCGAATTCGAGCGCTGTACCGCTAGACCACCCCGGCACATACCTTTAAATACCTTTTAAGTATTTCAATCCATCTTCCAAGATGGAATCTCACCTATACCTGCTCATTTATTACACAATCCACGTTAATCTCAGTCCAATATGAATTACATGCAAGTAGGAAATCAGGATTATAATTTCTTTACTACTTGTGAATGTTTTACAGGCAAAACGCGCATCTTTCAGCAGTGGAAACATTTTAGCCAAGCCGAATGCGTGGGTTCGCATTTAGTGGGTCGGTAGTGGGATTCCAGTGTCGATGACTACTCAAGTCTAAGTTGAGTAATGTATCGCTAGACCATCATAGGATTAGTAGCATTCCTTTCCCTTTTCAAAACGTTGAATGCCCAGTTACCTGGCAACGTTTTGTAAAATATTTAAACTTGTAAAAAGAAAATTCTTTATTTTTAATTGTAAATATAAAAATGTTATTGTGTGTTGTACAACATCATCACCAAATCGTTTTTATTGCACAAAAACGGTGTTGCTAAGGTTACAATTTATAATTTTTTACTGCTTGAATGTGTTATGGGACAAATTTTTCTTAGCATGCATACATTTAGACGTCATATAATAGCGCCGATGAAACTCCACGAGTCGTCTAGCAACTTCACCGGGGTGGTCTAGCAGTACAGTGCTCGATTTGGACCGGGGTGGGCATCGGGGTTCGAATCCCACTATCACCGGCCCACTAAAATGCGGGCCCACATTCGGCTTCGCTAAATTGTCCCCGGACTCAAAGTAGAAAACATAAATAAAAAAATAATAATGACTTATCATTTGATGTTAAACGTCTAACATCATATCAAACATTAAGTAGGTTTCCATCCAATTCAAATATAAATATATATATATATATATATATATATATATATATATATATATATATATATATATATATATATATATATGTTTTTATAGGAATTATTCAAGTTAAATAAAACGCTCAAAATATTTTGATATATTGACAATTAAATTTTGTCAAAAAATAACATTCTATCTCATTGAAAAATGTACTTTTTGTCAGACCATTAATCTTAATTTTTGCATTATTGATTGCTGTTGTTATTAGTATTATTATTTGTACTTTTACATAAAGTCCCGTATCCAATATTTGGAATGAATTGGATATTTCAACCATATTGTAGAGTTTTTCAAAAATATGACAAACGTACTGGAGGTTGTCTGCAAATTGGAACACAATTTAGTTGGCCAGACAACGTGGACATTGCGAATTGAGCTACTTTGACAACTTACTCATTGTTGTTTTGACAATAAAATCCAATTTTTTGGTCGATGATAAAAGGAAAAAGTTGCAAAAAAAGGAACCAATAAGAGTTGCATAACCTTTTGCGTATGGAAAAGTTTCTCAATATGTGACCAAATTGGCACGATGATGCAATACAAATCGTATAGTATTAGCTAAATATTGATTTTTCCACCTTATATACATTTTCAAGGTCAAACAATCGCCTTTTGATAGAAGAATGCACCAACGTGACTCACATTTACTCACGGATGTTGACTAATAGGATTTTTTTTTAATTTTTTTACCTTGGTTGGTTTTATCATCTACCATTTTTTTGCATCATGATTCAAAAAATTAATTAAATTGTATTGTTCATTTCTGATCACATAATAACTAGTTCGTAAAAATGTATATTTCATGGATTAAGTTCTGATTTTATATTAATTATGATTATGATTAGGATTATTATTTACACTACTACTACTACTACTACTACTACTATTATTATCATTACCATTATTATTACATTTACCTGTTATTATTTGAGGAAAAATAAATATTGTAAACTTGATTTAAAATAAATAAAATTTACTGGGTTATTTAAAAAAATAATAAAACTCCCAATATTTATTAAATGCGTTTGTTTTTGTTTTTTTATTTATGTTTACTACTTTAAATGTTTTTATGCAGGAAACGCGCATCTTTCAGAGGTGAGGACATTTGCGCGAAGCCGAACGCAGACCTAGGTTCTAAGTCGAGCGCTGTACCGCTAGATCACCCCGGTACAAAAAGTTCCGTTTTCGTCGAATATCGAGAACAATGGATTGTCAATCTGTACCGTTTTTTTCGACATTTGTGCAACTTGTATTTTATTGTTGTTGTTTTTACGAAGGTCATCCTATTTATACGGTTGCTTGTATCACTTGAATCGAACAGAGATTTTGTATTAAACAGAGCAAAAAATTGTAAACATTTAATTTTAATTAGAATGATTTGTGCAATTTGATTTCTACATAAGTTATATTGCCCAATATTGTTTGCATACAATTCAAACAAACATAAATGGTAATTAACAAATATTTTAAAAATTATTAATAATCATTTTGTTGTTAAATGATTTTTTAACCGCCGAAAAAGTTAGTATTAATATTTATAGTCTGTACATGTACCAAATTGCTATTTACAATTACAAACACTTTTCAAAACGTATAAAAAATAGAACGCCGCCTTGTTTAGACCAGAAATGATTCAATCTAGCCAGTCCCAAGTCTGGATAAAGGAGGAGGGTTTGAGAGCGTAAAGTTAGCAACCTGGCCTAGTGTAAAAAATGTATACTGCTACAAAAACAGCCGCCCAAAAGACCAGCAAGAACGGTTTTGGAATAGACAATTGTAAATGGCAAAAGAAAGGTTGAGGTATATCATAGAACTATTTAGGAAGATCAGGTTGAAATGAATGTTTCATGAGGGATCAAGCAAAATGTTTGGCAGAATGTTCAAATACATTGAAACATTTTGTTCTCTCATGTTCTCTTTGGATTACGAGACTTTGTTGTTGTTATTTTATGCTGTAATTGTTGTCTTATTGCCCCATGCTCATTTTCTTAAAGTAAAAGGGTTTTATAATAATCATAATAATAAATAATTTCACAACGGAATACTTAACCGAGCCAAATAAAGTATCGCATTTCGTGTTGGTCGTCGAACTCAAGCCTACGATTCATCCGTTTTAAATCTAGCGCTTCAGTTTATTATGCTATTCATAGAAATGTTGTAGAAAACATTATTTTTTACAATGACTACTTTGAATATTTTACGATAAGCATGTTGTAACAGTGGTGTCGGTGATAGGGATCGAATCCCCTGTCATTATCTAAATTGAATAAATGTTACTAATAAATTGTAATTCAGAAAAAAACAAAAACATTTTAATTAAGAACAGTAGATGTATAACTTATTCGAATCAATCACATTTTGCAATTATGATTACAATTGGTCTTTCGATTTCCTTATCTTTTAATATGTATATATATATATATATATATATATATATATATATATCTTTTTATCATATATATATATTTTTATATATATATGTTCAATTAAAGCTTTATATATATATATATATATATATATATATATATATATATATATATATAATCACGTGAATTCACTAATTTCATTATTTTATATTTTTCACTGTAGTTGTAAACTTTCAGTAAAAATGCACCTAACAAGCTATAACGACATACATATTAAATTGCTTAATTTATATCTAAAGTTCGTTTTAGATTTTAAAAATATGTAAGGTTTTATTTACAAAATGATAAAGCAAAAGGGTTTTGTAATAATAATAATAATAATATTAATAATAAATTTAAAATATAATTTTTTTTTTAATATTTCTTTATCGTACAAAACAACTTTTGTGAATTGAGCAAATGTTTTCAATTTCAATTAGGGATGTTTCTTTCTTAATTGTCCCCATTTTTATAATAATTAAAAGGATGAAAATTTGTATTTTGTAACAAAACGTAATTGATTGTGAAGTTGTAGTAAATGGAAATGTGATCGATTTGATAAAATTGCGAAAATTTCCAATGTATCGTTTTGAGTTAAAGTTCAAAATAAAAAATTGCATATTTTTATTTTACACAAAGTAACAATTATAATTTAATTTGAAGTTTGAATATACGATAGATTATAAATTTACGGAACATTTGATAGTTTGTAAAAAGTTTCAAACATTTATTCTCTCTCTCAATTTGTATGATTAGTGTTTTTGTGTGGAAATAACTACAAAATGAATAAAATAAAATTGCTGTGTACATTTGTACAAAACGATTATTTCTAGAAATTAGTATAAATAAAAATAAAAAAACCATCATTATCATCACCAAGTGTTAAAATAGGTACATAGATTTAATCAAATTCTTATTAGTTTAAATGTTATCAACTTATTTGTATTTAAATGTCGGTGTAAAAATAGCTAAATTTGTAAAACCGGTTCGTCAAAAATATTTCTCATCAAACACACAAACACAACAAACCAATTGAATTATTTTTATTTTTTCTAATTCGAATGCGGAAAACGCGCGTTTTAGAAAAACTGAACCTGGGCCCGCATTTGGTGGAATTCGAACCCAGGTGTAAGTCGAACACTGTACCGCTTGACCACACCGGCACAATTATCAACATTTGTAAACAGGTCAATTGGTTGAATTCGATTTGGAAAATGTTTGGACATTTCAATTAAGACAAACGTGGGTCTATAGTTGGTGTCGCTGACAAGAACCAAAAATATCCCTATTTAGATAAAAATCCAGCTCACTTTTACTAGTTGAACACATTGTATGTTTATTTTTACAAATGCATTACTAGTATTAACGGGTCCGTTAGATACCATTATGCCAGAACAATATGAAGAACACAATAATTTTGTTCATATTTTTGTAAGTTTATTTTTATTACTTTAAATGTTATACGGTAAACGCCTTTCAGCAGTGGACATTTTAGCAAAACCGAACGTGAGTTCCCCTGTAGATTCGTATTTACAATTTTGTATTAAATAAATCAAACAACCAGTTCAAGTGCAAGGTGTTTTAAATTAGTACTCCAACCTCGTGACATCGGTAGAAGAATTATGTTGCTATCGATAGAGTAAGAGAATGCCATTCATTTTGGTTGGTAACGTGGTCACCTCTTCATTATTTCCCATATTTATACGACATGTAGAACGATCGATTTTAATGGCTTGGCAAGCGTAGACAAACGTAGAAGAATAACAAAGTTTCTTGGCTGGTAGACGGCATCCTTATGACGTCGCCACTATTCGCAAAGATTGACGAGGCCGCCTGATTTTTTATAAGGGTTATCTCCTTTAGCCCAAGGGCTACATATGGTATACGTATACATTTAGATACCTTTAAGTATCCTGGGTGTATGTTCGCACCCACCCGCCGTAGCGGAAGCCCAGTTATACCGCTGTGCACTCGGACCCTGCTGTTATTAGTCTAGATGCCTAGGGGCACCTAGTCCAGGATGCACCACGTAGAGGACTAACAGTCAGGAATATTACTATCATTGGAAATTGAGACTTTATAAGCATTACTCAAATCCTCAGGATCATTAGTACGACTCAAATAACAGTGAAAGCCGTAAGGAAGCTAAATCTTCGATTAAACGAAAAGAATTACTTGATTATATTGTACGTTTACCGCCCGAAAAATCAGTTTTGAAATGGACAATTGACAATGGTAAATGAAACATTGGTAGATCACAAAGACTTGGACAAGAACAATTCGGTTGGATCTAATTAAAATAAATATCTCATGGAAAATCAAATAGACATTTTGACAAAATGTTTTTCCATTAGAAGACTTCGTTGTTAGTGGTGCTGTTACTGTTATTTTGTTGCCCCCATTGTGTTTTTGTAAAGCAAAAGGGGGTTTGTAATAACAAAAATTATTATCAACAAAATCGCTAAATTAAAATACGTGGTGATTAGAAAACTCAAAATTTTACAAACAATACAAATGTTGGACAAGACAAAGAAACCGAACGAATATGTAGCTTCAAATACTGAGATTTTTTAACATTGATTACAATGCATATAATAATAATAATCATAATAATAATAATAATAATAATAAAATAATAATAATAATAATAATAATCAATATCCTTTTTATCCATCAATCAAACGTAATTCATACAATTTTATTGTAAATGTTTTGGTATTTTCATCTTAATTTTTTGCTCTCTTGTATTGAACTAATTATAATTTATATGTATAAATATAACTATATTTATCCAATCCAATAAATATATATGCATGCATACAAGGGGTAGCATATCCTTTTATTTAAATGTCTCATTTCATATTATTCAAATAGTTTATTCTAATTTTTAAATTATCAAACTGACGCCAAAATACCTACAAAATCTCAATGGATTGTATAATTTGACTGACAATTTAAAATTATAACTTTTCAAGGCTATTGTGCATACTTGTATACCTATAATGCCCAAATAATTACAAAAATATGGTTTGACTCAATGGTGTGATTTACAATGCATATCGGCATATAACTTGGAAACTGTACATACACGAATACTGATTATCAGAGGCCAATCCATTAACATAACTTGGTGGCAAAGCCCCAACTCTTCATTGATTCCAAGTTTGAATCGCTTGTCGAATTCCTATACGAAAAGGCTGTCGGGTGCGAATTAAACTTGGGAAGCGATAAATGAAGTTTTTTTTGGCTAGGAAACGGTAGATGATAAAACCAACCAAGGGAAAACGTTGCGAAAAAAGGAACCAATAAGGGTTAGATAACCTGTTGTGAGTGCGTGATTACTCGGCCGTTGGGGATTGAAAAGTTTTAAAAAAGTGTGACCAAATTTGCACGATAATGTAATACAAATTGTATAGTGCTATGTAAATATTGATTTTTCCACCTTATATACATTTTCAAGGTCAAACAATCCCCTTTTGATAGAAGAATATGCACCAACGCGACTCACACTTGCTCACAAAGATTGACCAATATAATTTTTTTTAATTCTTTTTACCTTGGTTGGTTTTATCATTTACCTAAAAAACCACTTCCTTGCGACGACGCTAGTGTTCACAGGAATTGACGAGGCGATCTTCCAGAGGATTGACGCCGGTTGACGAATTCACAAACCCAACCAGCAACATTTGGTAAATAGTTGCATTGAGATACACTTTTTAAGCATCTTGGGTGTATAATAGCAGCCATTCACTGAACAGGAATTCAGTAAAAGCCCAGTTATAACGTTGTGCACTTGGACCCTGCTGTTATTAGTCTAGATGCCTGTTGGCACCTAGTCCAGAATGCACCATGTGGAGAAGGAACAGTCAAGAATATCACCATTATTGGAAGTTAAAACTTTATAAGCATTACTCAAATCCTCAAGACCAATAGCGTCGCTGAAGCCAATCCAGGTTTTTAATTAAGTGTAAGTCCTAAATATTTACTACTATATTGTACAAGATTGGGCAATAGAAATAGTTATTTAAGACATTAGTCAATATACAATCCAGACAGCATAAAGGCAATCTATTATTTATCAAAAAAGGTTTTCTCGCACTTTTTAGTTGGGGATATGAACCACATTTTATAGACATTATATTAGTGGGTTTTTTAGGTGAACATCTTTCAGCAGAAGACATTTTTAGCGAAACCGCATGTACTACTGGCGATGGAGATCGAACCCAGCCAGGTTTAAGTCAAGCGTTGGACTACCACCGGTATATTAGTAACCTACCACTGCTCTAAACCGTTTGTAGCCACAATATTTTTTATGATGCCAAAGCTTGAAGGTCTATTCCTTTGACAATCTGTATTATATAATGCAATTGTCAGCTAAGGCTTTGGTACTAAACTTAGAAAAGTGTGGATCAAAGTTTATGCCAAAGATATGCACCAATGTGGAAAAACAGCTGTCTAGTCCTCTTAGTATTTTGCTTGAATATTTTTTTCTTTGCTACTTTGAATGTTTGCACAAGAAACGCGCATCTTTCAGCAGTGGGGACATAGTTTAGCGAAGCCAAACGTGGGCCGCCGATGGGATTCGAACCCCATGCCCACCGAGGTCCGAATTCGAGCGCTCGACCACCCCTGGAAAGTTTTGAACAAGTGGACATTTAGTGAAGTTTTTGACGGCTGCTCAAAAAACGTATTGATCCAAATTGGAGTGTGCACTCAATATACATTTAGTAGCATTACCTTTTTCTAACAAAAACCTTGCCGCTTTTAAGAGAATGGGGCAACAACATTGTTCCACATGACTGTCCATTACATTTTCGGCCTTAAAGATTGTGCAAATCGAAAATTCTAGTCGGATTCTGCCAAACCATATCATCCGAGTCATGCTTTCAATAAGTTGGAAGTTGTCTAACAAAATGCTGTTCTCTTGTTGTTGTTTCTTTAGCAATATCTTGTTGTATAGACCGGGTTACTAATCTTGCGCTGAAACCATTCTCAACCAGAGTTGGGATTGATTACAATGGAGTTAATAACGTCACTATTCTGGTCTATCTATTTATAGGTTTGCTTACCCTTATGTTTTTGATATTATTATTATTATCACTACTAACACTATTACTATTATTATTGATTATTATTACTAGTAGTATTAGTAGTGTGTCAATACCACTACGTCGTTCTTTGTGACATTACGCTAGTAACAATTATGATATGTTCGTCACTAGATGCTCTAAACCAATTTCTCTCAATATAACAATATTAAGGCTTTTAAGTAACACAACAGATTGGAGATAAAACTTTGATTCCTCCTCCCAATAAAATTATGTTTGGATCAGAAAACATTGCATAAATCTAAACCAATACACTTACAAAGATACATTGCATTACTTTTCAATTATCGCTTATCGCTAATTGCAACGCAAACACTTCAAGAAAAAAAAACCAATAAATTGTATGCATCAAATAAACATTTACAAACTCATTGTTTATAAACAAAAACACTGATCATTTACACATATAAACCATAAATGCATATATATATATATATATATATATATATATATATATATATATATTAAAATTAAAACAAGAAAAATAAAGTAAAAGTCATACAGTGTACATCATTTTCAAAATCTTGTACCACAATACATACATATACATTCACAATACAGAATAAAAACACAAGTCAGCCCCCCATTAGGAGCACGATACAGTTGCAGTAGAATTGCCGTTGGCATTCGAATTCATAGCCGTGCTAGCAGGCGGTGTCGATGTCGATGTTGTGCGGTGGACCGGATCGTGTACAAAAAGAGGAAAGTCCATGGGGACGTGAATTAGAGGCACAAAATTGGTTGGAATGCACTTGAACAAGTCCGATCCGTAGTGATGTAACAACAACGTGTGTCTATTGGTCGACTGACGAGCCTTGGCTTCCCAGTCCAACTTTTGAACCATCATCAGCGATTCGGCTTCGTGCATTTGACGGCACAAAAGCTTTTTCTGTAAAAGGAAATGACAAATGAAAGTTGAACATGGCCGTACAGAAGTTGGATGGGCACGTGTTTACGCCCCAGTGCCGGCACAAAATATGTAGGCCCATTTGACCACTTCCTAAATAATGCCTACCGTAAAACAAATGAGCAATACCATCCAAAAACAAATAAATAGGATAAAACAAGTACGTTGATTATGATTTTGTTTTCAGGACACTCTAGACAGGAATTGACAACTAATGCTGAAATATAAAGTAATAAAATGTAGAAATGAACTTCAAGATGATTGTAATGTTTTAATATATAAAATGTCATAATAATGATCGATAATTCCCTTTGACTGATCACGATTTACGGAGGTGTGTGTTTTGAACAATCGCCCCGCCGGTTAGTATCACCCAGGGTAATCCAAATACCAAAACGTCTACAAAAACGTGAACTTTTGCAATGTGCACTAATGAACAACACTTGCGGTGTGCTGACATTAAATATTAATTACATCCCCCGAGTTAACAAACGGACGCCCAATTAACTTATTGATTTAGACGGGTTGGGGGCTTAGCATAAATAAAAGGACTGACTTCACGTGCTACAATGTCCGTCCAAATTTTCCCTTGACCGCCTGGCCTTAGGAATAAATGTCTGGTCGAGCAAAATCGCTATGATATTTAAAAATGTGATTATTGACCTCAGTTGTTCGCGATTAACGGAGGTGTGTGTTGTGAACAATTGAATCGAATAATGTTGGCAATGTGTCAGATTTGGATTATCATTTTGTTTGTTTTCATTCCAAGTGCCCTTAAGTTAAAATTCCATAAACTTGTCTTTCCACAAATCAATAGAGACGAATTAGCCGTTTGTATGTTTTACCTGACATCCATTTAGTCAAACAGTTGAACTATTCTTGCAAACTGTACAGTATTTCTCTACTGCACCACACTCAGCCATACTTCAAGAGCATTCCAGTGTTTGCAACAGTTCGACAAATTTTGACGAATAGCGACGCCATTATCGGACAACAGGTGGTTGATGAAAATGTGTTCGTTTGATGAATGTCTGTTTGGGCAATATTCGCCCAATGACAACACCGAAACGAAACGATATTTTTTATCAATCGTCATTGTTTCCATTTTCTTTTCCCAATTCAGTCGCCTCCACCCCAAATGGAACCGTATTTTTACGAATTGTTTAATGAACAAGAAGATGAACGATATGCTCAAACGTTGAAGCATCAGTCTGAACGAGTGAGATTTTATTCAGCACATTATTTGCACATGTCTTGTTGATAACAATCAAGTAGTTTTGTTAGCCTATTTGTATCGTGAGTGTATCTTGACAAGCGTAAGCGAATAGTGCATGTGGAATGAAATGTAGGCTGTTAAATGGAACTGTTTGGTCTTTTAGCAATTAGTGGATAACGCTGTCTTTTTTAATTTTTCTTATATTAATGGGATACAGTATTGAACTTGATGCTGTCAGTATTGTTTTTAGCTGAGACAATATCCCTCTTTGAAATAATAGAAATCCAAATCTATTGTTTTTAATTAAAATAGGTTGCCTTATTTTATTATTTTGTTTCAACACAATGGTACAGTTACATTAGTTGTCGTAATTTCTTTCTGACTTTAAGCAATTTGGGAGCAAACATTATAATATTGTAAAAGTTCGATTTGTTAATATTTTTTGTGTTAAAAAGCGAGCTTGTGATTAATTCATTAGATGATTTTCTGCTAGAATCCTTGCCTGTAATTGCCCGTTCTTTTCGTCACTTGTTTCAATAGGTCAACTGCTCACAACGATGGTCGTGGGTCGATGTTAGGAATATGATGATAATGATAGGACATGCAACTTACAATGATACTTTGACGTTCAACTATTGCAAGGGATGCTAATAATCGTGAGGATTTGAGTAATGCTTATAAAGTCTCAATTTCCAATGATGGTGATATTCCTGACTGTTAGCAAGTCGAGATGAAGTCAGGAACTGTGCAAAATAGTAACGTTTATATATATATATATATATATATATATATATATATATATATAACAAACCTTTTCTTTTTGAAACGTATCTTTGATGTCTTGAAGCCAGCCAATGAAAGTGCGAGGAGTGAAGCGATCTCGGACACTTTCTTCATCCTGCAACAACAAATTGGGAAAAAATTACTAACCAGTACAACAGGCATGTACAAATTGCCACTTAGGTACGTATACATAGGGGGAGGGGGCGGGAAATGTGTACAACCTCCAAAGCAACTCTTGCGTCCTACGTGTAGAGATAACTATGTCAAACTTCAATTTAAAATTACAACTTTGTTCTATTATACAATTATATATTATGTAAAACGTGGCACAGTTAATTGTGTGATTAATGCAAATGGAAAAATGCAACCATTAAATAATACTTTTTTTTCAAAATACATTTAGCATCTACATAAAGTTAACATATAACTTGTCACTATTATTGTATTTTAAGATAATAACTTCTGCATATAAAATTACTTACGAAATAATTTATAGCACTTATTGCTATTTTTTCCCATTGTTGATCTATATGTTTTTTATATCCGGAAATAGATGTAAATTTAAATACAACACTGCTTTTATTGTAATGCAGAAATTTGTTTAGGGGTTGTACACATACGAACATCAAACAATCGTCCGATTTTACCCCAATGAGATATACACGTATATTTATTTTTATTATTTTATTTTATGTTAAGCTACTTTGAATGTTTTGACGAGAAACGCGAATCTTTCAGCAGTGGGCACATTGCTGAGCGAAGCCGAACGTAGGCCCGCATTTTAGTGGGCCGGCGATGGGATTCGAGTCCATGCCCACCGAGGTCCGAATTCGAGCGCTGTACCGCTAGACCACCCCGGCAAATATATATGCATTACTATGTGAAACATTGTATGAAAAGTAAATGAATTAATACAGAAAATAACCACTGAATGTATCTCTAGTGAGATATTAAAGCTTAATAATAATAATATATATATATATATATCCAAACTAAAATTATCAAAAACTAATAAACACTGACTCGTCCAAATAAACGCCAAACTAACCCCCATTCCGTTTATTAAATATAAAAATGGTAAACAATCAAAACTCTGATAAGCAATAATTATTGGATATTTATCTGCCAAATATGGAATAAACCAAAACAGAATAGAAAAACAATTTTGAGTAATCTCTCTCTCTCTCTGTACAAAGTTTCCATAATTGAAGATCGCAATTTCGACGATATACAATGCAGTTTTCTTGTTGCTACCAATATCAACGACATTACACGTTTCGTTATAACAAGCACTGTCAGATTTATCGGATAATGAGATATTAACAACCTTGAGGATGCTGAGTAATGGCTTATAAAGTCTCCAATTTCCAATGATGGTGCTATTCCTCACTGTTCCTCCTCCATGTGGGTTGCATCCTGGACAAGGTACCACTAGGCATCTAGACTAATGACAGCAGGGACTGAGTACACAACAATATATAACTGAACACCTATGATGTCTCAAGGTATATGTACACTATATAGAGCCGTTCGGCTAAGGAAGATAACCGTGACACAAAAATCTTTGTGAACAGTGTCACAAAGAGATCGTCCACCAGCCAAGAAAGTTCGTTTGTTATGCATATCAAGTCATCGAAATCGATCGTTTAATATGTCATACAAGCATAATAATAGTAATAAAGAAGAAGTGTTACCAACGCCACACAATAAAAATTTGTTCAACTACTCACAAATTGTAAAAACACATACACTCAAACATTCCATTGTAATGAATTCTAAAAATGTCAATCACTTTACAATACCTTAAATTCACTTTCATTATTAATTTTTTTTAAAAGTAAGCACAATGCTATTTCATTCTTTAAAACATAATCTTTGTCAAAACAAGCGTAGAAATTTACGTGAAATTTTTTTTGGTTAGTGAAGTAATCACCTCTTCATTATTTCCCATATGTATACGACATATAGACGATCGATTTCGATGACTTGATAAGCATAACAAACGTGGAAGAATAGCGAAGTTTCTTGGCTGGTAGACGGCATCCTTGTGATGTGGCCACTGTTCGCAAAGATTGACGAGGCCGCCTGATCTTTTGTAATGGTTATCTCCCTTAGCCCAATGGCTACATATGGTATACGTATACCTTTAGATACCTTTTAAGTATCCTGGGTGTATGTTCGCACCCACCCGCCGTAGCGGAAGCCCAGTTATACCGCTGTGCACTCGACCCTGCTGTTATTAGTCTAGATGCCTAGGGGCACCAGAATCAGGATGTAACGTAGAGGACTAACAGTCAGGAATATTACTATCATTGGAAATTGAGACTTATAAGTACTACTCAAACTCAGAATTATTAGTACGAAACGATATATATACATATATATACAGCCATTTCAAAAATTAACGCAAAAAATTATAAGAGTATTAAATCCAAATTTGTTTGTTATGTCCGATTGTTTTTTCGTAGAAATAAATATTGAGAATTAAACATTAGGTCAAGTACTTAATAGTTTCTCTATACATACTTAGAAATATTTATTTTAAATGGCTGTCTCGGTCAAGCTACTTCTATATAAACGTGGATAATAAGTTGAAGTACATAATTTTTATAATAATTAACCTATTATTTTGTGTGCTTAATTTCATCAAAAATAAACAATAACTGATCTTTAAAATTGATGTTAAACGCACATTCAAATCTGCCCTAATTGTGATGTCACAGTAATTATCAAAACAAACATCTAATTATTCTAATCTATATTAATAAAAATAATTTTAAAAATATTTTAAAACGAATCAAATAATTTATTGTTTACGTTTAACCTTGAGATTCCCATCATAAGCTTATTTTGCTTTCTGATTGCATTGTTTGTGGAATGGACAGTAGTAATAAAAAATGTTTTCATCTTACCGAAAATGAATATATCAAAGAATTAAAAAATGAAGGATTTTTACCTAAAAAATTGGGAATTTTATAGACTTAACCTTTCAACAATTTATTGAATTATTAATTGTCAAAAACCACGAAATTATCATAATGTTTGAAGAAAACGTGTAACAAGCAATATGGAGAATCAATAAATTGTTATAGAATCAAAAAGAATTATAATAAACCTATTTCAGAAACTAAAAGAAATAGTTTAAACAATTTTATTTATGCCACAATCAGAAACAGACCAATAGAATCTGGTTTAACGCTTCAATTACCAAAGGTTCAGCCATTTATTACTAAAAAAGAAAAGGATGATAGATTAACCTTTTGTAAACAGTGGAGTGAACGACACTTGTGTTGTTGGCGTTCCGTATACTTTGCCAATAAAACAATGATTCGGGACGAACCATTTGGCTACAAAAACAAAGTGTTGTGTGGGTGACGTTTTCAAAAACATTCACTTCCAGTTGTTAGAAAGAAAGCTCACCCTCGAAAAACAATGTGTGGTTTGGTATTAAGTATAACCAACCTATCAAATGGAGAATTATATCTGGTACCTTAAATAGTGAAAAATTTGTTTCAGTTATGAAGGATGTTTTTCATTATAAAATGCAACACGCTTACTCAGTGTTTACTGCTGTTTTTCAGGACAGTGCTCCATCTCATATGTCCAAAAATGTAATGTCATATTTATGTAAGTTTACTATATTTACTTTATATTTACATTTAGACAGTAGAGGGGCTAAAATCAAAAAATCTATCTTTCACTTAACTGCTGTCTAACAACCCGGATATCAATGTTATTAAAAATTTTTTTCAGTATGCTGAAGTGCATCATCAATGAGCATACTAAAATTGAGGATTTATGTGAACGTATTTGGTTTATTGTTCAATATGAGATGAAACAAGAATATATCAACACTCTCATCGACAGCATTCTAAAACGCCTGAATCATGTTATTCAAAAAAAGGGCGATCACATAGATTATTGAATTTTTTGAAGTTTCTAATGTCTTTGATCATTTGGTAACTGAAAAATTGTATATAATCCGTTTTTTTGTTAATAGTTGTCTTTATAAATCATGTTAATCATTTTACTCCATTTTCGATTTTTCATCAGTTGATATTTCATACAATTTTTTTTACTTACAATATATATGTATATATAATTATAGTTTTTTTCAATTACTATATAGTACTGTATATTTTATAATCGAAGTGACGTTTCTCTTGTATGCTATGCAGTTGCTAGAGAGGTTTTAGTTAAACAATCACTATTTTGCAGTAATTGTTGTGAGAGTTTATATAAACCTGTAACAAACCCAGTTACCAACCCCCCAATCAAAGTAATAAATTAAACAAGAAAGTAGTAACACTAATCAAATTAAGTAAACATGTGCAACTACCAACCTAAAAATACACCAACTATATTGATTTGTCCAATAACATAAACAAAACGGAACTTGCTAAAAACAAGTTTCAGTCCAATTTACAAACAACATCTAAATAGCCTTCTATGTATACAATTTTTAAAAATATCAATTTTCTTCAAAAACAAAAAAGTTACTTTGTTGTGATAATGGTTATATATATATATATATAACTACAATTGCAAGGTCACTATCTATTTAATAGCCTTGTAAGTAATTGTCCAATTAAAAAGAAGCATCCTAACCAACAACAAAAGTATTAATCTATTTAATCACGAACTACCTCTTTTCACAAACTTCATATTTAAATATAGTCGGTTTATAATTATCATATGAATAGTGACACAGTTTCCATCTATCCATCATTTCCGCATTTGTAGAACATAGAAATGCTAATAATCCTGAGGACTTGAGTAATACATTAACCGTTGAAACCAATAATAATAATAGCAACAACAACAATACAATAATAATAATAATAATAGTAATAATAATAATAATAATAATAATAATAATAATAATAATAATAATAATAATAATAATAATAATAATAATAATAATAATAACAATAATAATAACAATAATAATAACAATAATAATAATAATTAATAATAATAATAATAATAATAATAATAATAATAATAATAATAATAATAATAATAATAATAGTAATAATAATAATAATAATAACAATAATAATAATAATAATAATAATAATAATAATAATAATAATAATAATAATAATAATAACAATAATAATAATAGTAATAATAATAATAATAGTAATAATAATAATAATAACAATAATAATAATAATAATAATAAATAATAATATATTATAATAATATATAATATATTAATAATAATAAATAATAATAATAATAATAATAATAATAACAATAATAATAATAATAATAATAATAATAATAATAATAATAATAATAATAATAATAGTAACAATAATAATAATAGTAATAATAATAATAATAATAATAGTAATAATAATAATAATAATAAATAATAATAATAATAACAATAATAATAATAATAATAATAATAATAATAATAATAATAATAATAATAATAATAGTAATAATAATAATAATAATAATAATAATAATAATAATAATAATAATAACAATAATAATAATAACAATAATAATAATAATAATAATAATAATAATAATAATAATAATAATAATAATAATAATAATAATAATAATAATAATAATAATAATAATAATAGTAACAATAATAATACGAATCCACCTAATTTACAGCCCATCCTTATCATTGTCAACAGAAGCAATACTTTCCCTCATCCTTATCAATTCCACTAATAATCGACGGTTAAACATCAAAAACACTGTGTTAATAAAAACCATCTGGATTTACTCCAATCTGGATCCAACTTTCACGACTGAATAGAATAAAGGAGAATTTGTCACCCCAAAAAACAATAAAATGAAATCAAAATTGGAAGCAAAATGGATAAATCACGGATATATATATATTCTTTTTCATTCATTCATTTTGGTTGGTGACGTGGTCAACTCTTTATTATTTCCCATATTTATACGACATGTAGAACGATCGATTTCGATGGCTTGATAAGCGTAACACAAACGTAGAAGAATAACAATGCTTTGGCTGGTAGACGGCATCCTTGTGACGTCGCTACCGTTCGCAAAGATTGACAAGGCCGTCTGATTTTTTTGTAAGGGTTATCTTCCTTAGCCCCCGAGGGCGCATGATATACGTATACCTTTAGATACCTTGGTATCCTGGGTGTATGTTCGCACCACCCGTCGTAGCAGAATCCCAGTTATACCTGCTGTGCACTGACCCTGCTGTTATTAGTCTATATGTCTGTTGGCACCTAGTCCAGGATGCAATACGTAGAGGACGAACAGTCAGCTTGAATATCATCTGTCATTGGAATGAGACTTTAGTTATTAATCAAATCCTATGATCATTAGCATCCTTTTTCTTTATTAGATAAACATCTTCTTCCAAAGTTATCAGAAAGCTACAATTGTCATGTTAGAACGTGTACAAGTGTAAATAAGTTGAATTTAAATGTCCTAAATTGAGGCTTCACGTATGTTCAGTTTATAACGAATTGATTAATTTTTACAACTTCTACATATATAGAATTAAAAATACGGTGTAAATTTTCATTTTAAAAAGTCAAATAATTGAAACAAGACAGTTCGGTTTATTAATCTGTCATTTTTTTACCCGTGAACCTTAAAAACATTATCAAAATTTTGACACATGTAATTGCAACGTATTCAAAAATTGAAAAAAGTTTTTTTTAACTGCTAAAAATTACAGACAAATAAAATAGGTTTACTACACAATGCTGGTTTAACCGATAAAAACGAATGGTAGATTTTGTTTGAAAAATAAGCAGTTGAAAATGTTTGCAGAGTAACTTGGCAGCATTTGAGGACAGTGGGCAATTAGAATTGATCAGATTCACTATAAATGATAAATCTACAGTGTCAAGTTCAACCAACCAAAGTTCAGTCGTTAAGACGCTGGTTTGACACCAGATAGGGTGTGTGTGTGTGTGTAAAACTTGAAAGGTATCTATTGCTGTATCTATTGTGTAATTTACCTTTTTTTAAATGTTGTACATTTTCAAATAAATAATGTTATTTCGGTATAGTTTGCAATGTGATGCCCATTTTATACTTTACCCCCAAGTTAATACATTATTTTAATTGATCAGATTCACTATAAATAATAAATTTACACGTCAAAAGTCATCCACCCGTAGCTCAGTGGTTTAAGGCGCTGGCCTGACACTAAATAGGGCGCGGGTTCGAGTTTATATGTGTGTGTGTGTAAAACTTGAAAGGTATGCTCTGCTGATGATTCCAAATAAAGATGAAACAGCTGTACAGTGCTCCTGGTTGACTTAAAACCAAGTGAATTTACTATTCAACTGAATCTGACAATTCCAAACAAACTATACATATTGGAAAAATAAAAAAATTGAATATAGTTGAAATTTTGCGAAAAAAAATGTTTCAGATTGAATTACGACAGAATGCTTTAGGGCCATTTAGTAGTAATTCAAGACAATAATTTTACTGACCATTGTGCTTGGTAACATAGTCACCTCTTGAGCACATTAAATAATCGACTTCGATGGCTTGATAAACATAACAAACGTAGAAGAAGAATAAAGGAAGTTTATTGGCCAATAGTTGCAATAATTGACAAAACCGACTAATTCTTTGTCAGCGTTATCCGGTTGTTAAAGCAATTTATTAAAATACAATACAATAAACGTCCTTTAAAATGCTACATTTGTACAAATTTCACAATAAAATAATTAAGTTATTTTTGTTTTTTTATCAAAGTGACAATTAGGTGATGTCATTTGTAGAAAATATGTTTCGATGTGATATTTTAATTATTACTGCCAAAATAATGTTTAAGGAATATGTGTGCAAAATGTAGATATATCAAATGTGATTAAGTGATGTTAAGGAAGTTAACCTCCCCTCACCCATACTACGTTAATTTTCGCAGCAACCATATACTATATATATATATATTATATATATATATTTATATATCATAAATAAATAAAATGGGGTGGTCTAGCGGGTACAGCGCCGGAATTGGACCTCGGTGGATATGGGTTCGAATCCCATCGTCTGGCACTAAAATGCGGCCCACGTTTGGCTTCGCTAAAATGCTGTCCACGCTGAAAGTAGCAAATATTGAAATAAAATTACAAAAAAGTGGTGGAGTGGTCTAGCGGTACGGCGCTCGACTTGGACGTGGATGAACATCGGGGTTCGAATCCCACCACCGGCCCACCAAATGCGAGTCCACGTTCGGCTTTGCGCACATGTCCCCCCCCACTGCTGAAAGATGTGCGTTTTCCGTATAAAACATTCACAAGTAGCAAGTATACATGAAATGAAACTGGAAAAAAATGAATTATACTGACCCGATTATCCAGAGATTTGACAGATGGCACATAGGTCAAATCCTTGAACGACAGAATGGAACAAAACGATAGTGGTTTGGACAAATTGGCTACAGCTAGAGCAGCCCTCGTCTGAGCCCGCAATACGGCCTGTTCGGCGCACAATTGCAAATGTTCCTGTTGCAATTGACAAAAATAAAATTAAATCATATGTTCCTTAAACAAGACTTGTCAATCAAATGGAATATCGTGTATTGAACCTAAACTTGTATTAATGCTAATAATCCTGAAGATTTAGAAATGTTAATTATCTTGAGGATTTGAGTAATCAAAATACAAAGTATCAATTTTCAATGATGGTAGCATTACTGACTGTTCGTCCTCCACGTGATGCATCCTGGACTGGGTGTCCATAGGCATCTAGACTAATAACAGCAGGGTCCGAGTGCACAGCGGTATAACTGGGTTTCCACTACAGTGGGTAGGTGCGAGTATATACCCATAGTACGTAAAAAGTATCTTAAGGTATGCGTATACCATATGTAGCCCTTGGGCTAAGGGAGATTGCCCTAACAAAACAAACATCAGGCCGTCTCGTCACTTATCAAGCCATCGAAGTCGGTCATTTTTTATGCCGTATAAACGTGGAAAAGAATGAATCCATGTGTCTTATTGTAGGACGGCAAGGAAGAGTCAAACTTCACAATATTAAAATTAAACCTTCAAGCCTTCAACCAGTCTAACACAAATCGATTACCTGCCACGTTGACTACAGAATGGCATTAAGTGCCTTCTAATGATATACGTTGCAATAGTTCATTCATTTTGTTGGTGACGCGGTCACCTCTCTTCATTATTTCCCATTTGAGCGACATAGCAAACGATCGATTTCGATGACTTGATAAGCGTAACACAAACGTAGAAGAATAACAAGTTTCTTGACTGATGTAGACGGCACCTGTGACATCGCCACTGTTAAAAAGATTGACGAGCCGCCTGATTTTTTGTAAGGGTTATTCCCTAGCCCAAGGGCTGCTAAGATATACGTATACCTTTAGATACCTTAAGTATCCTGGGCATGTTTTGCACCACCGTAGCGGAAGCCCAGTTATTCAGCTGTGCACTGACCCTGCTGTTATTAGTCTAGATGCCTATGGTACCTAGTCCAGATGCACCACGTGGAGGACTACCACAGTCAGGAATATCACCATCATTGGAACAGATCTACAAGCACCAAACTGGTATCATACATATCCTTGCAATAGTTGAACGTCAAAGTATCATTGTAAGTTGCATGTCCTATCATTATCATCATATTCCTAACATCGACCCACGACCATCGTCGTGAGCAGGTGACCAGTCGAAACAAGTGACGAAAAGAACGGCAACTACAGCAGAAAATCATCTAATGAATTGAACGCCGCTTTTTAACACAAAATATCTACAAATCGAACTTTTCATGCATGGTTTTACAATATTATAATGTTAGCTCCAATTGCTTAAAGTAAAGAAATACGACAACTAATGTAACTGTACCATCGTGTTGAAACAAAATACAAAATAAGGCAACTCATTTTAATTAAAAACAATAGATTTGATTTATTATTTCAAAGAGGATATTGTCTCGGCTAAAACAATACTGACAGCATCAAGTTCAATACTGTATCCCATTAATATAAGAAAAATTAAAAGCATTGTTATCCAATTTGGATCATAAAGACCAAACGAGTTCCATTTAACAGCCTAAGCACACCACATGCACTACTCGCTTACGCTTGTCAAGATACACTCACGATACAAATAGCTAACAAAACTACTTGATTGTTATCAACAGACATGTGCAAATAATGTGCTTAATGTACACCTCACTGTTCAGACTGATGCTTCAACGTTTGAGCATATCGTCTATCTTGTTCATTGAACAATTCGTAAAAATACGGTTCCATTTGGGGTGGAGGCGACTGAATTGGGAAAGAAAATGGAAACAATGATCAGATTGATGAAAATATCGTTTCGTTTCGGTGTTGTCATTGGGCGAATATTACCCAAACAGACATTCATCGAACGAACACATTTTCATCAACCACCTGCTGTCCGATAATGGCGTCGCTATTCGTCAAAATTTGTCGAACTGTTGCAAACACTGGAATGCTTCCTTGAAGTATGGCTGAGTGTGGTGCAGTAGAGAAATATCGTTAGCCGTAAAGGAATATTCCAACTGTTTGACTAAATGGATGTCAGGTAAAACATACAAACGGCTAATTCGTCTCTATTGATTTGGCCAGGCGGTCAAGGAAAATTTGGACGGACATTGCAGCACGTGAAATGTCCTTATTGCTAAGCCCTCAACCACCTAAATCAATAAGTTAATTGTCCGTTTGTTAACTCGGGGATGTAATTAATATTTAATGTCAGCACACCGCGAGTGTTGTTCATTGGTGCACATTGCAAAAGTTCACGTTTTTGTAGACGTTTTGGTATTTGGACTACCCTGGGCGATACTAACCGGGTGGGAATGTTTATCCCCAAAGCTGATGCTGATTTATTCCTATAATTTACTACTTTATATTTAGATGCATATTGTCCATTCTTATCTAATCTGTTTCGGAAAAATTAAACTATTCTATACCCTAAACGGAATCTTGTAATCAATTATTTCACTTAGTCGATATATATATATATATATAACTGCAAAAAAATTTGAACTTTGTTTATTTTTTAATATTTAGTTGGTTTTCTTTAGAAAACTTTATAGACATTGAAAACTAAAAATATAAACAAAATAATAGCAAATATGCAACAATTTGTTTATGTATAGAATTTTTTTTTAATATTTTAAAATGTTATAAATTATGAGGAAGTTATACTTCAATAACAACAATTATATAAACGGAATTTATCTATTATTTTTAATTATACCTAAATTATTCATTCTTGTGCTCAACATCATTTTTAAAATATCTTTAAACACTCAATTTTTTGTTGTTTCGTAAACACAAAATTGAACGTAGCAATTGTCTTATAATGAAAAAATTAAAACCAAAACTCTTGAAAATATAATTTATTCTATAAATAAATAATTATCGTTTTAATTATTTGTTTTAATATATCAATATTAAATAATATAGTTGAGAGAGTTAGACCCCCATTTTTTTTAGTAAAAACGTTTGTTTTTACCAAAAATTATTGATTTGTATTTAAAATTAAATTAAAAATTGATATTTTTATTTTTTTTAAAAACTAAAATATAAATTAAGTATACCTTGTTGAAACAATACCAAAATATTATTGCTTCTTTTTTTAAATTATACAAGTTATTGTGTGTAACCAATGAAACACTTTCCTTTCTATTTGTGTAACAATTAAATAATACACTTTTTGTGTTTTGAAATATAATTAAGAAGAATATAATTTTCTGTTAGTAAGGAGAAGGAAAAATAATATGTTTTAACTTTTTAATTACAGAAAGTTTGGTTGATTTTTTCAGTAGGAAAAGGAAACACTAGAAGTGTGTTACATAATAATATAAAATTAAACAATTTTTAATTGTACATTTTAATTATACCTAATAAGACACTGACATAAAAGGATGAAATAAGGTACTGTGTATAAAAAAAATTGTACAAACATTTTTGTTAGAATTAATATTACATATGACTTTTTTGTCAAGGTTATTCACCGTTAACCGAATGGTTACATATGATATACGTAAACCCTAAGTCCAGTTATACATCACCATCATCGGGGATAAGCATCCCCATCCGATTATTATCGCCCAGGGTAGTCCAAATACCAAGACGTCTGCAAGAACATCAACTTTTGCAATGTGTACTTAATGAACAACACTTGAGGTGTGCTGACATTAAATATTAATTACATCCCCCGAGTTAAACCCATCCAATGATCTCTGTTGGCTGTATAGGGTAAACAAACAGACGCCCAATTAACTTATTGATTTAGAAGGGTTGGGGGCTTAGCATAAATAAAAGGACTGACTTCACGTGCTACAATGTCCGTCGAAATATTCCGTTGGCCGCCTGGCCTTCTTTTCCATCCGGGTAATGGATGGGCTTCCATAACTATTACAAACACAAGCGATTTTATTTATTATTCAATATTTTATTGTAAATTATTAAAAAAAAACAATTTAGTAATCCAAAAAATTAGATACGTTTTAAATTTTCTTTAATAGTTGACGTTATATTTTAGTCAGAATTGTACTCAACCTTCCAATATGAGTCAGTTAACATTTTATGTAATTTTTTATTATTAAAATTATAATTGTATTCTATTTTTTATTTATTCTGTTAATAGTTCCTATTTATGGTTACTACTTTAAATATTTGACAGGAAACGCCGAATGTGGACTCATCATTTTAGTGGGCCGGTGATAGTGGGATTCGAACCCCCATGCCCACCCACATCCAAATCGAGCGCTGTACCCCTAGACCACTCCATTGTATAATTAAACTAAGTTTATTTTTTTAGTTTGTGTGGTTGCTAAAAACCGTTTAATCAATTAGTCATATTTTTAAAAGTATTTTAACGGAGTTATATATATATATATATATATATATATATATATATATATATATATATATATATATATAAGAGAAACGATTTCCAAAAGGTTGACCCCAGACCACTTCATTCTAAAAATAGACGAGCTTTTACTGATAAACCACTCTATCAATAAGCTATTTCAATATTTCAAAACAAACGTACAGCAAGAAAAGAGTAATAGATAAAAATGTATGTCCATTCAAATAACATCAGACTGTTTGAATACCATACTAGACGAAATTGTTATCAACATGCAAGTATCCCATTGGAACACTGGACAAAATAACACGTATTTCATTATTGTCTCTTCTATTTTTCGTCTTACTGATTGCATATTTTTTCCCGACAGCTTTAGCGAAGCCAAAAGGGGGCCTGAATTGAGTGCCGCCAATAGCACTCGAACCCATCCAATGTTTACGTAATGCATTGCATTTCGTCATCTGCCAAACTAGTATTCTACTTTTTAAAAATAGAATTCCCGCGTCAAAACAACAACAACAACAACGTACATGTTTGATAATTGTAGATGACATTGGCGTTCTTTGAGAGCCCAACAAGTAGTTGCGTGTAACCAACAAATAATCTTGATAGCCATATGGAGCCTTTGGATGTACCTCGACCAAATTATTTACCAATTCACGTAACTACAATTCAAATTCAATGATAATAATAATAATAATAATAATAATAATAATAATAATAATAATAATAATAATAATAGTAATAATAATAATAATAATAGTAATAATAATAATAATAATAATAATAATAATAATAATAATAATAATAATAATAATAATAATAATAATAATAATAATAGTAATAATAGTAATAATAATAATAATAATCAAAATTCACATCACAATCATCATTTTCATGTTGTTTTTTGAAAAAAAACAAATGTTGTACAACAGTAAAGTGAAATGCCAAAATAACACAAGTCGCTAGATGTGTTCGATTTGATCCATTTTTTTTGTTAAGAAGTGTTCATTGTCAAAGATATTTAAACAGCAAGGCCCGGAAAGAATTACAAATCTACTGTATCGATAAGACCTAATCAGAATACAAGTAAAAGGTTAGGAAACGTATTAAATGTGTATCTCATATTAGGGACATACATATATCGGAACCCATTTAAACCTACAGAAAAAAAGTTAACATAACACATGACATGAGTTGGTAGCAGAGCAATCTCTTCATTAATTCCAAATTTGAATAACTTCTCGAATTCCCATACGAAGAGGTTGTCGAATGCGAATTGAATTTGGGAAGGGGATAAATGAAGTTTGTTGGCTAGAAGACGACACCAGTGTTCACAGGAATTGACGAGGCTACATATGGTAAATAGTTACCTTGAAATACCTTTTAAGTAACTTGGGTATATGCTAGCACTCATCAACTGAACGGGAATCCAGTGAACGTCGAGTTGCACCGCTGCTCACTCGATCCCTACTGTTATTAGTCTAAATGCCTGATGACACCTAATCCAGGATACACCATGTGGAAGAGGAACAGTCAGGAATATCACCATTATTGAAAATTGTAACTTTCTAAGCATTACTCCGGATCGTCGGGAACATTAACAACCCACACAAAAGAAGTTGTGAGCAACGTTTCAATTTAAATGCCACAATCATTGCAACTGAGTCGCTTTTGCCTGGTAAACTTATACAATAATTTGACGACTTAATATCATTATGTCCTCTAAATCCACTCATGACTACACTGTCCTTAACATTGTAGATCCACGAAGTATATCAGTTTACACTGACATGTCTGTACTTCCATTGCATGGATAGATGCATACACATAGATCATCTCGACTAGAATTTGCCACAAATAGAAAATTGAAAAAGCTTTTCAATTCATGTAAACAGTGATACTACCATCACAAGGATGCAGTGCAAGGAAAATCACTTGCTAGACGCATGCAATATTTGCTTCGCTTCATGAAAATTTGAATGTTCAAAATAACAACTGTATGTCAACCGAACCGAATAAACTGCACTTCAACATACAAACACACACACACACACACATCCACCCACGTGAAAATCAATGATCATCGATCCAATCACTCACATTCTTGTTTAATTCGGCCACCTTGTTGTAGGGATTTTGAAACCGCAACAATTCCACATATTTGCGTTCATCGCCAGGAACAGCCGGACACATCAAATACGAACTCGATTTGTCGTCTTGTTGTGAAGATGCTGCTGATACTGCTGCTGCTGCTGCCGAATCACTATGAAACACGTAGTCGGACGTCAATACGCTGTCGACTGGCTCCGAGTTGGTTGCAAAATCGGTCGGACACACGTTGGGCGACGTCATGTCCAATTTCAAATCACAATCGGAATCGACAGGCGCCGCTTTGGCGGCGTTTGACGACGAGACAGACGACGTGGAAGAAGACGACGAGTCGGTGGTCTTGATGCCAGTGTCGAATTCGTCGTTGACGTTGGTATCCATGGCGGTATGGCCAGATGGCGGCAGAGTGGGAACATCGGTGGACCGCGAAGGAGACAAGTGAATGCTGTCCGAATTGGCATAGTGATGATCGACATCCATGAGGCTTGGATTAGTGGGAAAGGAAGTATCGGTTGACGATTGGATGTTGGTAGCGGCGTCCTGGATGCAGAGTGACGACGGGGTGTTTGCCGAATTGACAACGCCGTTCGATGCGATTGAAGACGACGTGACGATGGTTGGGGTGGTGTTGGTAGTCGATGTAATAGACAACGACGAAGAAGAAGAAGATGAAGAAGAAGAATAGGTGTGGGAAATAGGCGAATTGCTTAAACGCGGTTGGAGTTCGGTAGTTGGATGGTCGGCACGAGAACGCAATTTGCGCTTTTTTATTGGAGTGCTGTCGCCAACTTCAATTCCGATAAAAATGCAAAATAGAACATAATGATGATAGACCAAAGACATCATAACATACATCAGCTCATAAAATGTATTTAAATAACTAGAAACGCTAATAATTTGGATAATTTTACATGTACTTACAAAAACGCAATGTTCAACCTCCACGTGGTGCATCGTGGACTAGATACACCTAAAAACCGAGACTAACACAACAGACACCGAGTGTATAGCAGCAAACTGGACTTCCGTCTTAGCGGATAAGTGCCAACATACACTTAAACGATATCTGAAATTATGTCTATACCATATGCAGCCCTTGGATAACCCAGACAAAAAATTAGGCGACCTCGTCAATCTCTGCAAACAGTAGGGCCGTCACAAGGATGCCGTCCATCAGAGTTGATTGTTCAACATGTCACCAACCAAAATCAATCAATCAATAAATGGAGTTAAACAACTTGCATTGTTTTCTATGCAAAAAGCATCTACGCCCAATACATGTAACAAAAAAATAATAAAAATATGTAGCCAAAAAACAACATCCTTTTAATGACATTATAGCTTACAACGATTAAATCTAGGATCAACGATCAAGGTCTAATTGAAACTCAACCGTCTACATTGGAGACTCATGAAAACGTTTCAATTTTTATTTTATTCATTTGTCTCTACTACGTGTGAATGGTTTGGGACGGGAAATGCACATATACGCCAAGCCGAACGTAGTAGGCCCGCATTTTAGTGGGTCGGTGATGGGATTCGAATGCCAATGTTCATGCAGGTTCGAATTCGCGTACTGTACCGCTAGACCAACGCCGCAAACTTGCCTATCTCGTCCATTTTTGTGCATCGACTTGCCAAGCAGACAGCCTTGCGTCCGGTTCGCGCTCTGCACTGGGCTTTGGCGCAGCACCATCGAGAATGAGGGCCAGGATCAGTTTGACTAACGTCCTGGACTGATCCCTAGAAGCACGATAGTAGTTAGTCTGAGCAACGCTCAACAAATAGCACTAGTGGAACTCTCTCTCTCTCCCTCTCTCTAGTCTATAGGATCGAAGCATCCCGTTTTGTACCAACATCGATAGCAGTACATTATTGTGAAAAACCTGGTGAAAAATGTAAATTCAAATGTACTTATTCATTTCTATCCATCATACGAAGTAGCCATCTAGTCCATAATCAAACAAAAATAATTCGACCTTCACTTGGATTCCTTAACTTTGTCCAACAACACAATCAATCATTTTAAGAAATTATTATTGTTGCTGCTTGAATGGCTCGTCACGAAAAACCAACCGCTGGCACTCAATGTTGGCAGTCGAACCGATGCACGTCCAAGTTTGAGACTAGCGCTCGACCACCACCCAAGTACAACAACAACTCTAATTACACACATCCAAAATACAAAATTACCATGGCGTTCCTTCTCTTCGCGTTCACGTTGGGCAGCTGTATGCGACCTCAGAGTACGTCCGCTACGATGTCGATGTACATCCTGAACGAAAAGTAAACAAAATGCAAAACCGTTTTTAAAAAAATAACACTTTTCAATCGGACAACTTGCCCGGCGTGATCTAACGGTCCAAGGCTCGATTTGGATCTCGGTGGGCATGGCGGTTTGAATCCCACCACCGGCCCACTAAAATGCGAGCCCACGCGTTCGGCTTGGCACAAATGTCCCCACTGCTAAAAGGCATGTTTCTCGTCAAGTGTAAGGTTGTGACTGACGTTTTGAGTAATGCTCACGAAATCTTAATTTCCAATCATTGTTGCCATACCTGTGGCTATCACTGAGTCTACAACGATATAACTGGGATCCACCTTGGAGAATATGTGCCAGCATGGATCTAGAGTACGTAACAAGCATCTTGATGTACGAGTATGCCATATAAATTCGTTGAGCTAAAGGAGACGACCTTGACAAAAAATCAGGCAGCCTCGTCAATGTTTTGGAATGCTACATATTAGCGACAAAAGTTCATCACTATTCTACATGTGTTGCGCACACATAAGATTGTCTTGACAACAAAAATAAAAACCAATTACTTGACACCCGCTAAAAATACAGAAATAACCGCGTCACCAATCCATATGTATTTTCATGTTGGTTGATGACATGGTATCACCTCTTCATGACTTGCCATATCTATACGGCATAGCAAACAATCGACTCCAATGGCTTGATAAGCCTAACAACCGTGCGGAAGAATAACAACGTTTCTTGGCTGATAGACAGCATCCTTGCGACGGAGCCACGTTAGCCCAACAGCTACATATGGCATGCCCATTCTTTAAGATACCTTCAAAATACCCACCCGCTGTAGCAAAAACCCAGTTATACCGCTCAATCCTTGCTGTGTCAGTCTATATGCTTGGAAGAACTTAGTACGGGATGCACCACATGGAGCTAATAGTCAGGAATATTACCATTAGTAGAAAATGAGACTTTACTGAAATTCTATAAAATGTTCATTTCCTTCAAACAGCTAAAATATAACATTATCTTCATTTCTAAGTGTTGTATATTCATCGTAGACTGCCAATATAGTGTCTTAACTATCTCGATAATTTGAAAAGTACTTACTTTCAACCCCTCATTGGCATGTATTCCACCGCCACCACCACTCGTGTTATTGCCGGTCTGCTGCTGCTGCTGATTGCTTTTGCCATTTGTTGGACCACTATCATAGAAATTGTCACTCAAACGAATGTTCGACACCAAACCATTCTGAGACGAGCAATTCGATTCCATTTTGGATACGTCCACATTCATCGCAAAGTCGTCTGAACCGGCAAACTTGTCGTTAGACAATGCAGATGCGTCGTCATCGCACGCCACTTCGTCGACGAAATGATTGGCGGCATTTGGATCGACACAACAACATTCGTCAATCGACTTCGAATCGAGTGTGTCAGCAAAATCGGTAGTTGATTTGGCGTCGACCTTGACACTTAACTGTTTAGTCGTGCAATCGACAGTCTGACTGTCGCCGGCATCGCTACTGATATCCATCGACGGAGGATGGATAGAAAACTTGGTGTCGACATCCTGAATGCCTGCCGAATCTGTGTCACTCGAGGCGCCTGAAGCAAATTTGATGCGTAGAGGAGGAACTTTTTGTGAATTGTCATCCATTGCAGGCGGTGCTACATCCAACTGGGTTGTGGGCTGTGATTACACAAAGAAATGCGTGACAAATCATTTGGTTCAATGTGTTTCAAATGTATACGTGTCATGTGATGTGCAATTGCGACTAGATTAATAATTGCGATCAATAATCACTTGAGCAAAACTTGCATGTTGAAACATATTGAAGTAAGTCGATTGTGCTAAAAGACAAATAGATTGACTTTCTTTTGCCGACAAGGTTTTTTTAAATCTAATCAAACGTCGACAAGACGTCAGTTTGGGGGTGGGGGGTCACATAGACTAATAAGATGGAAAAATCGATGCAGATATTCATCACCAGCAAGAATGTGAATGTATTCAATACGTGTACTAATTGAATTGCTCGTTTTATTTATGACTATTAAATTGACACGATTTTTTTCAATCTTCTGTTTTTACCTCGAAACGTCAGAATGCTAATGATCCTGAAGATTTGAGTAATGCTTATAGAGTCTCAATGTCCAATGATGATAATATTCCTGACTGTTTCATCTCCACGTGGTGCATCTCAGACTAGGTGCCCACAGGCATCCAAACTAATAACAACAGGGTCCGAGTAGACAATGGTATAAGTGGACTTCATTATGGCAAATGGGTGCAAGCATCCACCCACGTGTAGCTGTTGGGCTAAGAGAGATAAACCTGACAAAAAATCAGGCAGCCTCGTCAATCTTGGAGAACAGTGGCGACGTCACAAGGATGCCGTCTACCAGCCACGAAATTTCGTTATTCCTCTCCATTTGTTGTGCTTATCAAGCAATCGAAGTCGATCGTTTATATTCCGTACAAATATGGAAAATAGTGAAGAGGTTAACACGTCACCAACCAAATGAATCTGGTTTTGACTTACCTTGTGTAAACAACAGTTGCATCATCACAAGGATACCGTCTTTATTGCATGTTTACTTTTGTTTCACATTTAAAGTATGGGAGGCAATGGTTTGAGATATTGTGAAATTAGAGAAATAATAGAAAGAGTGACTGCCATCAACCCATTACCTTTTATTATTGGGCTTTATAAGATGACAGCATTGAATGGGCATCGAGGTTCGAATCCCACCATCGGCCCATTCAATTACTATTATTATTAATATTATTAATATTATTATTATTATTATTATTATTGTCATTATTATTATTATCATCACTATTATTATTATTATCACTATTATTATTATTATTATTATTATTATTATTATTATTATTATCATCACTATTATTATTATTATTATCACTATTATTATTATTATTATTATTATTATTATTATTATTATTATTATTATTATTATTATTATTATTATTATTATTATTATTATTATTATTATTATTATTATTATTATTATTATTATTATTATTATTATTATTATTATTATTATTATTATTATTATTATTATTATTATTATTATTATTATTATTATTATTATTATTATTATTATTATTATTATTATTATTATTATTATTATTATTATTATTATTATTATTATTATTATTATTATTATTATTATTATTATTATTATTATTATTATTATTATTATTATTATTATTATTATTATTATTATTACTATTATTATTTTCTCAAATGTTCCAAACGGCATTTGTCAGTAGCAAAGCCCTCGATGGGCATCCGTATTGAGTGAATCCATGATCGGACTTGCCCACCTGTAAGCTTGATGCCATCGCCCACTTGTATACGAAACAATGGAAAAGGAAAAGAAGAAGTAGACAAATGTTTCCAACCTGCTATTAAGGCCATTGAATGGCTGACACATGACCGGATAATTGATGGAAATGCAAATTCAATTCGATATTGATTCTATTACAAAATACATCACCTGACAATCGAAGTCTAGTTTTCATCTATACATAATGCTAACGTATTAGTTAATTAATTCATTAATTAATTAATAAGGTATTTGCACTATACACTCATAAATGTAATTCAAGTGAAAAATAAATTGTATACACTTTAATGAAAGTCGTTAAGACAGACGCTCGAAAAAGAATACCGTGCATCAACTGCATCGACCAAAATACCATTCATTTAAGTGCCACCATCAACAATTGACTCCAGTTAAGTAAATTCATTATTTGGTAAAAATGACAATTATATAACAGAACACAAATTATTAAAAAACAACACATGTCCTTGAATGGGATGTTAATGATCCTGAGGATGCTGAATAATAATTTATAAAGTCTCAATTTCCAATGGTGGTGATCTCCTTGACTATTCCTCCTCCACGTGGTTAATCCTGGACTAGGTACCCGCAGGTATTTAGACTAATAACAGCAGGGACCGGGTGCAAAACAGTATAGCTAGGCTACCGCTTCGGTAGATGGGTGAAAGTATACACCCAGGGTACTTAAAAAGCATCTTAAGACATTCGTATACCATATGTTGCCCTTGGGCTCAAGGAGATAACCCTGACAAAGAATCAGGCGGCCTCGTCAATAGTTGCAAACAGTGGCGACGTCACAAGCCAAGAAACTTTGTTACGTTTATTAAGCCATCGAAGTCGATCGTTTTATATGACATAAATATGGAAAATAATGAAGAGGTGATCATGTCACCAACCAAAATGAATAGAATAAGCAAACAACAACAATTAGTGGGGTAAAGTCACATCTTCATTAATTCCAAATTCGCATAGCATCTCGAACAATCCCATTCCATTGTTCACAATTTTCGGAGGCGTGTAGGAATATGTCAGTCCAACCGACTTAGCCATTGTTTCTAAAATAAATTACCCGGCCATGATTGTGTGAAGATCGTCCCGAACAGCATCCATCCGAGTACATTTTGTGACCTCCTTTTCTCTTCTTCCAGTCGGTATTTGGACAAGCCAGGGTTACGGTACGTGAGATTGAATCAGGATTTCTACGAAGAATGTGTCCAAACCAACGCAATCTTCGTTGTCACGATACCAATGAAGGAAGATCATAAAATTGAAGGTCATTTCAAATTTGGCGGTTACTGATCTTCTTCGTCCAGTCCCTTAATACGGATGATGCTACATGTGTGTTGTGCCAAATGTATCCAAGAGATCCTGCTTCAAATTTGTCAAGCTTCTTGATCTCTGACCCCGTAAAAGTCCACATTTCAGCTGCGTACAGAAGTACTATGCGAACCAATGAAAATGTTCATCTTCGTGTTTGGGTTGATGGTTTTACGTCTCCATAATGGATCGACAAGCTTTCCAAACGCAGTAGCAGCCAAACAAATTCAACGATTTACTTCATTAGATGAACCATCGTCAGAAGTAATTGAGGAGCCCAGATACGTAAATTCCTTTACATTGGGGAGAACGACATTATTTAATACAATCCTCGCATCAGGAACTTGAGACGATATGATGACTGATTTTTTTGGGTTTATCTTGAGACCATATTCACCGGAAACTTTCACGAGGAAATCCAATGCATGCTACAACTGAACTTCGTTCTCAGCTAGAAGTACAGCATCATCAGCGTATTTTAAGTCCGTAATGGGCGTAGTACCAACATACACACCTTCCATTTGTACAGAGATCTTGGCAAATATAGCATCAATCGCACAGTTGAACAAAAGTGGAGCAGCCACGCAGCCTTGACAGACACCACTGCAAATTTCAAACGACTCTGCAGTAGAACTGTTGCAATTGCCGGATTACAGCAGTTGAGTTCTCGTACAGAGCACGTAGAAGATTCACAAGTTTCAGAGGTGTTCCATCACGTAACATAGCGATCTGTTCAGTGAATCAAATGCTGAAGAGTAGTCAATGAAGCCTACATACACGTAGGACGCTGAAACTTTGCCCGAAATTCAAAAATGCGTCGAAGTGTATAAACTTGATCGATGCATCCCATACCAACAAACAATTTACAAAGAAGTATGATTGAATCTCCCAGTGAATCACTACTTCTCAACTAGCGCAAAATTGTATTGTTAACTCCGCCTAGTTTAGACCAGGAATAATTCAATCTAACCAGTCCCAAGCCTGGATAAAGGAGGAGGGTTTGAGCATACAAGATTGGCAACCTGGCCTCTGTAAAAATTTATACTGCTACAGAAACAATCAAGAGGACGCCATTGCAACAAACAACGGTAAAGAAGTGATCGCACGTATCTGGATGACAGAGTTACACAGATGACACGGTTGAGTGAAAGCCAAAAGGAAGCTCAATCTTCGATTTGTAGAAACTTCAATGCCAACGAGACTTTCTTATTGTTGTTGTTGTTTTACTGTAATTATTGTCTTATTGCCCCATACTTATTTCTAGAGCAAAAGGGTTTTGTATAACAATATAATAATAACTGCGACCAATTTCATTATTTTGGTTTGAGACACTCACTTCGTGACATTTATGTCCTTAAAAATGTTTCCATCATAGACTCATTGAGAAAAAATTAATAATTACATGCCTTTGACCAATTTGTGGTCTGAAAATGGCCCCGCAGAGCACACAACTTCTGAAAGCCGAGTCAATTGTGCTACAACAACCGTAGAACAATGAAAGGAACGGTAGATGATAAAACCAACCAAGGGAAAACGTTGCGAAAAAAGGAACCAATAAGAGTTAGATAACCTGTTGTGAGTGCATGATTACTCGGCCGTTGGGGATGGAAAAGTGTTAAAAAAGTGTGACCAAATTTGCACGATGATGTAATACAAATTGTATAGTGCTATGTAAATATTGATTTTTCCACCTTATATACATTTTCAAGGTCAAACAATCCCCTTTTGATAGAAGAATATGCACCAACGCGACTCACACTTGCTCACGAAGATTGACCAATAGAATTTTTTTAAATTCTTTTTACCTTGGTTGGTTTTATCATTTACCAAAGGAACATCGTTCATGCGCACGTGTGTACAACTACAAATATGCCAAAATGGAGTGAACAAAAGCAAAAGACAAAAAGTCACAAACATCAATTGAAAACTTACGACATCCAAAGATAAATCGATTTTTATAGGCCCGCCACCATTCAAAACGTCATATGTACTGACCTCATTGCTACTACTGCTAGTGGTAGCTGTTGTAGTAGTAGTAGTAGTAGTAATAGAAGCAGAAGTAGTAGTAACACTGGTATGAGTCGAAGTATCATTGGGACCAATGGTCGTAGCATTCATGTCACTCGCATCCGAACTGTCCCTTTTCATATAGCGCATGCTCTCGGGTGCCTCTGCAGTCACAGCGGTTGGCGACATTTGATTCTTTTGTTGCTGAAGTTGTTGTTGTTGTTGTTGCTGCTGCTGTTGTTGTTGTTGTAATTGTTGTTGTTGTTCCATGAGTGTATATTGACCGGCTTCTTTAGCAAACCGCAAACGCAACGGCGGACCACACGTGGAAATCAATTCGGACGTCGATGACACCGACGCGACAACAATCGATTCGGACGATTGGCAGTTGCAACTGTCGTTTTGAGTCGATCGTAATTTGGTTGGGGTATTGGGACTGCTCGATTTCGTCAAGGTCGATGTGGTGATAGGTGTTGTCGTGATAGTACTACAACTAGCAGTTGTTGCTATTGTTGCTGCTGTTGTTGTTAAATTGTGATGTAGTGACTTGGTCGAATCTGGCGAAATGTTTGAAGTTGCGGGTGGTGGCAATCCCGCTGTATCATCAGATTCGTCTTCAAATGCATACGGATCTTTTTTGGCTATATATATATATATATATATATATAAACAATAGTATTAGAATTTTAACCTAAAATAATTACAATATTTAAACTAAATATTTTTTTTTAATTATTATAAAGTTGAATAATACCCGACATAGAGTTAGTTAGATGTACGAGACAATAGTTCGAAACTTACTACAGTTGCAATTTGAGAGTTTGGTGCTAATCTATTATATATTGTCCTTTTTACATGGAAGATAGATGCATGCGTTGATAAACACACTCTCTATATTGTAAGTAATTATCGATACAAAATATAAACATATTCAAGCACATACTCACGCACACGCACACATTAACAGACACACAAGCACACACAATTACTGCTTGTTGGTTATCCAAGTATTATATATATATATATATTGGCTTGTCTAAAACCAACATCCAATAATACCAGTACCATTTAGATATTATCACCAATTACTACTAGATTGATAATAATTAAAATAGCAAAATAGCATACATACGATGGTATGTGCATGTATGCTTATTTGCTGGATATAACACACACACACACATACACATAAATACGAACTAAATGTATTCCAACTTCTGATATACAAACACATCTCATTACAGAGTGGACACGTATTGCCATATAAGGATGACACAAGCTATAGGTTATCGTGTATATATTAATATATAAAAATGAATGTGTGTATGTGTGTAACTTTTAGAAAAAATATGCAAAAAAGAGATTAAGGTTATCATCAATAAGGAATGAAAGATAAAGTATCAAACAAAAACATATGATGATCAATATACATACATATACCTAATGACATGTATGCCAAATTTCAAATTGCCTTTGTCGTCAAAACAACCACACCACCATCATATGAATGCATGTAATACACCAAAAAATAGGTGCAATTGCCCCCCTATAAGCTTCTTTCTACTAGACAAAATTCACTTATAATTAACTTTGCACTATACATTGAGTAGCACAAATCAACTACACCTCGGAAATGAACCGATCAGGCCAATTCCAAGTCTGGATGTAGGAGGAAAGTTTGCGACAGGAAGGTCATCCGGTACATTAAAAAAATCGACATCATAACGCTTCAAATTGGTTCACAACACAAAACCAAATTGGAGAAAATTGATTAGAAACAACGCCTCGTAAAAGAGCACTTCCTCTTTTGAGAAGTAGTGGTAAAAATCAAACGAAACTGTTAATAGCCAGCTTTGTATTCAATGTCCTTTAGTTATAAAATAAAAACTAATATTCTACTTTAAAAAGTGTCACCCTTATCATCGTCATGAGTGAAATGCCATGTAGAACAATCGACGGATTTAGAAAAGTAATCAATAAAATTGGTACATTGAACAATCTCCTTTAACCAATCAAATTCATCCTTATTAAATCGTAATCCTTTATAAAACTATACAAATCTGTTAGTGTATAAATTTTCATTTTATTGAAAAAACCTATACTATAAATGCACATTACTTAAATTTAAACACATTCTCTTCCTCCCCAATGATTTGCACTCAATTCAAAGGGGCAGTAGTTACAAGAACGAAATAAGATTTTTTGACAGCTGTTGAATAGTGCTAATTATATTTTATAATTCTACCTAATTTAGTGAACTGAAAACTACTTCTACTGAAGCATCTAAGTCAATAACCATAATAATAATAATAACAGTAATAATACTAATAATAACAATAATAATGACTACAAAAAACTGCATATTACTTATTGAAACTTTTTATAATCAATGAAAAAAATAATAGATATGCTTATTAATTATTTTTCCATAAATAACTTTTGTACATATACAACTCGCATGCATCATAGCAATTAGGTGAATAAAAAAACTCGTAAAACACAACATTTTTTATACATCAAAACATCATAGTTTTTAAACGCTTTCGATGTAAGTTGAGTATTGAGAAAAGTTGTAATATATAAATAGGATACTTAACTATTAGTACCGAATTAGTGCAATTTCAAATATATATCCTTTCATTTTAAAAACAATAATAAAATTACCGGTAACAATGCAAAACAAAATTATATATTAATGGCCACATATTCCATTATGCTAATATATAGAATACTAATAATCCTAAGAATTTTAGTAATTATTATAGTCTCAATTTCCAATGGTGATAATACTAGCTCCATACCTCCACGTCGTACATTCTGAACTCAGACTAGTATGGATTAGAGACTAAGTTCAAAGTGGTATAGCTAGAAATAATGCAGATGTAAACACATCACCAACACCACTATTATTATTAAAATAATTCTTGTATTTCTATTAAAAAGTGCGCATTTCCATACAGATGCATCACAATAGAAAATGGATAAAACAGATTAAGTCACTATATCTTTAAAATAATAGTGAAAAAGTAAAATGGTAGATTGTTAGGTTGCTGTTAAGCAGTAATTAACACTGAAAAGCTAAATTAAATCTTTCCCAGTGTGAAAAGAATTAAAATGAATACGACAATAAAAATTAATAGTCTCTTAGATAATACTGTTCAAAGTGCAATAATATAATAGGGATGCCAAGTCTATGAAAGAAGCGATACCAAAGAATTAGATCCACTCGACCCCTCTAAATCCAGAAATAAAGTTCCTACCAACAAGTCACTATGTCGCTGTTTGAAAAAGAAATTGGACTATAAAACTAGCAACCTGACATTTGTAAAAAAACAAGTAAATTTTTGTGCGAAAAATTGATTTATGCACATTCACTTCAATGTAAATAGAACTGTAACAAACTGAACAAATAACTCTACGTTAGTCTGTTACCACTCACTGTTCGTTGTAAATGAAAAAGCTTAAACTGAACTGTATTGTAATAAAATGAAGTTGAGAAAAACTCATAATCTGTCTACTTAGCCAATCACATTCGGTTCGATATTGAATAACACCCACAGCACAAAAGTGTACAGCATTTGATCAATGTGATCATTCTTTTAAAAATGCACATTTTTTTCAAAAAGTTAAAATTAAAACATAATCCAAAAACAGCAACAATAACAAAATAACTGTGTTTACTTGTGAGCAAAAACGTTCTAATTACAATAAATAACACTAGTTTACTTTACTACTCATAAGTAGTTTAAACATTAAACAATATTTTATCCTAAACAAACATAAAAAGTAAGTATATTTAAATATTTTTTATAAAACGCTGATAGTTTTAATTTTTTTAAAATAACGTTTAACCAAACTCAACAAAAAATAATGCCAATGTTTATTTTCGAAAAAATATCTACATAATATCAAATATTACAATTCAAACATTAATTTTTTTATTAGCACCACTAATATTTACCAATTCATTTTTTTAAACTGTATGAAATTTACATCAAACCCTATTTAAAATATCTATTATTAATTAAATAATCAATATCATACAAAAAACTTATATAAAAAAACCGGATTTATTAAAACTGGCAAAACTTAATTACAAAAATCTTGCTTTCAATTTGATTTACTACTTATTGTATTTAAGTAAGCAGAAATTATTTTTAAAATAATACTTGTATCACAACATTTTATCTTTTAATGCATATAAAAAACATAAACACGTATTCAATATTATAACAGAAATAATATATTATTATCATTATACTGAGCTATAATACTTCAAAATATAACACAATAAACAATACAAAAGATAATAACATAATAAACAACAATTTTGAAAGCCAAATACTGTTAAATAATTTTAAAAACACTAATAATAATAGTATTAAATTTCCATATTGTGGAAATGTAGCGCAGTCATTTCAGAACACGTAATAATTAACAATAATAATAATAGTAATAATAATTTAGTAAAAGTAAATTATACAACTATACCCCAATGGAAATTCCAATTAAAGCCCTATTATTCACAAATGTAATTACAACTTTTCTACCGTTAATACAGAAAAATCTTCACCATTAAACACTCCATCAATATTTGATCAACCTAGAAAAACACGGTGCTTAAGATGAACCATTCTACAACAACCTCTACCCATAAACTTCATCTTAGCAACAAAATAATCAATTAATTTTTTTAAGTCAACCTTTTTCCCCATGATTCTGTACTGCTCGCCAGTTATATTTCCAGGTCTTTTAAAAAACAATTTTTTTATTTTAAAAAGATGTATTACCATGATAGCTAAGTTAGTAGACATCACACAACTAAAAATTACCAACAAAATAATTGAGGAACACCTTAAGAATTAACGTCTACTAATCGAACGAATAATGAATTACAAAAATCATCCCCGACCTCAACAAATCAATTTCATCCAACGAAACAAGGATAAAATTTATTTATATTCAATCAAAGACAAACATTTACCATTCCTTATTTGGTAAAATATTCAATCAACCCTGAACTCATCAAGAATGAACTGTTCTTGTCTCTTTCAATTCATGTGCTTTGATGTTTTCACGTCAAAGATTGCTTATCTTTTTACTGGCCATTTTGTATTAACATATCGTTTTCTTTTTTTATTCCATATTTTGTAAGCTATGATGCCGAATATACTTCTATTGAAGTATTTAAGCTGATTGTAATTGCAATAGTTAATTTCTTTCTGTTGTTAATATGACACGTGAATAATCGGAATATTTTTTTATGTTTGCTACTTTGAATGTTTTACGAGAAACGCATCTTTCAGCAGTGGGAACATTTTAGCGAAGCCGGGCGTGGGCAGGTGATGGGATCCTAACCCCCATGCCCACCAAGATCCGATTTCGAACGCTGTACCGCTGACCACCCTGACATAACTATTTCTATAAATTAAGTAAATAAAATGTGTAAAAACAGATTGGAACCAAAAATTATAAACAATCATGCTTTAAATTAACTAATAATAGTACGTGCATTACTAATAGTGTTTCTACAAAATAGAAAATTTACATTCAATAAAACATTTTAGTGTTACTGTAATAATTTTTAAAATATCTGCAATTAACAATTTAACAACTTTAATAAATAAATAAAACTGCTTTTTTTCCAAAATAACAATTTTATTACAATATACTGACTACTTTTTTTACCATCAGTAGATAATAAAAAGCTAATTTTTTCTATTGGCTGTTGTGATTTCATCAACGCCCACCTACTGAAAATGGACACATTCACACTGAAACCATTTCTATTGGTCCAAATTATGATCATAAAATTTTATAACTTTTTCATGATATGACGGTTAACAATTGCCCAAAACCCCATCGAGGACTTCATCGGATATCATTTCGACCTATTCAAGCTATTAAACAAATCAAGACGAGCAGACATCTTGACAACGCACCGCTAATTTTGTTTTGCAATTCACTTTTTGATCCACCACCACTATTATTGTGCAAAACACTTGCATCTGCACTAGTACTCGACACATGATCCAAAGTATGACTTTGATAGGCATGTTGATAACTTTGATGACTACGATGGTGCTGGTGTTGTTGCTGTTGTTGTTGTTGATGATGATGATGATGATGGTGATGATGATGCTGATGTTGCTGTTGCGACTGATAGGAGTGGTGGTGATGATGATGAGAATGGTGAGAAGGCGGCGACGTAAGAAGTCCTGGCGATACGTTGGAAGTGTGACTCAAATTCGACGTGCCATCTTCCGAATCCGAATACACATTGTCCGGACTGTTTCTGCCAGTATTATATTTAGATGACGATGGGCCGTGAAGATCGGAATTGGATTTGCCGTTCACATGCATCGAAGATGCACCACTGTGCAAATAGGACGATAGTGGATGATGTCTGGTAGATACTTTCAGTACATTTAACTTGGAAGAAGAAGATGCAGACAATGGTCCGATGGATTGGTTTTGAAATAATTCCATGTGCTATAATGTGGAATAAAAGGTACACACACGCGCATGTAAAAGATATCTCGCCAATTATTTATATAGTTTTAATGCTTGAATAGGATGCTAATAATCCTGAGGATTTGAGTGAAGCTTACAAAGTTTCAAACTTTGTGATATACCTAACTGACCCTCCTCCAAGGGGTGTATCCTGGACTAGATGTCCACAAGCCTCTAGACTAATAACAGCAGGGACCGAGTGCACAGCGGTATAACTAGGCTACCGCTTTGGTGGGTGGATGGAAGCATACACCCAGGGTAGTTAAAAGGCATCTTAAGATATTCGTATACCATATGTAGCCCTTGGGTTAAGGGAGATAACAGTGACAAATAATCAGGCGGCCTTATCAATTTTTACAAACAGTGGCGATGTCACAAGAATGCCGTCTACCAGCCAAGAAATTTCTTCTATGTTTGTTACGTTGTTATTAGTCGAAATGCCTATAAGCACCTAGTCCAGGATGCACCACGTGGAGGACGAACAGTCAAGAATATCACTATCATTGGAAATTGACACTTGATAAGCATTGCCCACATCCTCATGAATCATTAGCATCCAACTGGGTGCATTGACTACAAGGCACTTTTCATTTTGAAAAACATTCAAGCAATACACACATGGAAACATTGAACAAAAACAAGAATGCTGCTTGTGCTGTCGCTTACATGACTGACCAAATTCAACATTTCTTCATCCTGACACAAATCCATCACTGTTTCGCCCTTCCCGTTGACTAGCGACGGATTGGCACCGTAATACAAAAGCGTACGGATAAACCGACCGTTGGACAATCGAGCAGCACAATGCAATGGCGTATCGCCGCTGGCATTGGACAAATTGGGATCGGATCCGTGTCTCAACAGGTAGATGGCCAATCGGGGAAAGTTGCGAACGACCACTTCGTGCAACGCCGTCCAACCTGCGACACCCCCCCCCCAAATAGGGAAATTAGTATCAGTGGTTGGTAATTGGCGTATGGTTTAATTACAACGATGGGCAGTAAATAAATGACAATTTTTAGATGCACACAAACACACAATAAAGTTCACTATTTTCCGCATTTATACGACATAGCAAACGATCGACTTTGATGGCTTGACAAGCGTAACAAAGTCTCTTGGCTGGTAGACGGCATCCTTGTGACGTCGGCACTGTTCGTAAAAATTGATAAGGCCGCCTAATTATTTGTCAAGGTTATAGCCCTTGACCGAACGACTACATGTAGTATATGTATACCTTAAGATACCCTTTAAGTATCCTGGGTGTATCCTTGCACCCACCCGCTCTGGCGGAAGACCAGTTATACTGCTGTGCACTCGGATCCTGCTGTTATTAGTCCAAATGCCTGCGGGCACCTAGTCCAGGATGCACCACGTGGAGGACGAACAGTCAGGAATATCACCATCATTAAAAATTAAGACTTTGTTAAGCATTACTTGCCGGAAAACGTACCATAAAAACATACTAAAATGGGTTTTTTAACAAGATACAATGTTTCATACTTTACTTAATCTGTCATTAGTGTTTTTCAAAATCCGCATAACTATTCGAATGCTTCAATTCTTATTGTTCATTAGCACGAATCTGGAACAGCATGTAAGTGAATTGGACAATTCTAATATCATCCTCAAAAACCCCATAATAAGCATGACTTGACTATGCTATATAGGATATTAAACCTTTGAAGTATTCCAGAACCCTATATGACAAAAGTCCTAGTGGGAGAGATTAATCACGTTTGTTAGCTGTAGTAACGTACAGTATTCGAAGTTGTTGGACAATTAGCATGCATTAGATTTACTAATAATAATAATAATAATAATTTTACAAGTTCTGTTTTAGCGGTGGATAAAGCTCCGGCCTAAAACCACGAACTGAGTGTAAGACTTAAAAGGTATGCACCGCTGATGATAATAATAATAACCAGGATGAAATAGCTGTACAGTGCTCCTGGTGGAGTAAAACCAAATATGTTTGTTATTCGGTGAATCTGACAGTTTTAATATTATACAATTTTCAAAAACCTAGTGTTTTATAAATAAAAAATAAGTTTTTGATTAAAAAGAACATCTTTATAACAATGTAGTGTTTGCATAGATGATGGATTCTCTTAAATGGATACATGTGGTGAATCATTGGAAGCTTCAGCACCAAAGTGGGTAAAAACAATCCTCTAAGCATTCGCCTCCTTTCGTTGCAATGCGAAAAGCCCACTAACATTAGAATGCTAATGATTCTAACGATTTGAATAATACCTATAAAATAGAAATTCCTAATCATGGTAATATCCTTAACTGTCACCTCCAAGTGTTACATCCTGAACAAAATGCTACCAAGCACCTAGACTAACACAGCATAGATCAAGTGCACAGCGGTATAATTAGGCTTCCTTTTTAGACAATAGGTACCTAAAAAGTATCTTAAAGTATACGTATATCATATATAGCCGTTGGGCTAAAAACGATAACCCTGACAACAAATCAGACGACCTCGTCAATCTTTGCGAACAGTGGCAACGTCACGAGGATGCCGTCTGTCAACCAACAAACTTCGTTATGCTTCTACGTTTGTTATGCTTGTCAAGCCATCGGATTTGATTGTTTCATATGCCGCATAAACATAGAAAATAATAGAGATGACCACATCACCAACTAAAATAAATGAAATGAAATTCGCCTCATGCATAGGCACATAACCTGACATTATTATTACTTATATACTTACCTAGATAGGTTAATAAAAATACAGACAACCGCAGGACTACCACACTTAAAGCACCAAAAAAAACTATTCACAACAATAAACTCTAACGGTGTAAGAATAAACATATGAAATAACATTTATTTAAAATAATATTGAAACAAATAAATAGTCAAAAAATAATAATAAAAGACACTAACCCGTGTCATCTTGTTCATTCACATTGACACCCTCTTTAATCAACGCTTTTAAAGAATTCAAATCCCCATTTTTCAAAACTCGAAATAAGTTTGAAATACGATTCGATACGTGTCTGACTTCGCGCTTAGTGTCACTCAAATCACCGGACTTGTCGCATCGATCTAAATAGATCAATAAACATGGGCCCCCATCAAAATAGTAGTAATAAAGTAGCAATTTTTATCCACATACTTTACACTTATATATATATATATATATATATATATATATATATATAGAGAGAGAGAGAGAGAGAAAATTATAAATTAGCAAATTCGTTTATAAGATTGCTGCAAAATATCGTACAACAACCCCCCACCCAACAAAGTAACTTCGATAATGAAACAAACAGTATTTGAGCACTAAAAACACAGTTAATAAAAGTTTGGAAATGTTTATGAAAATCTAAACAACTTAGAAGTAGTACAATTCTAATTAATAAAGTAATATTCAAACAGCGATTAAAACAAATAAACGATATGGTTGTGATAAACTATAAACTTTGATAAATATGTAACTATTATGCATTATATATGCAAACATAAATATACCGAATATCAAAACATTTATTGTAATAGTATGTTTCATAAATAAAACAAAACTTACCTTTAATAACTACATTACACCAAAAGGTATTAAAATACTATTCCCACATTTTTTAAATACTGCTACCCACTATTAAATTATTTCCCACACATTTAAATGTTTAAAAACAAAAATACTTATTACAAATTACTGAAATGAAACATACTGTTAGTTATCATTCCCCAGTTACTATACTAACGACATCTAAAATAATAGCTCTCCCAAAAATCTTTGTTGTTGCTAACATTAACTCAATCCTCGAGTAAATAGTACCTTACATCGAAATTCTATAACGTCGATTTAAATAGCTATTAATGTTAATAATGATGGGATGCTCATGATCCTAAGGATTTGAGTAATGCTTATAAAGTCTCAATTTCCAATGGTGGTGATCTCCTTGACTATTCCTCCTCCACGTGGTTAATCCTGGACTAGGTACCCGCAGGTATTTAGACTAATAACAGCAGGGACCGGATGCAAAACAGTATAACTAGGCTACCGCTTCGGTAGATGGGTGAAAGCATTCACCCAAGGTACTTAAAAAGCATCTTAAGACATTCGTATACCATATGTAGCCCTTGGACTCAAGGAGGTAACCCTGACAAAAAATCAGGTGGCCTTGTTAATATTTGCAAACACTGGCAACGTCACAAGAATGCCGTCTACCAGCCAACAAACTTCGTTATTCTTCTACGTTTGTTACACTTATCAACTTATCAATGTCGATTGTTTTATATGCCATATAAATATGGAAAATAATAGAGGTGATCACGTCACCAACCAAAATAAATGAAAATAAGTAATTAATAATAATAATAATAACTCTTTACAAAATAACGTAACGTTATTACTATATAGTAAATAAAACTTCATAAAATCCATCTAAAACAGTTTACACATCTTATCATCCCCATTATGCCTAGTAAAAATGACATTTAAAGTTTGTTAAACTTTGATAACTCCGCCTAGTTTGGATCGAACTCCTCCTAGTTTGGACCAAAAATGATTTAATTTAGCCAGTCCCAAGCCTGGATAAAGGAGGAGGGTTTGGGCGCAAGGTTGGCAACCTGGCCTCTGTAAAAAATTATACTGCTGCGGAAACAATGAAAGATGACGTCATTCCGGCAAACAACAACGTTTCTGGATGGCAAAGTTACCAGATGACAAGGTTGAGTGAAAGTCGAAAGAAAGCGCAATCTTTGATTTGCAGAATATTTAACGGCAACGAGACTTTGTTATTGTTGTTTTGTTGTAACTGTTGTCTTATTGCCCCATGCTTATTCTTAAAGCAAAAGGGTTTTGTATATATATATATAAACTTTGATAAGCAGCCTCAAAAGTTGTCAATTTTGAATAACAATTTAGTAAAACCAAAATGATACCAAGCAAACTTTATAATGTATACTGATAATGTTAATGATTGTTTCAAATACAAGCAAAAAATTTATAATCGATTATAATAATCAAATACTAATTAAAAAGCATCTAACCGCTGTGATCAAAAAATGTATAAGCTTAAGCAAATTAAAAAACCGTTAATACACCAACAAAACAGTAACATGCAGGTATTGGTTAGATCTGTTTCAAACAATAACAAAAACAATAATATTTAATTAATTGTTACTACTTTAAACATTTTACGGGAAATATCTTTCAGTAATAATAACAAAAATAATTACTTTTAATAAAATGTCACAAAACAATGCCACATTTATTTTACGTAAACTTAAAACAATAAAAATAGAATCGATTCACAGTGCATAATACAGAATTAAGTATAACAGCTATTACAATAGTTTCAAATTGTAAGCATCAAACAGCAAATAATAACAATTATTTATTTACCTAACTAAATGCAAAAAAAATACTTAACAATACTGTACTTGATTATTTTTAAACAATTAAATTAATGAATATCACCTTTTGATGCAGTGCTTTAAAAAAAGTTAATAAAATATATCACAAACAAACATATATCTACATCTGTTTTTACCCAACCTATTTTAACCACCAAAATATAACTCTAATATTCTAAAATACATGTCAAGTAATTACCAATAAAATGATAAAAAATACAATACTAAATATTATTCCTATATTCCAACTAACTACTAAACACACCACGTTTAAAATTAGTTACAAAACTAATAAAATAACAGTAAATTATCTACAAAAAGTCTTTAATTAACCGTCAAATTGTATCATTAAAAGTCTTTGTACAAAAATAAATAAAAACATGCAAAAGAAACCAATCTTCAACATACCATTTAAATTTTCAAACTAATTAACTTATTTTAAAGGAAAGTCAATAATTAATTACAACTAATCTATTTGGCTTGTAAAAACATCGTACTACAATAAAGGAACTTTAATCTACCCCCGTATGTCTTGCTTCAGAAAAATAGAAAACCATGCAACTTAGAAAGTAAAATGCAATGAAAACTTATATTAAATAACAAATTTTAATTATGCTAACAAATAATTAATAAAATAAATTATAATACAGTACTTTCTATAAGTAATTGCAAAAAGTATGTCCCAACAAACAAATATAAACCCTATTTTTTATATTACAACTATATGTTATATTCAACTATAGATCATAAGTCATAATAGTTAATAAATGTATAAAAAATATTTAAGTACAAATTTCAAATATTTATCTCAAAACTATTAATACTTATCAAAGATTAAAAATGACTTTTACTACATAAAACTTCTAGAAAGAATTTTATTATGTTAATATGTAAACAATTTAACTCCACATTTTTAAGAAACCTAAAAGCAAAATTCAATAAAATAATTTTACAATAATTAAAACATCATAGCATTTTCAGGTACTAAATATTAAATAGCTATATATAATATAAACATGTGGTATTATACAAACATCAACAAATTTCAATTAAAACCAAAAGCCACATATTATATAATATAAAAAAAATTAAAAAACAATAATTTTCGACTAAGGAGATATCAAAATTTTACCTTTTTCATTCTGACACTCTTCAGTTTCCATTTGCTTGAGTAAAGCAAATTGTTGCCTTTCAGACATAGGAATATGCGCTCTCGTTTTAGATACAGAAGCTGTAAAAAAATAATTTAAAATTATTATGTACATTAAATCACTTATTTACAAATAAATTAATAATTTTAACGTAAAACTCACAGTCTATTTCTCTTGGTTTTCTCTTTTCGTCTCTCATTATCCCCCTTCAAATTTAGAGCTATGGATAACTCAACATAAACTGTTGGTTTAAAAGCTGACGGATTTATTAATTAGTCAATTAAATATTTTTTAATTTTATAATTATACATTTTTTAAATTATTTTGTTATACAACATAATTACATTTAATTATTATGTATTTATTATTATTTACTTATTTATTTATTCTATATTAAATATTTCAATATTTGTTAATTATTTATTTATTTTGCAAACCGTTTTTTTAACATAAAAAAATATATTTGTTTTAAAAAAGTGTTTTTAGCAAAATTGTCCACTTGTTCCAACTCGTTATTTATGGATATCCCCAAATTTCAGGATTTCATCATTGTTCACGAGTTGAGTGGGCCAAAACGCCTTTTAGTAGTTAATTCTAAAATTGTCTTACATTTTTAAGAAAAAATATAAAATCAATGGTGAGGTAAAATGGGATTACTTACAGAAAAAATTGAAATTATGACAAAATCATAATAGATAGTGAAAGTTAACAATTATGGAAGACAGGCAAAAATAATAAATATACAAAAGGAATAATAAAACAAGTTACAAATTACAATGCAAAAACACTGCAATAAGGTTTTTTTTAAAAAGAGAGAAAAAGATGGATAACGCTCCAATAGACGTTCGCGTGACATGCGACCCACCTAGCGAGTGTGGATGGATTGTTAATAAAAATGTAATATTGCCAAGTAGTCTGCAGAATGCAATAAATTTTAAAAAGATGAAACAACAAAATGAAACAATTGTACGATTCTTCTGATTGACTCAAACCATATAAATTTATTATTTGGCAAATTTAGAGATTTTAATATTGTACGAATCGTATAAACAAAGGATATCTTATGTAATAGATGATGATAAGTAATAGCTTTAAATCTTACCACTCATGTTAAGCACAAGTCCTCATTTGACTATTCTAAATTTTTATTTCCCAAAACATTTTGTAACACACTTAAACAACAAAAATTTAATAACATTTAACATATCACATATATATACATATATATTAAAACACAATAATTATTGATTATCAGTATTCAGGATTGTAGACAAATTGAGTCTTTTATTATTTGGCTCTATCGTATTTCAAAATATTGGGAGAAAATAAAAATAAAAAGGTGGTTGAAAAAATTTATAGATAAAGAGTTTTTAAATTAAAATAAAAAAGACATATATAATGTACTGGATTAAGTCAATAATTGTAAAAAATAGGTAAAAATTACTATTATAAATTAACAATAAAATTTTGTATTAAAATACCAAAGTACTGTAGTAATAGTACTGTAATAGTACTGTAGTAATATCCTCATTTATAATATCTAATATTTTTAAATAAAGGATTAAAAGAAGATTTTTTCCTGCTTAACCTCATGACGTGAGGCGCGCGTCACGTTACACGTTTATTGGAGCGTTATTCATCCTTTTATCTTTTCTTCTTTTTGAAGATTATTGCAGTGTTTTTGCATTGTAATATGTAACTTGTTTTATTATTATCTTTGTATATTTACAATTTTTGTTTGTTGTCTGTCATTGTTAACTTCTACTATCTACCTTAATTTTATCTTGACTTCAAATATATTTTCTGCGACTAATCCCCCTTTACCTCACCATCCATTTCATTTTCCCCCTAAAAATTTGAGAACCGAGTACTAAAAGGCGTTTTGGCTTACTCAACTTGTAAAAAATCCTAAATACCAATAAAATCGATGTCAAGAAACGTGTTGCCAAAAGGTCCCTGACCTAATTAAACCGTTTTTCAAACCTGCAAACCTGAAACCTCACTTGAGTGAATCGTGGAGTGCAATTTACCTCGGGAGTGAAAATTGTACTTTTAATTTAAAAAAAATTAATTAACAAAAAACGTTTATAAACTTATAAATTATTATAATAATTAATTATCGTAATTTAAAATAATTTTATTATTTTTAGAAATATTGTAGCAAAAAAACACAAAATGTAGTGTTTTTTTTAAATTAAATAAAAATGTTATAATTCTTAATAATTAAGCATATTTTAAATATTTTTAAAAAAATGTTTCAATTTTTCACTTCACTGTTAATCAGCTGGTGATTTTTTGAAATGGGTTTTGTACATCGTGTATTTGAACACCTCGTTAGGCGTTTTACTCAACCTTTGTTAGTTCAAGGTATTCCGATTTTTTTAATTAAATCTTTAAGATGTGCAATATATTGGAATTAATGATTTTCCAATTAACTCTGGTTGGTCATTGCAATCGTCAATCGAGGACTGCATATATATGGCTGTACCCAAAAAACGCAAGTCAGTTACAAACAGACGAGCTTTAAGATCTTTAGCACGTAATTTAGTTTTATTAATTTATTAATTTTTAAAAAGTTCAAAGTAGTTTTGTACAACCGCGCAACGATCTTGTTAATTGTAAACATTGTGGAAGCTTGCACCCCAAAGGTTGGCTGTGCGGTGAGTAGTTTGTATTAATAATGTAATGTTTGGACATTTCATTTTTAATGGTTTAATTCCATTAATTTTTTAATATATTGGAAATATTGTATAAAGAAATAAAGGGATATAAGGCGTTATCTTATCTTTTACTCTTTACAATTTATTAGTGTTTCTGCATTGTAATACAAGTTTTGTTTTACTGTTAATGCTTGTTTTTATACCTATTTTTTATTATTCTTTGTAAAATTATTAATTTAATTTTTCCATTATATTTCTCTTGATTTAAAAAATCCGTTTTTTAAATCCCTTTCCCTCCGCTTTTCTCCCCCAACATATTTTACAACAACCCAGTACCTAAAGGTTTCTGGTTTACTTATTTAGTAAATAAACTTACAGATTATGCGTATATGAGTAATGCTGATTTTTTATTTTGATATTTTAAAATTAACTCAATTATTCTAACAGTACTTAAAAATATCGCCCTAATTATTTTATTTTCGAGTTAACATTTGGGTATATTGTATCTTTATATGTACCTAAATTCTTGTTTTTAAACGAATTTTGACAACTCACAATTATGGTTGAAATAGTAGAATTGTGCATTTCTGTTTTAGATATTAAATAATTAGTACTTTATTGTAATAAACGAAATTGCGTTTATAGGAACTTCAAGAGAATAAAAAGTTAATTACTGTATTTGAAAAGGTTTATTCTAATTTATATTTTGTAATAATTCTGAAGAGTTCATTATTGTAATTGGTCACGTAGATATTTCTCTAATTGTACAGTATTCTAAACGATCGACTCGTATGGTTTGATACATATACCAAACATAAGATGGTACCTGGTATCCTTGTGATAGCACTACTGTTTGGAAAGATTGATAATGTCGCCTAATCTTTGTTTCCTTTATCCCATCGGCTACTTATAATGAACATATACTCCAATATTCCTAGATATTGTGAGGCTATGCTTACACCCATCTAACAAAGCGGAAGCCCAGTTATACCGCTGTGCATTCGCTCCCTGTTGTTAGTCTAACTACCCAGTCCGGGATGCTCCACGTTAGCATCTCAGAGGATTTAAATGATATTTATAAAGTCTTCAATTCTCATGATGGTAACAATCCTGTTTTCATACCTTCAATTTATATATCCTAGGCTTAGTCTAGCATGCATGTAGCATTCAATTTTCTTTATATTCAGTGAAAAGTTGCTTTAAAGTAACTTTGGTATTATTTGTAATTAACTAATATTTGCATCGTTTTTTATTTGAAAGTGAATTGCTACACCAAAGTACGCGAAGAGACAAATTTCTTACGGTCACTTATAAATGGGAAGTTACCAAATGACAGAGAACTACGTTTCGTTTATGACAGTGATGGAAAACTTGAGCCCGAACTGAATTATAATGATGTTCCTGTAAATCGACCCCGTCCTGCTTGGTTCCCTGCTTCATTATTACGCAAACGTAGTTCTGCTAGTGATTAATGTGTATATATTTGTAATTTATGAAAAATTATAAACTACTTATAATAAGTAATTTTAATTCGCCTTTTGACCCATACTTTTAGTCTACTTGTTTTAATTCTACGTACTTCAAAGGACTTTATAGTTGAAAACTGTTCAAAGGTAGAAATCTAGGTGTACTGTCAGGTTTGAAAGAGATTCTGATTGAGAAATTGAACGATGCTGTTTGTTAGCCATATATATATGCATATGAAATGTGGGAGATAATCGTTCGAACAGTCTACCACTAACTCTCGTTTTATGTGCGAAGAAAACCTTAAATACACAGCGAACGTTTGAAACTAATTCAGTTTTTAGGGTAATGGACGATATCTTCGTGACAACGGTTCAAAAAAATAAATGAGGCCACCAAATGTCTTGTGAGTGTTGTCCCTCTTGACCTATACAGGGTATGGGAAGACATACATATCTTTTAGGATACCTTAATATTCTGGGTATATGCTTGCATCTACCCACTGAAGCGGAAGCCCAGAGATACTTCTGTATTTGATCCCCTGATCAAATGAGTGTTCATGGAATCAACAATAGCATCGTTGTTGGAAACTGAAACTAAGCATTACTCAAAATTTCAAATACTCCAGTTTAATCTTACTCAAAGACATCTAACTATAGACGGTAAGTATTTAAAAAAGAAAATGGATAATTTCTATTTTTTATGATTTGGAATATTTCCTTTAACCTTTTAAAGTAATAACTGTTTTTCGGTTATAAGTCAATATTTATTTTCATAAAATTTGGTTTTAAAATGAAAATAGATCAACCGTATTTTGATAGGTTATTTCAGCCATTTTATCAATAGACAGGTTGTGTAATGCAGCCACAACTTCCAACACTTGGATTAAATTTGCTGGTTCATTACGACCTTTAACCATTGCATTCGATTCCCATTTATTAGCTTTGCGATAGATAGGATGGGTTTTGACATATTTAAAACCTTGATTAGAAAGTCAAATTTGAGTTGTGAACATACTTGCATGTGTTTGTCTAATATCACACCAAGGAGCGTCGGTTTCAATTAACAAACGATTTAATGGTATTGATTTTACTACCTGAAACGAAATAAGATTTTACTTTAGTAGTGATTATTAAATATGCAACAATTTGTGAGACAATCTTCAATGTTTGACAAATATGAGGGAATGTTGGCTAAAAGACGGCGATTTTCAGTTTAGAAAATCTTTTATGTTCAAAATAAACAAGTAGCTTGCGATCGACCACAAAGAGCGGTAAAACCGTTTAATTTCGGGTCAACATAGGCACCCTTAATCAATTAGATGTATACGCATTGGTATTCTTTTGAATTTTTTTACTACCTTGAGTATATACTTGCACCTATCGATCAAAGCCGCTATGCAGTCAAACCATTCCCCAGTTTTGTCTAAGTTCAGAATATACCACACAAATGTACAAACACGGAGATTATCCGTCATCAAAACTAGAGACTAGCTAAAAATATGATAATTTCTTTAATCTTCGATATTATTAGCATCCCTATACGCAATATAAGGAAAAAGTAGTCGATTATAGAATGTTTTAAAAGTATTTGTCTTTGACCACAAAGTTGGGCAGTAAATGTGATTTTTATGCCATTTACTGTGGATATTATTCCTTAAAATATGTTCACTCAGTACAGCTACATATTTACTCATAAAAAGCATAGCACAATGAACAATAAAGCATTGTCAAAAAATTCTATAAATGCATTGGGTCATACACAAAATACATTATAGTGGATAAATAGAAAACATACTTCTAAATTATTTTCATTCTTCAAACTGCAACCGTTAATACCAATGTACAATCCCATTTCTAAACATCTTTTAGCCATTTCTGAAGTGCCATCAAATGAATGAACAACTCCTCTAAAATTGCCATTTTTCAGAAAAACCAAAAAATCGTCGTGAGCTGCTCGGCAGTGTAAAAATAAAGGTAAATCCACTTCCGTAGCTAATTTTAACTGAAGATCGAAATAGGTTTTTTGTACATCTTTGGGACAAAATTCTAGTCTATAATCAAAACGATTTAAAACAAATATTCACCAACACAGTGCTACTAATTTAAGATGATTTTATGATATTGGTTCAATCACATTTGCAATTAAAATTTCAGTTTAGAAAATCGTGTTGAAATGGAACAAGCAGGATAGAAATTCAATTTAAATTCTAAATGTAAACCCCTTTTTGTAGATTTACTCATTGTTCGCTAAAAAATATTGAAGCAATAAATAGAAAATAAATTAATTAAAAATCAAATAAACTTTAACAAGTTGATTAGCAAAAATTAGTAATCTAAGTTTAATATAGATATTTCGGAAGCTTATACTACTCGGTCATACAATTTTTTAACTAGAAATAAAAATATTCAATTAAACACGCACATATATATATATATATATATACAGGGGCTAAAATAGGAGCTGTCAAAATTAGCATATTGAAATTGATTGACTTTCCTTACATCACTTAAGCATATTAGGCACATCAACATTTTACTAAAATAAGCATTAAACATCACATTAGCAATATCAATATTCAAAACACTTAAAATATTTTCTTTTTGCAAATAGCATTATCAAATTTACGCTTAGACCAAAAACCCAGAATTTACACATTTCGACAACATGAAAAAACTACTACGTTATTTGCTTAAAAATAAATTATATTATAAAATATGTACATATCTATAAAGCAGACATCACCAATTGTCCAAAATTAATAATTCAAGGGATAACCATGCTTTACGATAACTTCTTTTAACCGTCTTGGGTAGGAATCGACCAAATTATTGATATAATCCTGTGGAATTCGATTATCCAACACGTAATTAATTTTAATTAATGTTAAATTTTCCATACATATAAAATATGAAAACTGATCAATTTTTTTATATATAGTGTATGAAGTGACGTGTGCTGGGTTATGTAAACACTTATAAAATTATGTAAAGAAGAATTTTTTTTTTTGAAATTTTTGTTGCGTAATCATTTTATGTTATTAACTTAATATGTATAAAATTTTTAAGTGTAACTATTACCATTTACCCACTTGAATGCAATTTATCCAAAAATTCAAAGGCACTTAACCATTTATAATTATAAAAAAGTGAATAAACAATTAACTTTAAGTATTGATAGTCCATATTATTTTAGCATAATTACTTTGTTGAAAAAATATAACTTTCAAGTTAAAACAGCACAAATTGAAAACTAAGAGAGTTTAGTGACAAGTACCATTTTAGACCCGTATATATATATATATATATATATATATATATATATATATAAACTACCTATCATAATCCAAGCCACATTCACCAACAGCAACTACTGTTTTGGGATTACTAATAATTAAATCCTTTAATTTTTTGTAATATTCATTGGGGTTTTCATTGAATTCCAAACAGCGTGTAGGATGACATCCAACTGTACAACGTAATGAAAAGTTGTCTTTTGCTAACAAGATAGCTTCTTCACTGTCCTTTAAAGAACCTAATAAATAATACATTGCTTTAAAATCATATCCAATATTAAATAAATAGCATCAGCAAAAATAATTGTGCTTTTGCCTCATTTTTAATAACTCCTTGAAGTGGTTCGTTAATTACATTACCATCCCAATTCCTTTTTTTAATAAAAAATGTAAACATCTAAACAATATTATGTTAATAAAATTAAAGATAAACTAAATAAAAAACATGAACAAACTGATTTTTCCTGTTTTATTTGGAATCAGAACTAATAGACAAATTAAGTGTTATTTTTGTAATAAAATAGAATAATGCTGTTTATTATTTTTTATTCCAATTTTTTTCGCCAGTTGTCATCGCTACGAACGTTTCTTTTAGTATTATAAAAAATACAAAAGCAGTCGCATTTTTAGCTAACATACCTCCTGTAATAATGATTTTCTCCACAAAATTATTCTTTGCTCGAGATAAAATATGGTCGAAATCATTGGGATGTAGTTGTGAACCACGATATACACCATTGAAAACTTTATCCGTTAAATTAGCACCAATATCAATCAGTCTCTTCACAGCCATAAGAAAATTTCCAACCAAACAATTATGAACGATATTTCTATTACATACATATAGGGATAAAATAATAAATAAACAGTAAATTATATTAAACACATGTCCTAAGATGAACTATTTTTATAAGTTGGTTTTAACAATTTCTAACAAAATAATATAACGGTAAAAGTTAATGTCCATAAATTTTGATAGTAAATCTTGTCATCGTATTGTCTATACTTGGACAACGTACCAGCATTACAGTTGGATATATATATATCATTACCATAATCGGGGATAAACATCCCCACCAGTTATTATCACCCATGGTAGTCCAAAATACAAAAACGTCAACTTTTGTAGTGTGTACTTAAAGAAAGATACTTGAGGTGTGCTGACATTAAATGTTAATTAAATCCCGATTTAAACCCCTCCGATGATCTCTGTTGGCTGCATAGGGGTAAACAAACGGACGCCCATTTAAGTCATTCATTTGAACGAGGGGGCTTAGCATAAATAAAAGGACTGAGTTCGCATGCCACAATGTCCGTCCAACTTTTCCGTTGGCCGCCTGGCCTTCTTTTCCATCCGGGTAATGGATGGGCTTCCATAACTATTCTGGCTGGATGAGTGGGCGATCTACGTAAAACATGGCCAATCCATTTAATTCGTCTTTCTTTAACTGTGCTAGAGATACATGGCCAATAAATGTTAAGAGACTTAAAAATATCTGGGAATGGTCGAAATAATTTGCTAGTTATTAAATGAGTGCGTTCAATAGAGGACAACGAGCGGAACCATATGGATCTTAAACAGCTTTGCTCAAAATTAACAAGCTTTTGAGAATCTACTTGGGTGAGAGTCAGGTTGATACACGAGTTGAATAGAAGAAAGCCTTTTTGATCCTCAGTTCAAAAATATATAATATCAGGGGTGCTAAATGAAGAGGGATGAACCAAATAAAACATTTAGACCGATTTAATGGGAGCCCCTTATTTAGAAACTAATTAAAAATGTTTTGAATATTTAATAACAGATGGGGGATGATTATCCCCAATGATGCAGTAATTCAGAGTTGGGGCCCCAGATTTCCATATCATCAGCACACAGCAAGATGTTGGATTGAACTACTGTAGGTAAATCATTAATAAAATAATAATTAACCTAAAAACAATCCTTGAGGGATCCCAGAGCTCATATCACAGCCGAGTTTGAGATTGTAGCAACGGCTGGTTCGAAATTACCTAATCCAGTTGAGGAGGGGTTCCGATATTCCTAGAGAAATGAGCTTATTTAATAATAAATTGTGGGGGACCCTGTCGAAAGCCTTTGCAAAGTCAAAATAAATTACAACAATTATGAGGCCCTAATCTATGAGCGATGTAAGGCTATTAGTATAAGATAGTAAGTTCAAAAACTGGATCTCTGTGGCATCAACCCGTGTTGTACCGGGTGTATCGACTTATTCTTAACGAGAAAGTCCATTAAATGTTGTTTGATAAGTCTTTCAAGGACTTTACTAAGGGCAGACAAAATACAAATCGGTATGTAACTCTCCAGTGAAAATCTATAATAAAGCCATGCTTCCAAACTCAAAGTAATGTCGTTATAGCGATGGAATGGTTAAAAATACCAGTTAATAGAGGAGCGATTATATCATCGCAATCTTTCAGAACCCAAGGCTAATACCATCAGGTCCACGAAAGATAGATTTGAGTTTAGATAGCTCACAATGAACTGAAGTGATAGAAATTTGAGGTGTGCCAGAGGAAAGGAAGGGTCCATTAAAGGAAATAAACGGATTGTCAGTAGTAAAGACGGATTTGAAATAATGTGCTGAAAGATTTGCACACCTCGGCAGGAACCACGAATATCTTTCAGACGTGATTGAAAAAACGCCATAATACTGGCAGGGCTTTATAAATTCAAATAGGACACTCTTATCACTGTTAGATTTTAATAATAACTTATGTATTTGTCTGTTCTAATACGCCTCAATTAACGCTAGATACTTATTACGCAGATTTGTGTAAGTCGCATTCCAAATATAAAAAGCCGCATTGTGTTTCTGAATGCAACGTGATATTATGGGCTTAGTGTGGAAGCTAAAAGGAATGAATTTATTAATACCTTTGGTAACTATTTGAGTGAAATGGGAATATTGAGAGTCAATACTATGTTCAACCGAAAGACTCCAATCAGCCTATTTAAATAACCTACGTAAACCAATAATGTCCGCTCTACGAGTATGGGACTGGCTCAATTCTAAGCTTAAGTACCAGGAGGACAGATGATGGTAGATGGACAGGAGAGAGTAGTCACTCTTGCCAAGAGGAGGCAAGTGTTTAACCTAACCAATTAGAAAGAGGGAATTGGAGAAGATGAGATCAAGCATGAAGGCAAACAGTCCAATCTTTGTCTGGTATGCAGAGTATGAGCATGGTCAATGTTAAAATCGAGGAGTTGGATATCAAAGGAATTAGTAGAACTAGACACGTTTCCAATTTATGAAATCTATATAATCTAAATGGTTTATTTAAATTTAATTGCGCTAAAAATATAAATTACAATTTTTAATTACATTAAAAATTAATTTTTTTTTAATATTTAAAAATATGTATTATAAACTACACATTTAAAAAAAATGTAAATTCAACTTTTATTAATCTTCAAAAGTAAGAATAACATTTATATTTCCTACTAAAGTTCAACAGCTTGGAGGTTGGTACATCACTTGAATAGAATCTCCTTTGAGTTCTTGCTTTATATAATACATATATATATACATATACTTTTAAATCTGTGAAGTACGTTTGCGCGATGTTACCAAAAGAAGATTCTATTCAACTGATGTACCAACCTACAAACTATTAAACTTTAGTACAACATATATATGTTACATAATTGTACACGAGTTGATTAGGTGAAAGACCTCTTGATGACTCGGTTCTTTGTATAAATTTTTCAATAAAAATTTTCTCCAATTTTTAGAAAAAAATATATAGTTGGTAAGGTAAAGGGGGATATGTTGCAGATAAATGTCGTGAAATTAAGACAATCAATGCAGATCTTGAAACAATTTTAAAAAATATGGAAAACAAGCAAAAATAATAAATATACAAAACATTTCAAGTATTATAATGTAAAAACACTGCAATAATCTTTAACAAAGAAGAAGAAAGAAAAAGATTAATAAGACTCTAGTGGAGTACACCGACTCACTTTTTGAATATTTGTCAAGGTTGAATTTACATTTTTATTTTAAAAAACCTGTAGTTTTTTTAAAAATCTAATTTGTTATGCAATTACAATTTATATTTTTAAAACAATTATATGTGAATAAATTTTTTAAATTATATATGTTTAATATTTTAATAGGTGATGCAAGCGTTACGTTACGCGTCTATTGCAGCGTTTTGTTTTTAAAGATTACTACAGTGTTTTTGCATTGTAATACGTAATTTTTGCTTGTTTTCCATAATTGTATATAGTGAAGTGTACTGCGTTATGTAAGCACTTATAAAATTATGTAATAATTCAGGATTTTTCACGAATTAAGTAGGCCAAAACTTCGGTTCTCAAATTATCTCAAGTTTTTAGAAAGGAAAAATAAAATGGATGGTGAGGTAAAGGAGAATTAGTTACAAAAAAAATTTAAAATCGAAATAAAATCAAGGTGAATAGTGAAAGTCAACAATTTGTTGAAAACGAGCAAAAATTATAAATATACAAAAATTATAATAAGATAAGTACATATTACAATGCAAAAAACACTGCAATAATCTTTAAAAAAAAAGAAAAGAGAAAAGGATGAATAACGTTCTAATTGACATGTAGCGTGACGCGTGCCTCACCTCGCGATAAAAAGAAAAAATAATATTTTTATTATTTTTGTTGCGTAACTTTTGAATCTGTGCGATACGCTTGCGTGACGTTACGGGTCAAAAGTAGCTTGCTAATTGTATTGTGCTCAGTTACCCATTTGAATGCTATTTATTTAAAAATTCCAAAGCACTCAAAGGTTTATAATTATAAAAAAGTTAACAAACGATAAATTTGAACCGAGGATCAAAAGGAGATTGTCTCCTACTCAACTCGTGAACCAACCTGTAACCTGTTAAAACAACAAAAATAAAAAACGGGGAGGTTATTGACAAGTACTATTTTAGACCCTGTAACAGTTCCACTGTCTACCTTGATTTTGTCTAAAGTTCAAAAAAAAATTTCGTAACAAATTCCTTTTTACTTCATTTTATATTTTTCTCTAAAAATTTGAAATAATTTGAAAATCGAGTACAAAAAGAGTTTTGGTTAACACAACTCGTAAACAATCTTGAAATTTTGAAATATTGGTACAGCAGTTGGGTATTACATAATACACAAAGTAAATAATAAATAAAGTTTTTCTTTTAATTCTCGGTTTTCAGTATTTTTTTATTTTTATTTATTTTATTTTAAGCTTGCTACTTTGAATGTTTGCAAGAGAAACATCTTTCAGCAATAAACCTTTTAGTGAAGCCGAACGTCGGCTCGCATTTTAGTGCCGGTGATGGGATTCAAACCCATGCCCACCCAGATCTGAATTTAAGCGCTGTACCGCTAGACCACCCTGGAAACATGGGTTATAACAATGAAAATGCTAATCCAGGAATAAAGACAATTCAAATTAAAATTAAAAAAATTTAAAAAATTATAAAGTATAAACTTAGCTCAACTTGATTTAAATGAATAAAGTGTTGAAACTATGACACTATGCTCGGACAGTTTGCTACACTCAGAGACAGTCTTATAGGTAAAGTGGTGTTATCTAAAAAATATTAAAGCCTTAAGTTTACGGAGTTTACGCTCATAACCTGTCAAGCAACCATGCGCAACATCAAAATTTTGTGTCTACTGTTTTGTTTTTAAAAGTTGATGAACTAATATTAGATAGCCTTAGTGTCTCCTATCACTTAACGGTAATAATTCTTAGTTACTAGAGTGTTTTTTGTTATTGTTTTTTGAATTCTTTTTAGCCGTTGTATATTGCTTTTTAGATTAAGGACAATGACTTGTACACAATGTTTAAGATATAGTTTGACATACAACATAAAAAACCAAGCTTAAAACTTATCTGAGCTGCTTCTTTAAAATGTAATAAAAATTTGAAACACGGCGTAATAGTACTTTTAAATCTTTTATTAATTTTACTAGAAAAATTATACTTAATGATCTCCCGATTGGGACCTAGTACCGAGCTCTGTGGTACACTTGATGTGATTCCACTGGGAGAAAAAACGTATTACCTAATCTTACACTGAAACTACGATCAAATAAAAATCTTTAATCTACCTGAAATGGGATCAACAATTTTGTAGGAATTGAGTTTGGCTAATAGTACCGAGTGTGATACTTTATCAAAGACTTTCGAAAAGTAAAAATAAATTGTTTTGACAGATGGACAATACTTAAGTAATTTAGTAAAGTTAGTTATAAAATCTAATAAGTTAAAGAAGCAGGATTGTTGTGGCAAAAATCCATGTTGAACAGGATTAATCATATTATGGGTTTATAAATATTCAAGCAGGTGCTCTTTGGTAATCCTTTCTAAAATTTTACTAATTAGTTTATAGCTTTTTAGACTATCTCTAGAACCAGACTTGCAGATAGGTCTTGTAGATAGGTTCCACCAACTTCAATTTGTTTTTATTTTAAACCGTAAAAACGTATTTGTTCTTTTTTGAGTTACTGGAGGTCGATATCTCTCATATCTATAAATGGGCGGGTAAAAATTTTTTTTTTCCCAATTTAGTTAAATTCAAGTATATACTTTTGACAAACCATTCGAGAATGGCTTTACAATGCCTATCCTGACTTTCAACCGATAAAATCGGATAAGTCTATAAAAGATCTAAGTGCATTAGTAAACTCTGCACTTACATTGACAGGAAATCACACAAAAGAAATTCAAACTTGTTATTGGCTTATTAAATTTTTTAAAACGAATTTAGGTAGCTAGTTTCCGGGATGTGTTTGTTTACTGTATATGCTTTACATTAGACTGCACCTGGAATACTGTACTTAGGTTACCACTCCAAGATAGGCTACTTTCTGTCAAATATTTTTCCTTATGCTGCAAAAGGCTTCGGGGTGACCTTATTTTAGCATATTAATTTTTATTATCCGGTTCGTTTTGTCTTTTTTACTTCAGTTACAAACTCTTTTCTGGGACATAATCTTAAATTGACTAAACCCACAGAACATTCCAGAATGAAACTTCATCATTTTTGTCAAAGAGTTATTAATACTTGGGACAGTCTCTTTTCAAAGATTGTTAATATTTAATTTTTTATGTTATTTAAAACAATTTTCCTTAATTATTTTCAGTGCAATCTCCGGGTGCATTGATGCTTTATTCATTTTATATCTTTGTTTAATTTCCGTTTTTTCTTTTAACATGATAATGTTGATACATTTGAACCAAAAATCAAAAGGAGTTTATCTCCTACTCAAGTCATAAACCAAACTTTTAACTTTTAACCTGTTGTAATGTCTAATATTTTATAATATATGAGGTGAGAGTCACGCTACACGTCCATTGGAGCGTTATTAATCATTTTCTATTTTTTTTTTTTTGAAGATTATTGCAGTGTTTTTGCATTGTAGTACGTAATTTTTTAAATTATTATTTTAGCATATTTCTAATTTTTACTCGTTTTCTATAATTGTTAATTTCCACTATCTACCTTGATTTTGTCTTAATTTCAAATACTTTTTCAGTGACTAATCCCCCTTTACCTCACCATTCATTTGATATTTCCACCTAAATCTTACTAATATTATCAATAAATAAAACCAAGAATTAAAAAAAGTTTTACTCCTACTCAACTCATGTATCAACCTGTAACCTGTAATTGTATTATATTGTAATTTTGTTTGTTATTATTTACTTTAAAAAACTTTTATATGTAATTAATGTATTTTAATTTATTATTATTATTAAAAAACGTTATATACATATATAATAAAATTAAAAATTAACTAATTTCAGGTTGCGACCTACAAACCCATATACTGCAACCTGAACACCTCTGGTTCTTCTTTTAAACTCAAGGTTGTTTTGTAACTGTTAACAATATGATTAAATTTATTGTTTTTTAATTATTTTATACAAATATTTGAATTAATGAGAACTGTTGCATAGATAATAGGAATATTGATTTTTACAAATTGTTTAATTATATTATACCATAGAAGTATATTTATTGTGTTTGATATCTCAGATTCATTTCCTATAACCCCCTCCCAATGTAAGATATTTAGGTGCATTAAAACATATATATTAAAAGGAGATTTTTTAAACACATTATGTGTATGTTTTTCCTATGCGGATTAGACGCTATTCGATAGTTGTGTTTTCCATTGCCTTTAACGATTAAATGGAGGTTGTATAATTAGTTATATTTTTAATGTTTAGTCGTTTGCTTATATAGATTATAACAACAGAAAGCAATTAAACTAAAAACTGTTTTTTTAAGTTAAGTTAAAACATTAATTGAATATAATTATACAAACTACTGTATTTAAGCGAACTAGTGAATACAACTCTTGAATAACAACAATATGATGCTGGTTTATTTGAAAGGAAAATCGATTATTATTATAATTAGAAGTGTTTAATTAATTGATTGAAAATGTTAAAATCTGGATAGTTATGTTTTTCTTAATAGATTTTCGTAGATCAAACTCGCGAGGTGGGGCGTGTCACGCTACACGTTAAATGGAGCGTTATTTATCTTTTTTTTTTTGAACATTTCTGTAGTGTTTTTGCATTGTGATGCGAAACTTGTTTTATTATTACTTTTGTATATTTGTTATTTTTGCTCGCTTTCCAGAATTGTTAACTTCCACTATCTACCTTGATGTTATTTTAATTTTAAAATTTTTTGCTGTGACGAATCATCCTTTACCTAAAAGGCGTTTTGGCCTATTCAGCTTATGAGCAATTCTGAATTCTGTATCAAAAGATGTGTGTACATCCCCACTTCACTATTTTTAATTAATTCAGACTCTCACAATGTACTTACTACTTCATTTGTGGAAAAAGCTCATGTGATGAGGCTCAGTACGAAACAGAAGTTTTTAGTTCTTTAATTAAACTCAAACTTAACAAATGTTTTGATTGTTTTAGATGCAAATATTGAAGGTTTTTTAGTTGTTATTAAGAAAACCGGTAAAGAAATGCTTGAAACCCAATTATCAATAGTTAACACCGTCTCTTCTATCCGAGATGATCAGTTTTTTAAGGAGCTTCTTCTAGATTTTTCAAGTTTATTGAAGGGTGCTAGAGACTCCGAATTTTATACTGGATGTAGCAAGTTCTTTATTTTTTGTTGTATCTAAATTTTAAGTTATTAAATTTAGTACCACTTCTATTAGTTTTTATCTAATCTGTATTATACCATTGAATTTATAAGGATTTGGGTAGCTATTGTAGTTTTTTCCTTTTTCGTAAATATCCCCTTGGTTAAGCTGATACTCTTGAGATTTTAAAAAGATGTTTTCTCTACTTTTAATATACATGATTTTTAACAGGCGTTTGGGGGTCAAACCTTTTTAATCTTTTATTAATTAAGGCTGGCATTATCACTACTGGAGACACCTATTTATTGATATTTTTTGATAGAAATGCCTTATCTTTTATAAATAAATTGATGAAACATTAAGGTTTAGCTGCATCAGCAGCTCACAGCATTGGACTTATTAAAACCTAGTTTATTGACATTTTTGATACAAAATAGGTTATACTCCATAAACACAGATATAGAGGTTAATTTTTTATGTTAGGAAAGATTACAATTTCTCCATTTATTTGCTGTATAAGCGTTGTATAATTATGGAAGACTGGAACTTTCTGCAGTTTACGTACATTTTTTGAAATTAATTTACACTTAATTTTAGTATATAGCCGTTTTTATCCCTTATTTAATTAATACTTTATACATTTTTTTATTATCCTACATTTTTAATTTTAATTGATACCTCCAATTTATTTTAATCCTCATTTTGATTTACAATGCGATATTTTGACAATTAGACCTGAGGATCAAAAGGAGTTACTCTTCTACTTGTGTACCTTCCTGCTTTTGCTCCAATCAACTGCGTTGCTGCTGCCCTGCATTTTGGAAAATCTATTACAACCACGACAATTTTTACATGGAGTAAGATTATAATTAAATTTCGTTTATCAATTTTTAGTTTTTGAATGTATTGTACATACAATCTGACTGCAAAATGCAGTTATATATATATATATTACGACTTTTGAATCAGTATTTATTCAATGTTTATTAGCTTTTCCACAATTAAATTAAGATAAATCACTGTAAAAATTAAAAACATAACAGTTGTTTTATAATTTCATTTATTGTACTTTGTACAACTTGTGAAAAAGCCTTTACATATTTTTAACGAGAAGGTAAGCGTTGATTGAAGGTCAAATCTAGTACTTGTGAATTAGTAATTGTTAATATACATATGCATACTTTGATTTAATTCCAAGTTTCAATAGCTTCTCGAATTTCTGTACGAAAAGGTTATCGGATGCTAATTGAACTTGAGCGGGTGTAAAGTGAAGTTTCAACCAGAAATTTTATTCAAAATGTTACTGTTAAATTTTATTATTAAAAAATATTATTTAAACGTTTGAATTATAGAGGAGTGGTTTCCAAATTGGGTCGTTCCGGCTCCAAACTAGTCTTTTAAGGTTTGAACAACCTACCAGTACTAAAGTACAAAATACGACCAACAAGTAGCAAAGTTGGGTTTGCGCGCTATTTTAACTTAATACAAATACTTAATGGAGAGGCCCAGGTTAAGAATTGATTGATTTGAATTAAACATTAAGTTGTTTAAAATAAAGATGATTGAAGGAGATATTTTCACAGAAATGGTGAATTTTAAGAGATTAAAACAATTTTGTTATTTGTAGGATGCTAGTGATCCTGAGGATTTGACTAATGCGCTTATAAAGTCTTAATTTCCAATGATGGTGATATTCCTGACTGTTCGTCCTCAACGTGGTGCATCCCGGATCAGGTGCCAACAGACATTTAGACTAATAACAGCAGGGATCGAGTGAGTAGCGGTATAACTGGGCTTCCGCTTTGGCGGGTGGGTGCAAGCATACACCCAGGATACTCATAAGGTATCTTAAGGTATATGTACACTTTATGTAGCTGTTTGGTTAAAGGGGATAACCCTGACAAAAATCAGCTGGCGACGTCACAAGAGTGCCGTCTACCAACCAAGAAACTTCTTTATTCTTATACGTTTGTTACGCCTATCAAGCCATCGAAGTCGATCGTTTAGCTATGCCGTATAATTATGGAAAACAATAAAGAGGTGATTATGTCACCAACCAAAATGAATGAATTTATTAGCTGTAATTATTGTTAGTAAATATGTCTATTCAGCTAAAATTTGCTAATATTCGTATTGCCATTTTTCTAGTTCTACACTAGCTTGCCAAAATTTAGCTCATTATTCCGATTTCGACGCTAGTTCGGAAAGCGGTTTTTCAGATTTGTCATATATCCATCCATATTGTCCAAGAAGATGCTTGCCCAGGAACAAGGTTGAAAAAAATGAAAATCGGTGTGTTCCTAAACGTGGAGCCAGAGCTATGCGAAGATTTGAAAATGGTACGTTTTTCCATCAATTGATATAAAGCATATTTTCAATGTTCTTATTTTTATTACTTGCAATGTTGGAACGTTGGAGGGTGCGTTTGCCAAACCAAATGGCATTGTCTGACATTCAAATAGTCCAAAGGTATTATGAACGCGGTTTGGTGACGGTCCGCCTTGTGAACGTCGACTTGACACGAACCAGAAACCAAATCTATAGTGCTGAAGTATATAGGGCCTGCCATTGTATCAAATATTATTATTATTATTATTATTATTATTATTATTATTATTATTATTATGTTTGCTGCTTCGAATGTTTTTACTAGAAGCATCTTTCAACGGCATTTATGAAAGCCAAACGTGGGCCATTTTAGTGCCGGTGTGGGATTCGAACCCATGCCCACCGAGGTCCAAATTTGAGCGCTATACCACTAGACCACCCCGGCACTATGCTATCGATCTGGGAAAATGGGTAGGAGTTTTTAGCAGTGTGACTTTATTTAACAACCAATAATTGATAGTTGATATACGAACGTAAATCCTCGTCTACATTCCTTATCAATACCACTGGTGACGCCAATGATGACTTCGATGGTCTGATAACATCCTTTTTTAACAAATTTCGGCACCAAAAATGCAACTTTATTCAGTCTATTAAACTGCCGTCCAATGGTTAAACAGAACGAAGGTGATTTGTCAATTTTGAGTCAGATCATAACCCCAATCGTGGGCATCCTTCAGTCCATAAGTCACAAGAGTGCGCGAAGAAATGCACCACGACCCACAGCCACGCTACCGGAAAAGTTTATCATAGGTGATGAATTTGAACGATGGAAAATCAAAACTTACTTATTTCAATTTCCTTAAGAGTTACAGATGCAAACTTTGGCTTGCATGTTTGAAGGAAAAGCGGAAGAAATGGTTTTTGATAGTGGTATATTAGAAAAGGAAACGAATGTCGTAACAGCATTAGAAATGTTACGACTATTATTTGAGCCAATCGGCAGCACAGATATGTGCATGGAAAGATTCTATAATCGTAGATAACTGTCGACAGAATCTACCGTTCAATACATATTCGACGTGAGAAGATTGGCAAAAGAAGCGTTTCAATCTGAAACAGAACGAAATGGAGATGATCTAGATCTCTGGAGGAGTTCGATGTCCGGCGATAAAGAAACGTTTTCTACGAAATCGACTGGTAGATTTTATGGAAGCAATCACTAGAGCGAAACAAATTGAAGAAGAGGAGGCCCTAGTAGGAGGCCATACCGAAAATTACATATTTCACCAAGTCCGATTTCCTCAATCTACATTGCCTAATAATAACAATTGTTATTATTGTCAAACATTTGACAAATGGGCAAAGAAATGCGGACATAAGGGCAAGCCAAAAAAGACGTATAGTAAGTCTGTGGCGAATGTAACAAACATAATCAATAACACATTATTTATTAGGAAAGGTGAAATAAACAAGCATGCAGTAGACATGGCCATAGATGACAGGTACACCCTGTTCGCTTGTCAATAAGAACATTCCCAATCTAATTGTTGACAAGAAAGCGGTTGGAAAGAAATTGATCACCGCTAATGGCACCAATATCAAGACGGACGGCTTAACATTGTCCAGTAACCGTCGACAACATCTAATGGCGGTTGCCAAAGCCATTTCATGGGAAGTAATCGTGGGGGCGCTAATTTTTTCGATGCAACTGTTTCCACATAATAAACAGTCGACATGGGGAAATTGTCGAAAATTACAAATATGCAGTATCAGTGAACAAGATGGGAATCAAGTGGAACGAATTAAAAAGAAGTTTGACATTTTGATCGAACCAACATCCTGTATTATAGGATTGAAACGGGAGATGCACTCCCGAGAAAGCAACCTACCCGACGGATACCAGTCCATTATGTAACTTAAACATGACGTTTCTCAATTTTTGCACCAACATTAAACTTCGACTGAATACTGTTTGCAAAATGGATGGCTTACGAATGATTGTCCAGGGTTAGCTGACTTGTTACGCTACTGAAGAGGGCGTTAAAATGAAATTTATATTTGGAGATTTTGTCATTATTGATCCAATAGGGATTTGTAGTATGTTACTCTTTTTGGTAGTTTACAATTGTTATATATATATATATATATATATGGGATGTTAATGATCCTGAGGATTTGAGTAATGCTTATAGATATCATTTTAGTGATGGTGATATTCCTGACTGTTAGTCCTCCCACACGTGGTGCATCCTGGACTAGGTGCCCTAGGCATCTAGACTAATATCAGCAGGGTCGAGTGCACAGCGGTATAACTGGGCTTCCGCTACGGCGGGTAGGTGCGAACATACACCCAGGATAGCAAAGGTATCTAAAGGTATACGTATACCATGGCCGCTGTTCAGGAGATAACCCTTACAAATCAAACGACTTCCTCGTCAATCTTTGCGAACAGTGGCGACGTCACAGGATACCGTCTACCAACCAAGAAATTTTGTTATTCTTCCACGTTTGTCTACGCTTGTCAAACCATCAGTCTTGATCGTTCTACATGTCTTGCAAATATGGGAAATAATGAAGAGGTGACCACGTCATCAGCAAAATGAATGAATATATATATATATATATATATATATATATATATATATATATATATATATATATGTATATATAGAAGCTTATCTTCAAAATCTGGCTGTCATTGCGGAGATCGACGTTAACGATAGAACAGTTACTTGGCCAGACTTTTCATTTCATAATTCGGTGTTTACACAATTCTTTGAAAATGATAGGTGAGATTTTAAAATATTGTGGTTGGTGACGTAATCACCTCTTTGTTATGTCTACATTTGTACAGTATATTAAACTTTTTGACTTCTATGCTTTGGCTTCGCCCAACGTTTACCTGCTTAATGTCCGACGTGTTTGATATTGACTATTCTTAAATAAAAATAGCATAATTTATGAGTCATTTTGTAATGCTAATAATCTTGATGATTTGAGTAAAATACTTATCAATTCTCAAATTCCAATGATGGTGATATTTCTGACTGTTCCTCCTCTACGTGGGGTGCATCCTGGCCTAGGTGCTTATAGGCATTGTAGACCAACAACAGCAGGGTCGAGGTGCACAGTGGTATGAGTGGGTTTCACTGAACTGTAGTGAATGGGTCTAGCATATACTCAAGAAGGTTAAAAGCTATTTCAGGATATTTATTTACCTTATGTAGTCGGTTAGACTAATTCCTATGCAAAAACACTATGGGATGCCAATGATCACCGTGAGGATTTGAGTAATGCTTATAAAGTCTCAATTTCCAATGATGAGGTGATATTCCTGACTGTTAGTCCTCTACGTGGTGCATCCTGGACTAGGTGCCCCTGGGCATTTAGACTAATAACAACGGGGTCCGAATTTTTCATGGGTAATAACCGGGCTTCCGCTACGGCGGGTGGTGCGAACATACACCCAGGACACTTAAAGGTATCTAAAGGTATACGTATATCATATGTAGCCCTTGGGTGAGGGAGATAACCTGATAAAAAGTAGAGGGCGCTCGTCAATCTTTGCGAACAGTGGCGACGTCACAAGGATGCCGTTTACCAGCCAACAACTTTTGTTATTCTTCCACGTTTGTGTTACCGCTTATCAAGCCATCGAAATCAGTCGTTCCTACATGTCGTATAATAATGGGAAATAATGGGCGACGCCGTCCTGTAAAAATGAAAATGAATGTATTATATCATTATTGTAAGGAAGTGTTCTCTAGCCAATGATTCCTATTTACATCCTTCCCCAAGTTAAATTTGAATTCGACAACCTCGTCGTATAGGAATTCAGGATGTTGTGCGAACTTGGAACTAGTAGCAACTTTTGTTCTTCTTCTTCTTCTTCTTCTTGTTATTTACTCTAAATAAAAAAAAGTAAAATAGTATCTTTTTATATCTAATTCAAATGTACTTGTTCAATTAGCATCCAAGCTGCATGGGACATGTTCATCCAGTTGTCTGAATTGGATCAAACCAAATTATTGACCGAAATGCATGGCCAACATTTCACTGATGACTTTGACGATATAGACAATGATTATGTGATTGTTGAATTGGAATCGGACGATCGTAGTGTGGACCACGTTTGCAAGGGTCATTATCGAACGAGGAAATCGAAGAAGCAGTCACGCAAACAAAAGATGCGAATGAGCACTGTGAATGGTAAGTTGGTTGTTTTGCCATTCTATTTACACCATTAATTCCCAAATTCCTATACGAAAAGGTTGTCGGATGCAAATTGAACTTGGGGGGGGGGGATAAATGAAGTTTGTTGGCTAGAAGTGCTTTCTTGCGACGACCGGTGTTCACAGGACTGTTCCTTCTCCTTGTGGTGCATTGTGGAGCAAGTGCATAGAAGTATAGATGAGCTTCCACTTTGGATGGATGCAAGCATGCACTCAAGATAGTTGAAAGGCATTTTAAGGTAAACGTATACGTTATGTAGTTGTTGGGCTAAGGGAGATAACCGAGACAAAATTTGGGCGGCTTTGTCAGTCTTTGCGAACAGTGGCGACGTTACATTGATGCCATCTAACAACCAAGAAACTTTGTTGTACTTGTACGTTTGTTGCGTTTTGTCAAACCATTGGAGTCGATCGTTTGGGGATACCAATGATCTTGATAATCTGAATAATACTTATAAAATCTGAATTTCTAATGATGGTAATATTCCTCACTGTTCCTCCTCCACGTGGTGCATCTTGGACTAGGTGCCAACAGACATCTGGACTAATAACAGCGGGGACCGAGTGCACAGTGGTATAACTGGGTTTTCACTGGATTCCCGTTCAGTGAATGGGTGCTAGCATACACCCAAGATGCTTAAAAGGTATCTCGAGGTAACTATTTGCCATATGTAGCCGGTTAGGTTTGTGGATCCATCAACCTTAAAGAAGATCGCCTTGCCAATTCCTGTAAACACTGGTGTCGTCGCAAGAAAGCTGTCTTCTAGCCAACAAACTTCATTTATCCCCTCCCCAAGTTCAATTCGCGTCCGACGACGTTTTCGTATAGGAATTCGAGAAACTGTTGAAACTTGGAATTAATGAAGCGGATGGCTCTGCTATTAACTTGCGTTGTGTTTATGTTGTGATCGTTTCATCTTTGTGGATGCTAATGATCCTGAGGATTTAGTATGCTTATAAAGTCTCTCAATTTCCAATGATGGTGATATTCTGACTGTTAGTCCTCCACGTGGTGCATCCTGGACTAAGTGCCCCTAGGGATCTAGACTAATAACAGCAGGGTCGAGAGTGCACAGCGGTATAATGGGCTTCCGCGCAGTGGTGAATGCGAACATACACCCAGGATACTTAAAAAGGTATCTAAAGGTATACGTATATCGTCATAGCCCTTGGGCTAGGGAGATAACCCTGACAAAAAATCAGGCGACCTCGTCAATCTTTTGTGAACAGTGGCGACGTCACAAGGATGCGTCTATAGCCAAAAATTTTGTTATTCTTCCACGTTTGTCTACGCTTGTCAAGCTATCAAAATCGATCGTTGTACATGTCGTATAAATATGGGAAATAATGAAGAGGTGACGCCACGTCACCAACCAAAATGAAATGTTTCATGCTTTGTGACTACATCATCAACCACAATAAACAAAATACCTAATTATTTTTTTATACAGATCAACATAGCCCTAACATGGGTGAAGAATTTGATCTATCCGACAGCCTACCGTGTTCTCGGCTGTCAGCCGATATTTCCAACCTGAACCTCAACCATCGGCGAGGTCGTCGTGTTCAACGACGTGGACGAAAATCGATAACACCCGCCGATATTTGTCTAATCAAACGTGCCGAAATTGAGCTGCGTGCCTATTTTGGACAAAGCGCCGGTCCAAATACCAAGTCGAAGCGCTGGACTCCGTCTGTGTCATTGTTTACTCGACGCACACCTTTACTCACTAGTGCCGACCCTGGCAAACGTTGTCAATTGTTATGGTTGGATTCTTTCCAACGTTTGCTTGTCCATTCCGTCGCTTCCTATTTGGGATTGAATTCGTACAGTAAGTTTGGTTCGATTGGATTAATAAACAGGTAACATGGTCAACTGTCCATTATTTGCACAGTATATTGGATAGTGATCGCGTTCGATGGCTTGATAAATGCAACAAACGTAGAAGAGTGAAGTTTTGGGTTGATAGACGGCATTACTGTTTACAAAAACGATGGCTTGATTTATTGTCACTCAATATACCTAGGATGCTAATGATCTTGAGGATTTGAGTAATGTATAGTCTGTTCCAATGATGGTGATATTCCTGACTGTTAGTCCTCCACGTGGTACATCTGGTTGGTGCTTTGAAGGCATCTAGACTAATATCAGCAGGGTCCGAGTGCACAGCGGTATAACTGGGCTTCCGCTACGGCGGGTGAGTGCGAACATACGCGGGATACTTAAAGGTATCTAAATGTATACGTATATTATATGTAGCCCTTGGGCTAAGGGAGATAACCCTGACAAAAAATCAAGGCGGTCTCGTCAATCTTTGCAGACAGTGGCGACGTCACAAGGATGCCGTCTACCAACCAAGAAACTTTGTTATTCTTCTACGTTTGTCTACGCTTGTCAAGCCATCGAAATCGATTGTTCTACATGTCGTATAAAATATGGGAAATAATGAAGAGGTGACCACGTCACTAACCAAAATGAATGAAGTCGTCCTAGATTAACATTACAGGTCGAGTGCACACCGTATAACTGGGCTTCCGCTTATTATGGGTGCAAGCATACACACAGGATACTTAAAAATATTTAGAGATATGCATATGCCATGTGTACCTGTCAGGCTAAGAGAAATTATCCAGACAAGAAATTAGGCGGCTTCGACAATCTTTGCAAACAAGGGTGCCTTCACAACGATGCCGTCTACCAACCAAGAAAGGTCCTTATATTTATACATTTTTTAAGATGTTTATCAAGCCATTGGAGTCAATTGTTTAATATACTGTTGTTCGTCCTCCATGTGGTGCATCCTGGACTAAGTGCTCATAGGCATCTAGACTAATAACAGCAGGGACCGAGTGCACAGCGGTATAACTGGGCTGCTCTTATATATACATGTATATGTATACTTTATGTAGCTGTTTGGTTAAAGGGGATAACCCTGACAAAAATCGGCTGGCGACGTCACAAGGATGCCGTCTACCAGCCAAGAAACTCTGTTGTTCTTCTGCACGTTTGTGTTACGCTTATCAAGCCATCGAAGGCCATCGTTTAGCTATGCCATATAAATAGTGGTAAATAATAAAGAGGTGATTACGTGATCACCAACCAAAATGAACGAATGAAGGCTCGCTATTGCCAATCAATGGAAAATGAATTAAACGTGTGATATTTTCAATAATTTCTCCTTATACATGCATATTGTAGGCGAATGGTCAAATGTGATCAACGAACGCCAATTGTGGGTCGAGGGTATTGGTGACAAAACGTTTGATCCGCCTGAAAAATGTTTCGTTTCAATGATTGAACAACAGTTGAACAAAATTACATAAATTCGTCAATATTATGCATGATACTACTACTAAATTATTTTAGTCTTATCCTACGTAGTTTGTTTTTCGTCATTTCTATTTTTACTTCATTTTAGGACTTAATAATAATAATAATAATAAATTGTTGTAATTTTATTCATATTGTTTTATGCCGATATTGTGTTGCGTTTTATTCAATATTTAGAAATAAATGAAGTTGGTTATCAAGTGAAAGTCTACTTTAATTGGAACTATCGCTATTTTAATGCACCCATTTCAGCCATGCGTACAAAAAATACGGCTAATCAATACACAATGTGTCTATAACATGAGAATACACCATGAATAGAAATATTTAAGAATATATGTATCTATCTATATATATATATATATATATACCGGGATAGTCTGGCGGTACAGCGCTCGATTTGGACCTGGGTGAGCATGGGTTCGAATCCCACCACCGGCACTAGAATGCGGGTCCACGTTCGGCTTTACTAAAATGTCTACTGTTGAAAGATGTTTCCAGTAAAACATTCAAAGTGTCGAACATATATATATATATATATATATAGATTATTTTTAAAAATTTTTTACTAATTTCTTTAAGGGCTGTATACATTAGGTCATGGTGTAGTACTGTAGTTAACGTACTAAAATTTATATTGTATTGCTAAAATATAAGTATAGATTTTAAAAGTAAGAAAATAGTTTTGGAAACTTTTTTTTCAATTGCTTATTTTGATATCCAAATTTTTAACAGGTTTACGACTAATATTGTCAATATACAAATTATTATTAAAATGTTTACTTCTTGAAAAAGGTTATCCGTTAAAAGTTTTAAAAACGAAAAAATAAAAATATGTCTTTGATTAACAGTTATACATTGTTGAGATGCTAAAGATCCTGAGTATTTGAGTAATGCTTACAAAGTCTCAATTCTTATGATGTTCCTCGTCGATGAGGTTCATCCTGGACTAAATGGATATATGCATCTGGACTAATAACAGCAGGGTCCGTGTGCACAGCGGTGGGTGGGTGCAAGCATACATCTACAATAGTTAGAAGGTATTTTAAGGTGTACGTATACCACATGTAGCTGTTGGGCTAAGGGAGATAATCCTGACAAAAGACTAGGCGGCTTTGTCAATTTTTGCGAACAGTGGTGACGTCACAACGATGCCGTCTACCGGTCAAAAGACTTTGTTATTCTTCTGCACGTTTGTCTACGCTTATCAAGTCATCGAAGTCGATGGTTTTATATGACGTATAAACATGAGGAATGATGAGGAGGTGGCATCACGTCACCAACCCAAATGAATGAGTTATACATTGTATCCAAGGCATACTTATCCCATTATTGACATTTTTTCTGCAACAGATAGAATAACCCCGGACAATATTGTAATCTAGAATTGTCGCAATAATCTAATTTTTAACACGATGAAGTTCTGTATTTGTAAGATAAAAATAAATATTAACACATAATATGAATGACAACATTTAGAACACACTACCATAATAACACAACTTGAAACTGTTATTACCAATTTTGAAAATGTGTGGTATTACACAACCGGTGTACATATAGACTATGGAGCCATATTGATAAATTTTTTTTTGCCTTAATAGGTGGCGTAAACAATCAGCTGCTGTAAAGAGGAAGAATTTAAAAAAATATATTTTGATCCTTATATAAACTTTATAACTCACCTAGTTTGGATTAGAAATGGTCAATCTAGCCAGTCCCGAAAGCCTGGATAAAGGAGGAGGGTTTGGGCACAAAGGTTGGCAACTTGGCCTCTGTAAAGATTTATGCTGCTGCGGAAACAATGAAGATGACGTCATTCCGGTAAACAACGTTTCTGGATGGCAGGTTGAGTGAAAGCCGAAAGAAAGCGCAATCTTCAGACTTTAACATTGTTGTTTTGCTGTAATTGTTGTCTTATTGCCCCATGCTTATTCTTAAAGCAAAGGGAACTGTAATAATAATGATAAGCTTTATGTTGGTTCTTTTTAGGTTCGAACAAACGACCCTCATTTAATCTGAAATCAAATCACTGTTATCAAAAAGCACCATTCTATTGATATTTTTGAAAATATTTTATTTATGTGATTATGCGGGTTGCATTAAATAACAACATTTATCAATAGTAAAATATACCTGTGGGTAGGTCTAGATATCACCAACTATATATGATTTGGAAATCATTCTTTATAGTTGAACCAATAGAAATGAATTACTAATTTCATCTTAAAGTGTAGGAGACCAAGGGAAAACTGATTAACCAATAAAAAAATTGTGAATTTTGTTGGCTGACTGTTAATAAATAATTATGTTTCTTAAATATAAGAAATTTCCCATTAATGAAATAAATGGTAAATTCTAATTAAAATAATTATTACTTGTATTTCCTAAATAAATTTAGTGTTTGATTTTGTTTATTTCTATTATTCCAAAACGCATAATTAACTGTACAGTAATGTATAACATCCAACGTTTGCTTAACATTAATATCAATAGAGAAGAATAAGTAAATAGCAATTTATGATGTTTTAAGTTAATAGAATGTGTTTATTATATTATTTGCATTAGTCTAAATTATGATTTTATAATTTTGTGTTATGACGGTTAACAATTGTAATAATACGTGCATTACATTAGTTTCATTTATCATATCAATTTATGAGTGTGCTAAATTTGGCGCCTTTAATTATGTGAATCACATGATTAAATCAGGTGACATTACTTCTTATTAGGTGGGATACGGAATGTACTGTTGTATGTTATAATGTATTGGACTAGACTAATTTTTCAAAAATGACTAATCGATTGAGACATTAATCATCCAATTGAGCGATGTCACTATTCTTTATTTAATTTATCTAAATTGTATTACTCTTATTAATGATGGTGATAGTATAATAGAAGTGATTATTGAGGTAAATGTTTTCCATTGAAAAACTTTTAACATTATTTTTGAGGACAATGTTATTGAAGCTTTTAGTTGACTAATGATTATGATAAATTGGATTAAGGGATCGTATTTAGTTAATTATCTCCGTTTTCCTTACATTGTAATAACCAGCTTTTGGTGTAAGCACTGTGGTAAATTTAATTTAATTTACAACCAAATGTAAAAATAAAAGAAATTAAGGTTTGGTTTTTTATTAACTACACTATTTTACGGTAGATAATAAAATAAGTATTAATTAATTATATTTTCTAAGCCCAATGTGAAGAATTGTTATATTATTTTTACGTATGTACTCATATCACATTATTAACTAATTCGGACAAATAGTGTTACTTATCGCACATTAGTTGAAGTCTTTTCATCGAATAAACGATTTGCACATACAGGTACATTAAATTGGAGAGACACTACTCTCCAATTTTTACAAAAAACTTTATAGACATTGCAAATGGTTTTTGATTAACGAGTAGTATTATATGGGATATGTGTTTCATACATTTTTACTAGTAATTAGAAAATATAGGTTACCTTACAACAATTGTACAATAATTTTATTTTACTAAGCTCTCAATTTTGTATTCTTACTTTTAATGCATGGGCAAATGTCGTTTACCTAACTCACAATAACATTCCGTTACTCTATTAATGTACTATTGATTTCAACGGGACTTGGTATTGATCTTAATAACATAGTTACCGAAACACCTGGTGGAACAAATGTATCAGTTTACAAATAAATATTGGAGTTACATTGTCACTAACAGCATAGGATAGATAATTTTTACATAGAATACACATTGATAGAAGGACGGTACTGGTACACTAAGCGATATTTACTAATAAAGAATATGTTCAATGATGATGCAATCATTAATGCAATGATATGTAATCACAATCTTAACAGCAATCATTAACGCATAAGCAACAAATATTTTTTAAGCGTTTGATGTATGTACTTCTCCCTTTTCGACTGATATAAATGACCTTCACAATTAGGATCAAAATTATGAAAACATGATTGAATGCAATAAAGTTAAGTATAAGATAACATCACATGGATATGTATGAAGTAGTGACTACACCAATTACAGAATTTACATCGTTTCTTATGTTTTAACTGTTCACAGTGTAATTGTGTTACCAACTTTTTACAATTGTATGTAAATGGATGATGGATTGAGTAAATAAAAACCGCAGCTTGTTAAATGTGTGAAATAGGATGAAACTATTTTCTATAACCAAATTAGTTTAAAAAATGTTTAACATTATAAATATGGTGATAGAAATTTTTGTTATTAATAATAAGGGAATGTATTTGATATTTTGACATCAAGATACATTTAACGAGTCCATGAGATAGGACATAAGTAGACTTTATAAAGGCTTATCATAATTTGAAACATCATTTTAAACATAGATCCAATTTCTACAGTACGTCAGTATTCTATTTATTGGTAGATGAAAGGCTTGTGTAATGTTATTGACGGCTTTCATTCTCTCATTAATGAATAAAGAATAAGAGTATAATGAAAGGTCAATATATTTAAGAATTAATCTTTTAGATGTACTTAAGAAAAATTGTTCATTCAAATAAATGACGCCATCGTTGTCTGAATAGTTATGCAATGGAAAAGAACGCATTTACTGTGGCAACTACGTACTGTAGCAAGTACGTACTAGGATATCGTAAGCCATCTGTAGACATTAATATTACATTGACAAAGCTACACGATGAGCATAAATCAGAAACTAAAATATGGTATTGCGTCATACACGCGACACAGTGTCAATAAATATTAAAGTACAATTACACTAGCAACTGAATACGGTAATTAATTAATAAAATTGCATCATTTTCAAGAGAAAAGGAAATGAACGTAGCAAAAACTACATATCTTATATTTCTAACATATTTCTTAGTTTAATAAAGGCATGTTATAACTTACACGACAAACTTGTAATCAATCGTTATCAAACTGACATATACATATATTCGTCTAAATTTTTTATTTAACCTTCTGCATTTTATTGCAAGATATACATGACACTAAGATTACTAATACAATAATCATATAGTCTTTATATTCCATTGTCATGAGTAACTTCTATTGTCACTTATTCTAGCAGTTATAAATTTCCTACCATGTTTTCATTGTTATATATTTCGTCGGACGACAATATTATCGAGGCTTCCAGTTCACTTATACTTGTACTAAAATGTTATATTGTAATAAAGCAGTGTTTTAGTCACTATATACAGGTAAGAACATCTGTATTATGACTGAGTATTGAACGAAAACGAATGATACATACCTATAAATGCGTCCGAATGTGTCTGCTTGTTATCTAAGCAAAAAAACCCGTTTATCAAATTGTCTTATTCACTTGGTCGGCTTAGCTGTCCTTAACCCATGTGTTATTTAACTACTCTATTCATTTCAATTATAAAAAATAAGAAATTTGAAAAATACAATTTATTTAATTCAAATAATAAAATTACAAAAATCTTTTCATCACTACAGTTCAAAACCGTTAATAGTTATCACATTGACATGGCATAATACTATGACCCAATTTCCTTTCAAATTTGATACATCTTTTCTTGTACTTTCTTTATTAAACTTGTCTTTAATATATTTTTGTATTTCACTCAGAGTAGTGAGGTAAAATATGTTTGATTTCTTGTTTTTCCGAATGAATAAGCCTTCGTTTTTTTGCGAACATAGCAGCTTCCTCAGACGAACATAAGTAATTATGTTTCAAATTTTCCTTTGTAATGCCGTATTTTCCATCTTCCATAATTTTTACAGTAAAGGTAGCTTCGCAACCATTATCTTTGATTTTTTTTTAAAAATTAAAAAAAATTTTACTTGGTTATTCGTTGTCCGGTTGATTTAGATTTCTGATTTTGAAATCTACAACAATAAAATTCTACTGATTGGTAAGGGAAGTTAGGATCCTCGTGCGCTGTTTTAGATTTCAAATGATAAAACTCGCTATGCGTAGCAAGTTCTAAAGCTAAAAGATCAACGAGGAACAGGGCCCAACTATCGTAACTCTCCTTGAAAAGCTCATAATAGCGAATTCAGTAAACAAATAATGCGAGAGACAAAAAATTTACATTAAGTACCACATGAAAATAAGATAGCCAATGAAAACGATTAGCCAATAAAATGTGTTTTTAAGAATAACCAATAAAATTCATTTCAGTCATGGTGATAGCTAGACCTTAATCTTGTGTAAACTACAGATTATCTTCTGGTAACTATGCTATTTCAATGTTTATACAATGAATCAAAGATGATTTGGTAACAGAATGACTTCATCTCAGCTTAAAGTACAAAAGTACTAAAAATATGAAGATATTCCAATCTTTTTTATTGTGGTTTAATAATGAATAAGTAATGACAAGTATTACGATAAACGAAGGTTTTTATTGGCAAAAGCTGAATAAAAAACAATTGTACAACTTATGTATAAAAATATCATCTTAAAATATTGATCGGTGATTTTAATGCGAAATTAAACAAAGACAGATCTGGATACTTCTCAAATGTTGGACCACATGGTTATGCTGATAGCATAAATGATAATGGCTATAGGTTGTTGACGTTAAACGTAGGTTTCTTCCGACGGAAAAACAGCAAACAAGATTGAATACATTTGTACTGGCACAAAATGGCGATGTTGGTTGTACGATGTATGTACATGCATATCGCGGTGCAGATGTTGGATCTAGTCACAATCTTGATGTTGAAAGATATTTTGTCAAACGTTCAATCAACAATTGAATATTTTTGAATCATTTTAATTCCGTACCTCTATCGAGTATAGTATAGACTTAGACCTGTACAACTGGGCTTCCGTTTTGGTAAGTAGGTTCAAGAATACGTCCCGAGTATTAAAAAGGGTGTTTAAAAGCATTTCAAATGCTATATGTAGCCATTTAGTTTAGGGAAACAACCCTGACAGAAAATTATAAGGCTTGTTTGTGGACAAAGGTTCTATTGAAAGGTTACTGACCATCATTTTATTACCTTTCTACAATGTATTATTTACATGTGCCTGAGCGGTCTAGCGGTACAGCGCTCGAATTCGGACCTCGGTGGGCATCCGGCTTCGAATCCCATCACCGACCCACTAAAATGCGGACCCACGTGTTCGGCTACGCTCAACAATGTCCACTGCTGAAAGGCATGTGCGTTTCTCGTAAAACATTTAAAGTAGCAAACATAAAAATAAAATAATTTGTTTCAGCTTTGAGTTTTACGTATTTTTATGAACTCTAGAATTGTGTCAAGCTGGTACAACCGTGGACTCGAACTAGGATGGACATGGATTTGAGTACCACCGTCGGTATTAAATGCAGCTCGCCGTTTGGCTTTTCTAAATATTTGTTGCAAAATATTGAAGTAGCAACAGTTAGATAAAATGGAAATAAATTTAAACTTGTTTCTCAACGGGGCCTACAGGTATCGGACAAGCTAAACAATTAGGAAACAGCAGATAATGATGTATCGTAGTTATGATGGATTAAACATACTAACTGCTAAAGATACTATTGACAAACATGGGGTGATTAGGATTTGAATGAGTCATTTTTTAAACAGTCAAACTTGTTTTATAATTTGTTAGTACAATGCGATATAAAGTCAGGTGATACAGTGTCAACAGTAAGAGCATAATTGGACTCACTAGCCAACCGTGCTGGTCTCTACACAAAGGGGTGGTCTAGCGGTACAGCTCTCGACTTGGACTTGGTGGACATGAGTTTGAATTTCACCACCAGTACTAAATGTGGGACTACGTTCGGATTGGCTGAAATGTCTACTGCTGAAAGATGCCTTTTCCGTGCAAACATTCGAAGTAGTTAGTTAATTAAAACATTTTTAGCAAATTTAAAAAAGTAGTTTAGACTCAAATCAATCTGGTCATGTTCTTCCATCCATCTTGAGACAATATATGGCAGTGAAACGTGGAAGCTAACAGACAAGACTGATAAAATGACCGATGTTTTTATCGCCGGTGTCTTAGAAGTATTTTAAAGATTTCCTGCGGCAATCACATTTTAAATAATGGGATTATGACAAGAACTGGCTTTTGTTCACATCATTACAATTAAACAAAGAAAATTAGTTGGTCAAATTCTACGTTTGCCGCCCGAAAAACCAGCAAAAACGGTTTTGGAATTGACAATCAAGAATAGTAAAAGAAAGGTTTGGGTAGACCACAGAAATTTTGGCTAAAAACTATTCGGGAAGATCTAATTGAAATGAATGTGTCATGAGATCTAGCAATACGTTTGGCAGAATGTTCAAATACATGGTAACATTTTGTTGTCTCATGTTCTCTTTGAATTACGAGACTATGTTGTTGTTGTTTTTTGCCGTAATTATTTTCTTATTTGTCCCATGCTCATTTTTTAAAGCAAAAGGGTTTTGTAATAAATAAAAATTTAAAAATTTTTTCGAGTAGTAGTTAGTTAATTGAAACATTTTTAGCAAATTTAAAAAAGTAGTTTAATTAAACAACACACATTACTATAGAATAAATAAAACACAATTACAATTTCAACGATATATATTGTTAATAGCCCCGCCTATGTTGGATTAAAAATGATTCAATCTAGCCAGTTTCAAGCTTGGATAAAGGAGAAGAGTTTGAGCGCGCAAGGTTAGCAACCTGGCCTCTGTAAAAAAAAGTATATTGCTACAAAAACAGTATAAGAAAATGCCATTCCGGAAAAGAAGTGATCACACGTATCTGGATGACAAAGTTACACAGATGACACGGTTGAGTGAAAGCCAAAAGGAAACTCAATCTTCGATTTGCAGAATCTTCAATGCCAACGAGACTTTGTTGTTATTTTTTTGCTCTAATTGTTGTTTTATTGCCCTATGCTTATTTTTAGAGCAAAAGGGTTTGTATTATATATATTAAAGCTTAATAATATAAATAATATATTGTTAATAATAGAAAAATTAGATAAATTATCAACTGGTTTAATTGAATCAAATGATCAATTACAAAGTTGACTATAGGTAATTTTCTATTTCAGTTTAAAAAATATCAATTCTTTGTCATCTTTCGCGATATTTCTTTTAGGGATTGTACGTAATTTTAAACTGCTTAATTGCCATTCTTGACTAGAGACACCACTGAAAAGTACTTAACTGTATATGGTTGATAATTAGTTATAAAAATTATTAAAATCTTTTGTTTTAAATTTGTGTCAAACATGTTGCTTATTAAATTGCTTTAAATTAAAAACATGATATTTTTATTTCACAATACAATTTTTGCATGTACTTTTTATTTATCAATAACTTTGCTACTTATAAGTAGTCAATCACTGTAAGAAATATTTTACTGTACTAAATTATTGGTTGGGATTAAAACTTGATTGTAATTTATTTAAAATTTGGTTTATTATTAGTTTATTAGTTAGTAAAAATAAACAATTACAATCGTATTGATAAAAAAGATACATTTACATTATTTATAATACAATATTTTGGTATACAAATTTGATTGCCGTTATTATTATTATTACAAAACCCTTTTGCTTTAAAAAAATGAGCATGGGGCAATAAGACAACAATTACAGCAAAAAACAACAACAACAATAAAGTCTCGTAATTTAAAAAAAACATAAAACAACAAAATGTTTTTATCTATTTGAACATTCTGCCAAACGTTTTGCTTGATGCCATGAAACATTCATTTCAATTAAATCTTCCCGATAGTTTTTAGCCAAGTTTTCTGTGGTCTACCTTAACCTTTCTTTTATCATTTACAATTGTCTATTCCAAAACCGTTCTTGTTAATCTTTCGGGCGGTAAATGTAGAATTTGACCAAGTAATTTTCTTCGCCCAATTGTAATAATGTCATGCAGTGAACAAAAGTTAGTTTTTCTCATGATCTTCCTTTCGGCTTTCACTCAACTGTGTCATCTGTGTAACTCTGTCATCCAGATACGTGCGATCAATTCTTGGCCGTTGTTTACCGAAATGGCGTCATCTTGTATTGTTTTCGGTAGCAGTATAAATTTTTTACAGAGGCCAGGTTGCTAACCGTGCGCGCTTAAACCCTTCTCCTTTATTCAGGCTTGGGACTGGCTAGATTGAATAATTTCTGGCCTAAACTAGTTAATTATGATTAATTAATTTGTAAAAATGCAAAGTGTAAAGATTTTTTTTTTTAATCTGTAACATGTAGTACATTTAAAGCAACATGTTTTAACGATAGAAAATGGTGCTAGTGGTAAATAAAACTTACAAAGTATATTGATTATTACTCTCCTTATTAAAATTGTTTTTGCAGAAATATATATATATATATATATATATATATATATATATATATAGAATTCTTGGTTTATAGATATTTATTATCATTTAAGTTGAACCAAAAAGAATATACCAGACTTGGGAAAATGTTTTTACCATGTTTTAATAAAATGTTTGTTTGGTTAATAGTAAAAGCAATTAAAAATTATTGAGATTGAATAATGAATTAAACACATGTGGTTGGTTTATATTTTTAGTCGAACAAAACAATTTCAGTTTTAACAATTTATATACAAAATAGAATTTAAAAAGTTAATTTTCTTTTAGTTTAATCATTCAAATTATAATAAATTCTTAGTTTAAAAAAAATTAATTGAATGAAAGAAAAAAACATCGCAATATATTATAAAATATTATTATTATAAGAGGAGCATTATATAATTAACACATTATTAAATAAGAAATGTAGAGTTAAAATTGTTTTTTAATAATATAAAAGTTTTATGATAATTATAAAAATGGTAAAATCCTAGTGAAAGGGTTCTCTCACGTGCTAAACTGGTAGTAAGGTAGCAGCATCTGAGGACACTGGGCAATTAGAATTGATCAGATTTACTATAAATAATAAATTTACAGGTCTAAGGTCACCCACTCATAGCTCAGTGGTTTAAGGTGCTGGCTTGACACCAAATAGGGCTTGGGTTCAAGTTCATGTGTGTGTGTGTGTGTGTGTAAAATTTGAAAGGTATGCGCTGCTGATAATTCCAAATAAGGATGTGAAACAACTGTACAGTGCTCCTGGTTGACTTAAAAATCTATTAAATTTATTATTCAAGTCAATTTGGCAATTCTAATATAGCATTTCTAAAAACAAATAATCCCTTAGAAACCCATTGATAATTATAAAAATAACTTTTTTATGTAAACCGCATTTTTACCTCAATTTTTTTTACTACTACTACTATGTACTATTATTATTATTATTGGCTTGGATACTTTAGTAGAAGTAGCTTTTAGCAAACAATTTACTATACAATAGTTAAAAATATGTCATATACTGTAGCAGTAACTATAAGTAACTGTAAGTTGTTAGACTAATATTCTAGTCAACAAAAAATTTTATTGTTCTGATAAAAATCACTATAACTAACGTTGGTATTCAAAGCACACTGACAGTGATTAAAATTCTAAATAAGTCACTAGCATAACAGGGTATACTTCAAACATTGTGATCTAGCTCGAATTTGGACCTCGGTGGGCATCGGGGTTCGAATCCTACCACCGGCCCACTAAAATGTCCACTGCTCAAAGATCTAGCGGTACAGCGCTCGAATTTGACCTCGGTGGGCATCGGGGTTCGAATCCTACCACCGGCCCACTAAAATGTCCACTGCTCAAAGATCTAGCGGTACAGCGCTCGAATTTGGACCTCGGTGGGCATCGGGGTTCGAATCCTACCACCGGCCCACTAAAATGTCCACTGCTCAAAGATCTAGCGGTACAGCGCTCGAATTTGGACCTCGGTGGGCATCGGGGTTCGAATCCCACCACCGGCCCACTAAAATGTCCACTGCTCAAAGATCTAGCGGTACAGCGCTCGAATTTGGACCTCGGTGGGCATCGGGGTTCGAATCCCACCACCGGCCCACTAAAATGCGGGCTCACTTCGGCTTCGTTAAAATGTCTACTGCTGAAAGGCATGTTTCTTGTAAAACATTCAAAGTAATACATATAAAACAAAATAAAATGTGAATCAAAAATTGGATTTTGGAATGCTGAAATATTGTATATATGACTTAGAATAAGTTAGGTTCGAAATAAACCTATACAGTTGCACAAGGAAGTCGAGTGAGAAATACATGACAATGGAGAAATGTTGTTATTACTATAAATAGTAGTAGGCGTAATGATAAAAAGGTAATTAGTTGATTATCTAACAAGTGACCTCAGTAAAAGTGATCGAGGATTCAAAATCTGGAGGTAATGGGAAAGCCTAATAGTAAAATGAAATAAATTTATTGAAAGTGAAAATGCATTCATTGATAGTTTGTTGGGAATGTCTTGAATGAACAAAATAAAAACTGGTAGCATTTAAAAATTACTAAACCCTGTAAAATATGTAAGAAATAAAGGGGAGCAAACTGCGCAAAGAAGAAAATAAAGGAATAAAAAAAGCAAATTTTATTATAGAGAAGATGGATAGACCGTGTAGAGAGGGAGGGGGAACTGACTAAAAACGCCAACTCTACATACAAAAAGGGTAAAAATGTGATAATACGGGAGAAGAATAAAGATTTATTATTAATCTAAATCCTTGTTTTTTATTTTCTAATACCTGTTGCATTGTAGGTACATTAACATATCTCGTATAAATACGCAAATATCAAATATATACTGATTAGCCATTTTCTTATATATAAAAAATTCAGACTTACAATTAAATGAAACATTTGGAAATCATGTACATACAAAATACATGCTTTTTGATATTTTTGACATATTTAATACAAATTTAAAGAAATTTAATAATTGCACACACACACACATTTAACATTTAACAGATTTATCTGATTGGAATAATTTACAACTTCGAAAAAGTACTGTAACAAAAAATAAAAACCGAGCTAAGAAAAAAGAGGTTAGTGTTTGATCCATTAGTGGCACAAAAGCGCAATAATTAGTATTTTAGTGGCCTATGTGAAAGGAATAATATTTGCTGCATTGTAACGTATTAAGACACCATTTTGTTTCTCCTATTTTACATATACAAATTTTTGTTCATTATCAGTTTTTTGTCGGTTTTTTAACATAATTTTGTCCAAATTAAAAAATATAAAAACGGTGGCGTTGTGTTAATCAATGCATGCCATTTAGAAGTAGTTGTCATTTTTAACAACAAAAAAAATAAATTGTTATTAGTTTGTGCAATTTTGAATATATAGACATTTCGCAAAAATGCATCAACTGGATTATGTTGTAAACGTTTTCCTTGAATTTTTTCCATTTAATGTTTGCTTTTAAAAATCAATAATTGTAAAAAAATGCAACAAATTGAATAATATTTGTACATGGATGTAAATTGCCAAACTTTATTTTAGCCAGTGTACAACGAGAAAGAAGAGAGGAAAAACTTTAATTTGGTAAAATAGTGCATTATTGCTAAAGGATGTGAAAGCAACTGTTCGAAATGTTTATTTATTGTTTGATGGGATGCTAATGATCCTGAGGATTTGAGTAATGCTTATAAAGTCTCAATTTCCAATAATGGTAATATTCCTGACTGTTAGTCCTCCACGTGGTGCATCCTGGACTAGGTGCCAACAGGCATCTAGACTAATAACAGCAGCGTCCGAGTGCACAGCGGTATAACTGGGCTTCCGCTACGGCGGGTGGGTGCGAACATACACCCAGGATACTTAAAAGGTATCTAAATGTATACGTACATCATATGTAGCCCTTGGGCTAAGGGAGATAACTCTGACAAAAAATCAGGCGGCCTCGTCAATCTTTGTGAACAGTGGCGACGTCACAAGGATGCCGTCTACCAGCCAACAAACTTTATTATTCTTCCACGTTTGTCTACGCTTGTCAAGCCATCGAAATCGATCGTTCTACATGTCGTATAAATATGGGAAATAATGAAGAGGTGATCCGTTACCAACCAAAATGAATGAATGAAATGAATTATTGTTTGATGTTTTACCAAAAATAATTAAGAAGTATTGGGTTCCCAAATAAAAATATAAGAAGACGTAAATTGTGAAACGAATTCATTTGATTGCGGTAACAAGTACATTGGTGGGACAATGCGTCGCTTAGCTAATCGGGCTAACTGAATCTTAAACGGAAGTGAACACTTATGCACTTCGTCTATATTACGTTATCTACTGCAAACCAAACATCAAATCGATTTCAAAAATTGTTTAAAAGTGTTAATTACTTATCAAACTTCGAATACATAGAAAATTTTCGAATCTGTTTATATGGTAGATGATAAAACCAAACAAGGGAAAAAGTTGCGAAAAAAAGGAGCCAATAAGAGTTAGATAACTTTTTGTGTGAGTGTGTGACTACTCATAAGTTGGGGATGGAAAAGTTGTGACCAAATTTGGTAGATGATAAAACCAACCAAGGAAAAAAGAATTAAAAAAAATCCTATTGGTCAGCCTCCGTGAGTGAGTGTGAGTCACGTTGGTGCATTCTTCTATCAAAAGGGTATTGTTTGACCTTGAAAATGCATATAAGGTGGAAAAAACAATAATTACAAAGCATTATACCGATTTGTATTGCGTCATCGTGCAAATTTGGTGACACTTTTTGAAACTTTTCCATTCCCAACTTCCGAGTAATCACACACTAACACAAAAAGTTATCTGACTCTCATTGGCTTCTTCTTTGGCAACTTTTTCCTTTGGTTGATTTTATCATCTACCCAAATTTGCACGATGACGCAATACAAATCGGTATAATGCTATGTAAATATTGATTTTTTCACCTTATATACATTTCCAAGGTCAAACAATACCCTTTTGATAGAAGAATGCACCAACGTGACTCATACTCACTCACGGAGGCTGACCATTAGGATTTTTTTAAATTCTTTTTCCCTTGGTTGGTTTTATCATTTACCGACACATTGAAACCTACTTTGTGTGCACAAAGACAGTTCGTTAGTACATTGAACTTAACTTGGTTGTAATGTTTGTGTTTACGTATGCTTGTGAGTTGTACTAACTTCAATGTCATCTGTACTTCATTTTTTGTATACATATATATATATATATACCAAAATTTTATGTTTGTGACTGAAGAGAATATACAAAATGAATTCATCTCACAGTTTGCGTCTTCTTATATTTTTTTGGTAATTAAGACTAGCATAACACACAGTATCATTCAAAGAATAAATATGAATATATTCAACAAGATTTTTCAATCCTACCTCTTTTTAAGATCAACTGCATTATTAATTATGTCTACATATATGCACAATTGTATATTGTTGTTGTTGTTGTTATTATTATTATTATTATTATTGTTGTTCAATTCTACACACAAAGCTGTGCGTTCAGCGAATCAACATCCTCTTATTATTCTAGAAATGGAGGACTTATCAGTCAGCCACTCTAACATTGAATAAAAATTATAATAAATATATTCTTCCAATTTTGAAAACAATTAATTAAATAAAATTATAAGGGCTATTTTTTATTATTACCAAAATAAGCGTGATTTGTAATAATTTAAAGTAATTTTAAATGCACTTATTCAGGAAAAACATTCTTCAGCAAGTGGATATTTTGGAAAAATTAAACAAAAATCAAATATTGAGTGCCGGTGGTGGTATTCAAACGCCTACTCACCTAAGTTTGAGTCCAGATACCGTACCACTAGATCACCCCGGCAGAAACACGATGGTTAAAAAAAATGATTAATCAATAAACTATTTTATCGTATTTGTGTACCAATGTACTGCTAATGTTTGGAATCATTATCAGTACATACCTTTCAAGTCCCACGCCCTGATGTCAGGCCAATGCTTTGTATCTTAGTGCTTGAATGTTTCAGCACATAGACATTGAATTAAGATATTGAGTGTCGAAGGTGGAATTCGAACGCATGGCAACTCAGGTTTCAAGTCGAACATTCTAGCAACGTTCTACCGCTTCTGCACCTTTACGTGTATATTAAAAAATGAAAAATGATTTCAAACTGTTGTTCAAATCAATAAATTTTAAAGCACTGGGTTCCCTTTATAATTGTAAACAAAATTTTTAAAAATCGATTATACATTTTCTAACTCCGCCTAATTTGGACAAGAAATGATGCAATCTAGCCAGTCCCAAGCCTGGATAAAGGGGAGGGTTTGAGAGCACAAGGTTAGCAACCTGACCTCTGTAAAAAATGTATACTGCTACCGAAAACAATACAAGAGGACGCCATTTCGGTAAACAACGGCAAAGAAGTAATCGCACGTATCTGGATGATAGAGTTACACACAGATGATAGGGTTGAATGAAAGCCGAAAAAAAGCTCAATCTTCAATTTGCAAAAGCTTCAATGTCAACGAAACTTTGTTGTTGTTGTTTTGCTCTAATTGTTGTCTTATTGCCCCATGTTTATTTTTAAATCAAAAGGGTTTTTCTATAATAATAATAATAATATACAAAAACATTTTCTATTGTGCAAGCGAATTATTCATTTCTTTTAACAACAGATTTTTCACATACGGTTAGTTCAATGATTTTAAACAAATGTTGTGTTTTATAAAATAGGTCTTTCTTTGTGTTGATATTAATTTTGATTAAGTGTTTGCAGTGTTTGAAATGATATTGATTAAAAAGTTATATGGGGGTTTGAAAAATAATTTTATAAGATTAAGCCTAATATTATTTCAGTATGTTACTTCCTGGCTTGAAATGCCATTCATATTTAACTTTTTATCAATTTTTATTTGTTTTGTTTGTTACAGTAAGAAACAATACAAAAGTACTTTTGAAGCAGGAATGAACCTAGTCAAGAACGTTAAAAATAGCAAAAGTTATTTTTAAAAATATTGTTTATGCATCAAACGTATTGATTTTCAAAGTTAGCTTTAGTCTTACATCGTTGATAAATGTACATTTTAAATACAATGCATTTTTTTCCTACGCAGCTTTTCCCTCTTTTATCAGGGGTCACTGTTTCTGGTCGCTTTTCCTTTCATTTGGTTCTGCATTAAACCAATTGGAAGTATTGTAACCGTTAAAAAGTGATACATTGGATTTATTTATTGCTGCAAACCGTCTTTTTTTATCTGGGCTTTAGGCTGCTTAGATTGGTTCATTTCTAATTATGTCTGGATGCAGTTTTTTAAGTGTAATCCGTATTTATAAGTAAATATAGACATTGAATATTGAGGTGACACAGTAACTAAGTTGTTACACTATTATCCTAAACTAGACATCAATTCAAATCTATCACCATGACTGGAGGGCATGTTAAATACCCAGTTGCAAAAAATGTTACTACATACTTACAAATTTTATAATATTTATTATGTTTGCTACTTTGAATGTTTTGCGAGAAACATCTTTTAGCAATGGGGACATTTTAGCAAAGCTGAATGTGGGCCTGCATTTTAGGAATTCGAACCCCCATGCCCACCGAGGTCCAAATCGAGAGCCGTACTGTTAGACCACCCTGGCATTTATTATTATTATTACCATTATTTCAAAACTTGCGTTCTAAAGAGTATAATGCAACAAGATTGTTCCATACAATTGTGCATAAATATCTCGTTTTAAAAACAGTGTATATCAAAGATTGGAAATTCTATTTGGATTTTGCCAAACCCAATCACTTCTTTGTCGTACTTGAATAAAGTAGTATCATCTTGTGTTATTTTTTTAGCACACAATTTTTTTTACAGAGGCCAAGCTGCTCCTCTAGCGATTAAAGCGTCTTTCCTTTCTCAATTCGACTTGCAATCACTAACGGTAGAATTGAAATTATAGAAAATAGGAACAAAAATAACCAATATATAATTGTAATCATGTCATGTAGTTCTTGTCATGATTTCATTAATTGAAATGTAATCGCGGCAGGTAATCTTTAAAATACTTTTAAGACACCGGCGATGAAAAACATCCGCCATCTTGTCAATCTTGCCGGAATGGCATCCTCCTCTTGTTTCCGTATCAGTATAAAGTTTTACACTAGGCCAGGTTGCTAACCTTGCATGCTCAAACCCTCCTCCTTTATCCAGGCTTGGAACTCGCTATATTGAATCATTTCTGGTCCAAACTAAGCGGAGTTTGTAAAAATATGCTAACGGTAAATGTTGTCTCAGTTTAATAGATATTTACAAAAATTATATTTAATTTTGTGTAAAATAGTTATCTGGATACCAAGTCATTAGGCATAAGCAGATAAAACATGTACCAAATAAATAATTATCACGACCAAATTAACAGATTTGGACTCTGCAGATGATATTGGTCTACTCAGTGAAACAGTGGAAATGATGCAAAATATAACAACACGTTTCAGTGATATTAGTTATCGTATTGGCTGTTCAAAGATGAAAGTGTTGTATACAATATCAAACGATTATTTGTCCATCAAAATATTGATACTGTTGATTCCTTTACATATCTGAAAAGCATCATTGGTAAAGATGGAAAAACCGAAATTGATGTTAAAGCCAGACTTGGAAAGGTAATGTCAGTCTTCCATAGACTCATATCAATATGGTCATGTTCTTCCATTCGCCTGATGACAAAACTTTGTTTGTACGCATTACTAATCATTTCTACGGCAATGTATGGGAGTGAAACGTGGAAGTGAACAGACAAGATGGATAAGATACAAAAGATGTCCTTTATCGCCGGTGTTTTAGAAATATTTAAAAGATTTTATAGCACAAAAAACTGACTCTTGTTTACTACATGACATTATAATTAAACGAAGAAAATTAATTGGTCAAATTCTACATTTACCGCCCGAAAGACCAGTAAGAACGGTTTTGGAATGGAAGATTGAAAATGGTAAAAGAAAGGTTGGTAGACCACATAAAATTTAACTAAGAACAATTCGGGAAGATTTAACTAAAATGGATGTTTCATGATTGATCAAACAAAACGTTCGAAAATACGTGGAAACTTTTTGTTGTCTCATGTTCTTTTTGAATTATGGGACTTTGTTGTTGTATTTTTGCTGTAATTATTATCTTATTGCCCCATGCTTACTTGTAAAGCCAACGGGTTTTGTAACAATAATAATAAAATAATAATAATAATAATTATTATTATTTTATTATTATTATTGTAGTAATAATAACAATAATAATAATAATAATAATAAAAATAATAATAATAACAATAACAATAAACAAGCTCTTGCATTAGAGAATGTTATTTTAATTTCAGCAGGTGGACGTTTAGCGAAGCCAAACCAGGACTGATAGTGGAAGTTATAATCATGATCGCCCCAATTCTAACTCGATAAATTCAGACACCTTCGTTACTTGAAGGCCCCACGTATAATAATTTATTTATTTATTCATTTATTTTTGCTACTTTGAATGTTTTACACAGGAAAAGCATTTTTTATCAGTGGACATTGTAGCGATGCCAAACGTGTGGGCCCTCGCATTTAGTGGGCCGCTGGTGGGACTCGAACTCATGTCCACCAAGTCCAAATCGAGCGCTGTACTGTTAGACCATCCGGGCATTCTCTATTTGTACATAAAAATCAACCAATCAACTCTAATGGCTTCATAAACATAACAAACGTATATTAATAAACGTCGCTACTGTTTACAAAAATTGATAAGGCTGCTTGATTTTTTCAAGAATATTTCTCTTACCTTAAATTCGTTTTAAGCATCTTGGGGGGGCGTATACTTGCACGCACCTGTCAAAGCGCAATCCCAGTTATATTGCTGTACACTTAATTTCTGCTGTGTTAGTTTGAGTGCTTAAGTGCACTAATTACATTGAGATGATAATCAGGAACATTACCATCATTAGAAATTGAAACTGAATCGACATTACTCAAATCGTCAACATTATTAGCATCCCCTCCGATGTATAATAAGTTATTGAATATATTGTCCATCTTCCTTTAATACCAATTCCAAAAGTATAAACTTTGCGAACTTTTAGTTGAAGCGACTGAAGTACTAGACTTGTAACTGGTGATTATAGAACTTGGGTCTTACTCCTTACATTAAACGCGGGCTCTTGTCTATAGCTTTGTATCCATTGCAACACTCAAGTAACAAAAATCAGATAGATAGGTAGATATGATCTTGACCATTTAATAAATCCCCATCATCAAACATAAAGTGACAATGATTCATGTCACAACTGTAAAGTTGTTTTTCCATATTTCATATTTTATTTACTCAATGTTCTAAATGAACAAATGTTTCAAATAAAAATATAAGAAGACGTAAACTGTGAGATGAATTCATTTCGTATATTCTCGTCAGTCGCAAACATATAGCATTTTAGTATATATATATATATACAAAAAGGGGGGTACAGATAACATTTAAATTAGTACAACTCACAATCATTACGACCAAGCTAAGTTCAATGTTATTTGGAATAATAAAGGGAACCCAATGCTTTAACGAACAAATGTTTATTTTACATTTTTCATTTTTAATCCATATTATTAACGTTTTATTTTTTAAATTTAATTATCAAATATGTAAAATGTAGTATTATATTATTTTATTTTTTTATGTTATTTTTTATTTTATTTACGTTGAATGTTTTACTAGAAATATCTTTCAGCAGTGGGGACATTGTAGCGAAGCCGAACGCGTGGGCCGGTGGTGGGATTCGAACCCCGATGCCCACCGAGGTCCAAATCTGAGCGCTGTACCGCTAGACCACCCCGGCAATAAAACAAAGCCAAATATATTGTACAACAGTAGTTTAATAGTGCAGCACTGGACTTGAGTGCTGCCTCTGACCTTTACTGTGGGCCCCCATTTGTTTTTGGTAAATGGCCATTTGCTGAAAAATGTTTGCTGTTAAACATTGAAACAGTAACAACTATATATATATATATATTCTGTTATAGCATTATGGGATATGTTTTAATAACTGCTTCCGTTAAATATAATTTAAAAAAATTAGTATTATTGTAGTCGAAAAACACGTACCATCTAAATCAGTTGGTGTATATTTCGAAAAATGTACAAACGGTTTGTGAATTACACGTGGATTATTTATTATTCTATATATCGGGAGCTGTCTGTCGTGATTTTGACAGCTTGCACAGTTCTAAACCTGTGTGCCGGAAAACCAAAATTAGAACAAAAAATGCACGTATTATTTGATTAATCGAATCTCTGTTTTCCACGATGCGTGTCTAACACCACCTATATTACCTTGGATAATGAAATGAAATCAATATAATAAAAATTCGTTTTAATTATCGTGTAAATGTGGCAGTACCCATTATTTTATAAACAAATACCTGATTGTACTATCGTATGCCAATTCGATGTTATTCCAAAAATTAACATACATGTATCATTAATCAACTACATTCTATAATTATTTGGATAAGTTTCTTTTTTATCTAACAATAATTAATTAATTTATGTTCTTTTTTCAATATTTGCATATTATGGTTTGCAAAGGATAATAAAATACACAAAGATTGATGGTTTGACAGACATACACACATACATACACACATACTACTGTGGGGCATTTCAGTGCAAAAATTGTTGTTGATATGCTCGTACGTGATTGGTTGTTCTACAATCTGTGTGTGTGTGTGAATTAAATGTGTCATTAACGTGGGCATTTATAATAGCAACAATAAACCATATTAAATAACTGGATAAAAGTTAAGATTATTGTTTTCCTCAAAAAAAAAGAATACAAAATGTCAAGTGGTTTCGTTTGAAAGTAATTAAATTAGGAAACGTGAGTAACGAAAGTGGGCAAATTGAAGTTAGAAACTAATTGGTATTTTATGTTGCATTGTTTTTTGTTAATCACACATAGATAACCCCATTTATGTTTTTAATACACGAATTAGCAAGCGCGCGCGCACACACACACATCGGTTTATACATGTCCTTTTGTTTGTATGTGGTTGTTTTCAAAAACAGTTGACCTTGAGAATTACTGTTTAAATTTATCTTGCCTCCATGACTAAATAAAGATTAGCAAATTGCACAATCTATTTATATTTACAAGTTTTTGCAATTAAACAGTTAAATGTTATTTTTTAAAACATGAGATTGTTATAAACATGAAATTTATAAATGAAAGGTGCGCTGTTGGGATTAAATGTCAATTATTGTATTTTTGTATTTTGTTAAAATACGTTGCCGCAAGTTGTGGGATATAATATTCGCGTTTGAATTGCATTTTGATTTGAATAAGCCATGTTTTCCCGAATACAATTTCGAAGCAGTTTCAAAAAGTCTGGTAAGTTGGGCGTTGTTATATACAAAGAGAAGTTTACAATGGCCTTTATTACGCTAATAATTATTCCAGTTTTATTGTAGTAATTTTAAGTCCAAGCACAATGCTTCCAATGTCTACCGAATTGTCTGTGTGCTAAGGTACAAGACTAATTTGCTACACAAGTAGTCTTCCACTTATCTCAACAAACAATTAGTAAAAAATTAATTCTGAATAATTGAGAATTTTATACAATAGAAAATAGAAAATTTTATCTGATTGTACGTTTCTGTTAAGTAGGAAAGACAATTCTGTACATTGCAAAACGCGTGTATTATGCCAAACGAAATATTGGAAAAAGAAATGTACCAAAAATATACTACCATAATTGTAAACGTTGTTCAATAAATTGCTGTAAATTAAGAGATATAAAAATGAAACAATCAGAATTTCAAAACTATCAAGTCAATGGAGTTGATACAGATTATAAACAATTTAAAAATATAGAATTGTTTCATTAAAATGGTTTTTAATTTTTTGTAAATTTTAATTAAAAATTGATGTACAAAAAGGCTATTTATAATAATATTAATAATATTAATATTAATAATAATAATAATAACAATAATAATAATAATAGCAATAAAAATAATAATAATAGCCACAATAATAATAATAATAATGATAATAATGGCAATAAAAATGGTAATAATAATAGTAATAATAATAACAATAATAATAATAATAATAATAATAATAATAATAATAAAAATAATAGTGGTAATAATAACAATAATAATAATAAATATCATGTTTGTATTATTACTACAAAACCTTTTTGCTTTAAAAAATAACTATGGAGCAATAATATAACAGTTACTACAAAAAACAACAACATCAAAGTCTCGTAATTCAAAACAAACATGGAGCAACAAAAATTTTCCATGTATCCGAATATTTTGCCAAAAGTTTTGTTTGATCCCCCATGAAACATTTATTTCAATTAGATTGTCCCAAATGGTTTTTAGCCAAGTTTTCTGTGGTCTACCTCAACCTTTCTTTTACTATTTACAATTGTCCATTCCAAAACCGTTCTTGCTGGCCTTTCGGGGTGCGGTAAACGTAAAATTTGACCAAGTAACTTTCTTCGTCTAATTGTAATGATGTCATGGAGTGAACGTTTGTACGCATAAATAATCATTCCTACGGTAATATATGGGAGTGAAACGTGGAACCAAAAGGTTACCTTTTAAGTTCGTGTTGATGAAGAAAAAGCAAAACACATTTTGAAAATAATTACAAAGTAGTTGTGGCTATCTACTAGCACTAAATACAAACTCGTGTCCTGAGCTTTTCTAAATTTCTAATTGTTGAAAATCTTTGTTTATCAAACAATAAATCAATAAAAGACAAATAATAATAATAATAATAATAATAATAATAATAACAATAATGTTATTAACTAATACAGTACCGTTGCGAATAATAAAACAGAAAAGTGAAATATTGTTTATAATAACTTAATTTACAAAAATATACAAATTTGTGCCGGGGTGGTCTAGCGGTACAGCGCTCGAATTTGGACCTCGGTGGGCATCGGGGTTCGAATCCCATCACCGGCACTAAAATGCGGGCTTCGCCAAAATGTCCACTGCTGAAAGATGTTTCTTGTAAAACATTCAAAGTAGTAAACATTAAAAAAAAATAATTTTAACGTTACCTATAAAGTTTACGGCCTAAAATTGACTATTTCTATTTATTTTCCTACTTTGAATGTTTAAACGGCAAATGCATCTTTCAGCAGTGGGGACATTTTAGCGAGGCCGAATGTGGGCCCGCATTTAGTGCCAGTAATGGTACGAGTCGAGCGCTGTACTGCTAGAACACCCTCACTTAAATGTTTTACAACCAACCTTTGTTTACCAAATATGTCTGGGTAACTGAATTGTATATGGGCTGGTATATGTGTTTGAATACCATTGCAGTGACTTTATACAGGTCATCTATCAAACATCCACCAACTACATTAAACGTTCAACTATAAATCCTCCTAAAATATAAAAGTTTATGTTCAATTCTTCTGTCCATTTTTAAGAATTTTTTAAATTATTTCCTTCATATTTTGCAAAGTAGAATTGTTGGGGGGGGATAATAAACGTTTTAATTGCCACTTTTATAATAGAGTAGAATTATGGTGCTACTTTATTGATTACTTATTTTACCGAAAAAAACCCATTTGCACAGTAAATATAATTTCACTTTTGTCGTACTAAGTTAGGCATATTTGATTAATTAATTAGCCTTTTCAAAATATAACAAGCGGTGTTTCCGTTATTAATGAATAACTTCTACCTATTACTATATATAATCATTTGAAAAAAAACCGAAATTTATTATTTATATAACTAATAAATACTGCATGTCAATCATGTTACAAACTGGAAATAGGAAAAAAAACATTCGAATTCATTATGTAACTGACATCATGTGATTAAAAGTTAACTTCAATGCATATTGCTTTATTATTTTATTGGTTTTAATTCCTCAGTAGAAGTATATTTGGTCTTATTGTACACAAAAATAAAAGGTTTTGTATACTATTATTAATTTGGAAAAAGTTCAGCTGCTAAGCCTTTAGTTTAACATCAGATAGGGCGTGCTCTTGAGTTTGTGTAAAACTTGGAAAGTATGCATTTTAGCGAAGCCGAACGTAGGCCCACATTTTAGTGCCGGTGGTGACATTCAAACCCCCATGCCCACTGAGGTCCAAATCGAGAGCTGTACCGCTAGACCACTCCGGCAATAATAATAATGATAGTAATAGCAGTAATAGCAGCAGTAGTGTAGCAGTAGCAGTAGCAGTAGCAGCAGCAGCAGCAGCAGTAGCGGCAGTAGCAGCAGCAAGCAGCTGTACTCGCGACCAGCTCCGGCAATAATAATAGCAGCAGCAGTTAAAAGTGGTTACAGCAGTAGTAGCAGCAGTACAGCAGCAGCAGCAGCAGCAGCAGCAGCAGCAGCAGCAGCAGCAGCAGCAGCAGCAGCAGCAGCAGCGAGCAGCAGCAGCAGTAACAGCAGCAGCAGCAGCAGCAGCAGCAGTAGCAGCAGCAGTGGGCAGCAGCAGCAGCAGCAGCAGCAGCAGTGCAGCAGCAGCAGCAGCAGCAGCAGTAGCAGCAGCAGCAGCAGCAGCAGCAGCAGCAGCAGCAGCAGCAGCAGCAGCAGCTGGTAGCAGCAGCAGCAGCAGCAGCAGCAGTAGTAGCAGTAGTAGTAGCAGTAGTAGCAGTAGTAGTAGTAGTAGTAGTAGTAGTAGTAGTAGTAGTAGTAGTAGTAGTAGTAGTAGTAGTAGTAGTAGTAGTAGTAGTAGTAGTAGTAGTAGTAGTAGTAGTAGTAGTAGTAGTAGTAGTAGTAGTAGTAGTAGTAGTAGTAGTAGTAGTAGTAGTAGTAGTAGTAGTAGTAGTAGTAGTAGTAGTAGTAGTAGTAGTAGTAGTAGTAGTAGTAGTATAGTAGTAGTAGTAGTAGTAGTAGTAGTAGTAGTAGTAGTAGTGGTAATACTGCTAATTACAACACAACATAAAATGGAAAATAGAAAAAAATGTTGCAACATTGACTAGATAACATTACTGCATTCTACTTAATCGGTACTTTTATAGCATTAATTTTGGGACAATTTGATAACAGTGATAAATCAATTAAAAATTACAAATTGAAATAAATGAACAAATAATTGAACAATTAAACAAAGCAATTGTAGTAATTCACATATAAAAATTACCACTCTGTAATTTGAGAGACAAATAATTGTAAATTGGTTAACATTTTTATCAAGTATTTTGTAGTAAAAATGCGTTCTGTGTTTAATTAAAATGTGCTTTATCTGATGTCATTGATTATCTGAGATTTGTGTATGTGTGCACAGAGTACTTATTATCATTGATAGTTGTTTTAAATAGTAACTGAAAAGGTGAAAATAATAGTAATATATTAGAATTGTCAGATTCACTTGAATAATAAATTTACTAGGCCAACCAAGAGCACTGTACAGCTGTTTCATCCTTATTTGGAATCATCATCAGCGCATACCTTTCAAGTTTTACACACATATTAAATGAATCTGACAATTCTAATATAACAATTTTAAAAAATCCCTTAAAAAACCCAATGATAAATACAACCAAACCGTACTATATAGGTTATTAAACCTGGCCGTATGCAAGGACCTATATGGTAAAGTCCTAGTAAAAGGGTTCTCTCACTTGCCAAACTGGTAGTAACGTAGCAGCATTTGAGGACACTGAGCAATTAGAATTGATCAGATTTACTATAAATAATAAATTTACGGTCTAAGGTCATCCACCCATAGCTCAGTGGTTTAAAGCGCTGGCCTGACACCAAATAGGGTGTAGGTTCAAGTTCATGTGTGTGTGTGTGTGTGTAAAACTTGAAAGGTATGCGCTGCAACAAATTTGGGAAATAAAAAATTCATGAATTTATTGTTATGTGTAATTCAGCGCCGAATATACTTGTATTATATGGAACATTTTTTATTTGGTTTTTATTACACACATGTTTGCACAAACAGACATTTAACAAAGCCCCAAAGTAGGACACTTGTTTAATACCCGCAATAGGGTTCAAACCCATGTTCATCCATGTTCACAACTGGTTGAAAAATTAAAACAATAAACCCCCAATAAACAAACATTTTCTAGCATTGATCTGGGTTTTTGTTTTATTTGTAGTGGTACATTAATAATATTATAAATAAACGCTTTGTCAATATCTTTAATAAACTAAACGTTGATTTTATATCTTACTTTAAAATATTTGTAAGAAATACAGTATAAGGTCAAGCTGTATAACCGATCAAAAAAAGAAATGTACAAGGTTAAAGTAAGATTTAGAATAATATATTAATCATATATTTGACATCTAATATCTATGCAAAGTAAATAAACATTATACAGGTATTTTTTTGGAAAATTACTACTTAATAATTAAATGTTTTATTAATAACCTTTGTCAGTCAATGAACAATAATAATCCTTTTTAATTATTATCACTATTATTATTATTATTATTATTATTATTATTATTATTATTATTATTATTATTATTATTATTATTATTATTATTATTAGATACCTATTAGAAGTATTATTATTATTATTATTATTAGGGTTATTAGCTTAGATACTTCAGTAGAAGTAGCTTTCAGCACAAACAGAAAGTATTTAATTGGGTACTTTGTTGTGGGATTGTTGATCTAGTTATGCAGTTTTCAAAATGCAAATCTGTTTTTTAAAATTGGATAACTTAACAGCATGACAGTTTTTTGACGTCAAATAAACGCCTTACAATTTAGTTAAAAGTGCTTTTTTTTACTAAAATATTAAAACCGAAATTGGCATATTGACAATTTCTAACAAGGATGTGAAATAAATATACAATGCCTGGCTCAAACCAAGTTGATTTATTATTCAAATGAATCTGACATTTCTAACATTACTCTTAAACAACCCAATAATAAATATAATTGATTTGTGTCATATGTAGACTATTAAATCGGTGCAGTATACCTAGTAAGGGATATTATTCTTCACATTCATGTTGGTTGTAGTAACGTACAGAATTTGAGGCTACTGGTCAGTAAGCACTAATCAGATTTACTATAAATAATAGCAGTATTGGAATAGTACAAATGTCTTAATTGCTAAACTTATTGTTAGAACTTTAGATCTAACTACTGGTACTACAAGTAAATCCCCATGTATCTGTGTTAAATACCCACATACTGAACAGCATTCAAATGGGAAACTGCAAACAGGAATGAAAAAAAACATTGTCCCAATTTTAATTTTTTTTTTTTAATTTTTTCAATTTTTTTTCTAATGACGCTAATATTAAAAAGTAATTCTATTTCCAACTTTTTAGTTAAAAAATTGTTTTTAGCAATAACACGTGCTGTTAATATTCAATATATTTTTAAAAAATTATCTAGCTTTAAATTAGTAATAAATTTAATGTTAGATAACCAAATGTGGTATGAATAGAAAGATACAATCATTGTGCGTTTGTCTATATGCATTTGAACACAAATATTGTTAAAAAAAGTATTTTTTTAATTAATAATAAGATGAACGTTTGTGTGAAAGATGGTACACAATGATGTACCCACGTTAACTGTAGTTTAAAAACACATTTTTCTCATGCAATAAAATTCACTTTCCTTTACAACTTTTTTGTTACTTTAGAATCCGAAATAAAAAAAACCATTAAAAACTAAATATTTGTTAAAATCAAGATTAGATTTTCTTAAATAGAACATTATTTTTCAAATGTGTTTATTACGTATTAGTAAAATGTGTATTTTTTAACTCTTATTGTAAGTATTTTATTTACTGAAAAGTGAACGTATGATTTTAGATTTTTACTTTGTAGTTTGCTTTATTTTAATCCAGATTGTTTTAATTAATTAATTAATTTGATCTAATAATTTTGGTAGTAGTAATAATAAAGTCTTTTCAAACAATTTTTAACTGTTGTACCCTAAAATCAAATCAGTGCAAAATAATGAATTAAAGTCGGGCCAATTAGTAAATTTTCACTGTGATGAAAGAACCGCCGAAAGTGATAAATAATAGAAGTAGAACCAAGAGCTAATAGGTAAGACTTAGGTTTTTAATGCTTTTTTTACAAGTTAACTTTCTATTGCCTACTGGCTTTCACAAGCTAATAAGTCCCATTTATACGTCCAAAGTTTCTATTGCAACTTATAATTATTTTCCTTACAAGTATAATTTTATTATTAAAAATCCTTTATAAAAAGTTTATATCAAATAAAAAAAACACATTTAATTTAATTAAAAAATTTTGATATAATGAAGTAGAGTTTATTTTATTAATTTTCAGCTAACATTTGTAGTTATATGTATTATTAATAAACTTGATTTAAATCGATTTTTTTGACCAAAAATGATGAGTAAAAGTGACTTTGTAAAAATGTTAATATTGTACGTTTTAGTCAATGTCAACTGTTGCCATTCGAATTTGCTAATAAAATTTCAAAGCTTGTAGCTATTCTATTTATACAATAGATCAATATAACTACTTTTGAGTGCAGGTTTAAACATGGAATAACCGTTTTGATCCACTTATTGATATGTTAGAACGGTTTTTTGATCATAAAACTCTTTTGTTTCAATAAGTATGATGGTACACTAAATGTTGGGCAAAGAATTTCCTGTATATTGGCAAATAATTATGTCATCGGAATCATGTTGTTTTGCAAACATGACATCATTTTAAAATAACCAAATTGTTAACTTTTTCAACTGGAATTAGGATTGGTTAGAGCAAAATAATCTAATATTGCACAACTATAAATATTTATATTAGTATTTTAATTTAAAATGGATTTTGTACAGCATGTAGTTGAAGCAATACATTAGATATATGTACTGGGGATTGACTAGCTGTACAGCGCTTGACTCGAACCTAGGTAGACATGGGTTCGAATCCCATCACCGGTCCACCAAATTCGTGCCAGACGTTTTTGAAGCGCTAGGCTCCTCGACAAGTAGGCATGTATTTAAGTTGTTTCAGGGGCAATAAACGTCAGCCCTTGTTCAAAGTTGTTATACAAATACTGACCCTCCGTAACATTATTGAGCAAAGTCAAGAATTTCAGCAATCACTTACAATCAATTTATGAAGACTATTGACGGTTCTCATTCAGAAATTTTGAGAAAAATCGTCAAGTTTTACAAAATACCGTTGAAATATGTAAATATTATGCGTTCGCTATACCAAAATTCAAGTTGCTGTGTTTGAACAAAAATTGGTTATACTGCTATGTTCGAAATTGTCATAGGAGTACGTCAAGGATGTATTTTGTCACCGTTTTTGTTTCTTCTGGTAATTGATTTCATTATAACTCGATCCATGAATAATTAGCCTTATGGTATCAAATAGAACCATGACTGATTAACAGATTTTGGATTTGCAGATGATATTGGTCTGTACCAGTGAAACTCAGAAATTATACAAAATATGACAACATAATGATGATGATCCGTTTTGAGATTTCATTGGATTAATTGTTTAAAGACAAAAGTGTTGTGCACCAAGTCAAACAATGATTTGCCCATTAAAATTAATGGTTAAAATATTGATACTGTTGATTCCTTTACATATCTGGGAAGCATCATTGGTAAAGACGGAAAAACCGAAATTCATGTTAAAGCCAGACTTGGAAAGGTAATGTCAAACTTCCATAGACTCAAATCAATATGGTCATGTTATTCCATCCACTTGAAGACAAAACTTTGTTTGTACGCATCAATAATCATTCCTATGACAATAAATAGGAGTAAAACGTGGAAGCGAACGGACAAGATTGATAAGATGATGGATGTTTTTCATTGCCGGTGTCTTAGAAGTATTTTAAAGATTAACTGGTGCAATCACATTTCAAATGATGAGATCATGAGAAGAACTGACTCTCATTCACTCCATGGCATTATTACAATTAGACGAAGAAAATTACTTGATCACATTTTACGTTTACCGCCCGAAAGACCAGCAAGAACGGTTTTTGAATGGACAATTGAAAATGGTAAAAGAAAGGTTGGCAGACCACAGAAACTTGGCTAAGAACTATTCGGGAAAATCTAATTGAAAGGAATGTTTCATGGAATCAAGCAAAACGTTTGGCAGAATGTTCAAACATATGGAAACATTTTGTTGTCTCTATTCTTTTTGAATTACGAGACTTTGTTGTTGTTGTTGTTTTGCTGTAATTGTTGTCTTATTGCCCCATGCTTATTTTTTGAAGCCAAAGGATTTTCTAATAAAATTTTTAAAAATGTAACTATTTTTGTGTGTTGAAATGTTTTTCTACTACAGTATCTAAGCCAATAACAACAATAACAACAACAACAACAGTAATAGTAATAATAATAATAACCAAAATAATGGCATTTTCTTTTATTAGTCTTTGTATGTAAACGTTTATAACAACTAGGAATATTTAATTGTACATCCTTGGTATATATTCCGGGTTGATTTAGAGGTGTAGCGTTCAACTCTTACCTAAGTGGGGCTCGATCTTCACCAAATGTGACTCATTTATAGCTTTGCCAAAATGTCCCGCATAACATTTAATGTAATAAAAATGAAATAACAAAGTAAAAATGTTTGATTTAAACAAATTGGGTAAAAAAATAACAATGACGTTTATATAACGTAAAAACAGTGTAACAAATACTGTCAATGTAATGCCAACTATAATTGTACGAATATTTTTTGTAAATTGTTGATATTCACAAAATTGTGGCTCAGTGATTTGACAGTTTGCGTTCTGTATAAAATTCTTTATTATCTATTTACTTGTAACATGGTGTTATATATATATATAATACAAAAATCAATCAGAAACAATTTTTGTTATTATTTAATTATGATACTGCAGAAAAGGAAAGTATTCATCAACATTTTAAATTTTAATTAAAAAGTAGTTTTTTTTTAGAGTAAAATGCATTTAATAAAGTAGATTAAATTTTAAAAAAATCAAATGTAATTAGTAATTGTTCGGTTTATCCAAAAGCGCACCTGTTAAAATGATTGCATTGTAATTTATTTAGGCAATAAAAATAGATATATTTATTTAAATTAATAGAATCGTAGTATTCTAATTAAATGTGCTATTCATCTTGTAATAATTATGTGAATCAAACATTTATTTTTAACACAAATAATAACACAATAATACGAGTTATGTAAAAAAAAACTATATAATAAAAATAATCAGCAAAATTTATTATTATTATTATTATAAAGGGCACTTCCAGTAAACAAAATTGTTATTTCAATTGAAAAAGAAATTCATACTGTTTATTCATGAAACATGATAGATCACGTTTTAATATTTTGAAGTGTTTAGGTAAATTGTTGAATTATGTAAAAAATATTATTGGTAGTACATGTGTCAAACAGATAGTGTTTTTGTTAAAAAATGTTAAAATAAGCTTACAAAATCTGCTTTATAATTTTATTATTATTATTATCATTATTATTATTATTATTATTATTATTACTATTATTATGATTATGATTATTACTATTATTATTATCATTATTATTATATTATTGCAACATTTTTGCATTGAATACTAAAAAATCACAAACATTTGTGAAAACAAGACAATCATCATGCATACCCTTAAGATCAACGACTAATTAATTCAAATTTTTACAGTTAGTTCGATTATGACCTTGTTATTAGCCTATCAAAAATGATTTATCCCAAATAAAGATAACAGAAAACATAAACTGTAGGATAAATTTATTTTGTATATTCTCGTTAGTCAGAAATATATAAAATATTAGTATATATTTATATACAAAAAGTAATGTAATTGGAACTTTGATTGAAATATTAATTGGTACACACAAGATAAGTCATTAATAGTTAAGTTCAAGTTAAGTTGAATGCAATTACAAATTATTTTTGTGCACATAAAATGGCTTTTCATGTGTGAATGTAAACAGATTTAATTAGATTTTTTTTAAATAATGTAATTTATTTTAATACTTTATATGTTTGTAACTGAATATACAAAACGAATTCATCTCACAGTTTGCGTTTTCTATTAATTTTATTTGAAATTATAAAGGGAACCCACTGCTATAAATATTGTAAATCATGTATTAAAATAAATTATTTTATAGTATTGTCAGTAGACTAGAATTCGAATCGAGTAGGTTTGAGTTCAATTGCTGGCACTAAACGTGAACTCTAAAAATGTCCACTTAGATAACAATGTTTTCAGTATGTGAAACATAAAACAAAACAAAACAATTATTGATATGTTTTGTGACGCTCACTGGTGTTATATAGATGCAACAAAGGTAATCCATTGTACTCGCATTCATTACGGCAAATGATAAATAAATTAGTCGATATTTTTTTATTTATGTTTACTGCTTTGAATGTTTTGACGGAAAACACATCTTTGACCAGTGGACATTTTTAGCGAAGCTGAACCTGGTGGGATTCGAACCCCGATGCCCACCGTCAAAACATTCAAAGTAGTACGCATAAAAAATAATAAAAATTACACAATTAAGCTAAAAATGAAGATATTAATTAAGGTAGTACCAAGTTACAACTAAATCAATAGTAATATTTTATGTTTTACAATATTTATTCTAGAAATTATACACTAGAAAAAATAACGTAAATCAAGTGCCTAAATTGCCCAACTTGTATCTACGGGCCATTATTTAACGTTATTAAAATTCCAACATACTAAATAATAATCTTCCATGTAAGGCATTTAAACAATTAAAACACAAAATATCAAAAAAAGATTTAAGAAAAATATGAAACAAATAAGTTAACAAATAACTTTTTTTTAAATTATGAATTAAAAACACTATAATTACAATATCTATTTATAATCACGATGTTGGCTTTGTGCCACATTTTATTTTTCTTATGTTTTTATGCAGTTAATGTCATATTTAAAAGAAAATTAATAATCACTTTCTGTTTTATACGTGCAACATAAATGCAATTACTAACTGCTTATTATTATAACTAAATAATTAAAATCTAACTGTATTGTATAAAATCATTTATAATTAATTGGCTTCTAAAATTATTTAAAATACAAAATAAAATGGACATAATAGTGCAAACAAAACTATTTAAAAGTTGTTTAATAATTAATGTGAACACGCTAATAATAGTAGCCAAATTACTGTAAAATCCAAATAAAAATAATGCAATTGGAACTTTGATTGAAACATTAGTTGGTGCACAATTACACATGCACACAACATAAGCCATTATTGAAGCGTTCATGCTGTTGGAATGCAAAGTTACAATTTATTTTTGTGCACATAAAATGGATTGTCATGTGTGGATGTAAACAGATTCAAATGCTTAAAGTAGTCATTAACACCTTTCAAAAACTTTACAGTTAACTTGGTGCTTCGTTTGTAATAAATAACGTAATACGGCAGCGGTGCATAAACGTTTACTTGTGTTAAACTTTTATTGATCTATTTAATTGTATTCTCGGTTTTAGCTCCATTTAGGCGACCAGTTGTTCGGCCAATATATTTGTCACCGCAATTACAGGTAAAATGATGGGAGGTGGAGAACGTATATATATATAAGCCTTAAAAGATCAATAGAGGCACATTCAGCATATACATACACATACATATGTAACAGATAATTAGCGCTATCAAATAAAAACAAAGCAATACGGGATAAACGTACCAAGTAAAAAAATTAGACAAACTAATCAATTTATATAATTATCAAGTAGCATGATGTTATCATTATCAATGTATTTGTTTAGCAAGCATTCATGAATTAGTAATATGTTGACGTGTATTTTCGCATTAATTAGTAAATGCAAATTACCAATTTTATCAACAATAGATTTTACATTGAAACATAGTGGTAGTAGCATATTTTCTGGTAAAGTTGATTTTAAAGCACATTGAAATCATCAACTACACAATAATACTTTCTTTTACGTTTACAATGTTTTTAGATACATTTTTAAGAAACGTATTAGGTACATAAAAGGAAAATATATATAAATGAAATTATATGTCTATGCAATTGCCAAATATATATTATTCAATTTTATGATAATGGCAAATAAAAATAAGTTATATATGTAGTCATGGCAAATTAGAGTAGCGCAGCTATTCCAAGGCTTGCATAATGTGCTGGGGTGGTCTAGCGGTACAGCGTTCGACTTGAACCTCGGTGGGCATCGGGGGGTTCGAATCCCACTACCGGCCCACTAAATGCGCGGGCCCACGTTGGGCTTCGCTAAAATGTCCCCACTGTTAAAAGACATGCGTTTCTCGTCAAAACATTAAAGTAGCAAACATAAAATAAAATGCAAATACATTTCATTTTTCATTCATTTTGGTTAGTGACATGATCATCTCTTCATTATTTTGCATAACAAACGATCGGCTTTGATGGTTTACTATGAGTAACAAAAGTGCAGAAGAATAACGAAGTGATCTCGTCACTGTTCACATAGATTGATAAGACGGCCTGTAGCCCAAGGACTACGTAAACCTTAAAATACTTTTTAAGAACCGGGTGTATACTGCACCCATCAGCCGTGCGGATCTCAGTTATACCTCTGTGCACTCGACCCTGTGGTTATTAGTCTAGATGCCTAGGAGCACTTTAGTCCAGGATGTTCACGGTGAGGAACAGGTTAGGAATATCGCCATCATTGGAAAATTGACTTTAAAAGCATTACTCAAATCTTCAGGAATATTAGCATTATATATGTATATATATATATATATATATATTATTTTATATTTATTACTTTGAATGTTTTACGAGAAATATTTTTTTTAGAAGTGACATTAGTAAACGTATTTTTCATTTTTAAATATCGATTTATATTATGTAAAACGAATAAAATTGTTTTTTTGTATTGCTGCAATCCCACTACCGGTTCACTAAATGCGCGGACCCACGTTGGGCTTCGCTAAAATGTCCCCACTGCTGAAAGATCTGCGTTTCTCGTCAAAACATTCAAAGTAGGAAAAATAAAGAAATTCATGTGAACCGAGTGCCTTAAAATGTTAGCTAATTCCATACAGTCCAGGAACCAATGTCATCTTATGAATCGTGACAGTTGGTTAATTTTCTTATTTGATTAATTTGCCTAATTACTATTCTATACTTTTACTTTGTACTGAAATGTTTTGTTAATGTAATTAACTATTATGTATGTATCAATGTACTGAATATACCTTTGGTGAGGTATCAAAGCTTATGTCAATATTAATTTTAATAATAATGATGATAATAGTAATACTTATAAAATAATTAATTCATTAATTGTTGTCAAATCGTTTGAATGAAAACAAAACACTATTCTCAAAGTTAAAACCGTGCAGTCTAATTCTTAAGTAATTCTTTTCCAATTGTTACCTACCTGCTTAATAATAATAATAATAATAGATTATACATACTTTAAATAAATCTGAAGTTTGCATAACAAAATGTACAATAAATGGCACTACAGTGGCGCATTTTTATTCATAATAGGTATACAGATATAATGCCAAATACCAAGAATTTGGAATGATGTAATTAACAAATTTATTTTTATATTCGAAGCGAGGACACACACACACACACACACAGACAACTGACTATTTTTTATAAAACAGGTTTTCGCACTTCAAATGTGGGTCTATACTATAAATAATAGTATAGTATACAAATCGTATATACATTTTCAAGGTCAAGAAATCCTTATTGGATAGAAGAATGTGCCAACGTTGCGCTCTAACCTTTCTCTTTATATGGATTGGCTATTTTTATTTTATTCTTATTTATTTCTACTGTTTTGACTGTTTTATTAGGGAAACGCACATCTTTTGCCAGTGGGGACATTTGCGCAAAGTCAAACGTGGGCCCGCATTTTAGTGACCCCGTGGTGGAATTCGAACCCCCATGTCCATTAGATCCAAGTCGAGCGCGGTACCGCTAGATTACCCCGACATATGCCGCTGTGACACAATTAAATAAATTATAAAAGATTATTCTTTCTGTCGCTGTCAAATATAAGTTATCAGTTGCTATAAATCTGTTTTGTAAAATATGTTTCATGTGTTTCCACCAAGTAATAGACTACAATTATTTTTACTATTACTATTTAATATTCTTTTTTAATTTGTAATCAATGACACTTTTTATATGCAACTATAATTAGTTACAAAAAAGTAATTTAAACTTTGTAAATTATTTTGAGATTTATATTAATATAATTTATTTACATTATCTAGACTATATATATATATATATATATATATATATATATATATATATATATATATATATATATATATATATATATATATATATACAGATAGTGACATAAGTGAATCCAATGTTGACCTACTATGATAAGTAATCTTATACATATCTAACACTTATTAATAATAAATAATTTTAGATAATACTTTACTAATATATGTACATTTAACATTATTCACAAAAATTCTTAATATAATACACAATAACATTCATTTTAGCAATAAAGCACAATACCACCATCATGGAAACTTAAAAACAAACACATAATTGGTTTAAAAAATAGTTTTATATAGTAAATGCATGATATACAAATAAAGATGACAAACTTAATAATATCAATAATTTAAGTGATATTCACGCTTGTGTTCAACTTCTGTCAGCTGCTTTGGGTAGGAATCTATCAAACGTACCAATATAGTCCTTCAAAATACAATATTTACATGATTAATTTTCGCCTCCAGTTGTTTAAACTGCCACTCGTACAAATCCATTTTGAAGACTGATTGTACTTAATTGCAAAATATTCCTTGCCGCGAAGCGATGTAGCAACTTTTTATTGCAGTACAAATGTGGTTGAGTGGGAAATTTTGAATTACAAATAACTTTTGAATGTTCAGTCCATGGCTCATAGGATATTGCACACACATCTGTGAAGTATATTGAACTCCAAAATGACAATGGATAATGTTTGTATTTTTTGGCAAACTCCACTTGTAAGCCATAGGCACGGCCAAGAGGAAGTTTCCTAACAGCCGTTTTAAAAATGAAACCTTCAGATTTTATCCTCCTTCTTACAATTGAATATAAAAAATCTTCTAAGTATTGATTTTTTATTCGTATAACATTCATTGTTCGGTGTTTTTAAGCTGCATAATTATAAACTGATAATTTTGTTTGCTTGTTAAACGTTTTCTACCAACTGTGACTGATCTGCAGCTTGTTCTATTGTTCAAAATGTTGTACACAGTTGAAATATCTATTTTCATGCGTTCGGCAATTATTTTAACTTTTGTATCCCTTTTATAAAAACTTTGATTTAATTCATAATTATGGGAAGACAAATAACGACGCTAAACTGCTTTAACCATAAATATTAAGTGTGCCGAAATAAGAAGCCTTTTTATTAAAATTACAAACGGAAAATACAAATCGATCTTAAAGAATTTATTAAAAATAATTTTATACCTTTTTCTGAAAAAATATTTTAAAATTGTTTATATTAAAATATTTTTAAAATAAATAAATTATTGATTATTTAAAAATACAGTGCAAATTTGTATGTATATGTGTGAGCTGTTATTTATTTCTAACAATAAAAAGTATTAAATTAAAATATAAAATTATTTGTGTAAATAAATTACATATTATTTTATAATTATTATTTATGGTTATTGGGTTTAGGTTCTTCAGTAGAAGTAGCTTTCTGTAGTTCTAACTTATAAAAAATTAAAGTTTAGGTATCGTATTACCAGCGTATGTATCAAGGTTATACATTTGAAAAAAATTATATGCATCTACCTAAACTTAATGTAAAATGAAATTTGTTATTTTAAAATATACAATGATTTGTTTTAAAAACAAAAATATTAAAAAAAATTAACTCGAATGACGTGTTAAATGCTCATTATATATATATATATATATATATGTTAACTTAGATTTTTCAATTCAGCACTTTTGGATACACAAAAGTTTTTTCATAATTTTTTCACTGAGTAAAGAATTTATAAAACATTTTTACAACCACCTTGGAAAAACATCTTTTAATTTTAACACTTGTGTCTTTCAATAAATTATGTTTTTGTAATTATTGTATAACATTTGTAAGGTAACTATAGAAAAATTTTATAAATTCTTTATTCAATGAAAAGATTATGTATACAATAAAGAAGCAAAAATAGAAATTGTCCGTTAAGTTTACAACAAAGCGGTTAAAAAGATTAAATTATCTTATTATACATTAATTAGTTTTATAGTAAAATATTTCGAAATACTACTAATTAATAGATTATTTTAAATAAAAAAAATTTAATTTATTTTACTTTCAATAGCAACATGTAAAGATACATTTTTCTATTCGTTGAATACCTAGGGTGAAGTAATTAAACGTTTCAATCAATAAAATGCAATTGTAATTAAGTATTGATTATTTTATTTTTAAAATTATTGTAAATAGAGTTCAATATAGAAATGGATTTGACAGTACAGTGCCGGGGTGGTCTAGCGGTACAGCGCTCAAATTCGTACCTCGGTGGGCATCGGGGTTCGAATCCCACCACCGGCTCACAAAAATGCGGGCCCACGTTCGGCTTCGCTAAAATGTCCACTGCTAAAAGACATGTTTCTCATAAAACATTCAAAATAGCAAGCATTTAAAAAATTAACATATCCTTAAATATTGTGGTGTGTGTGTGTGTGTGTGTGTGATTTTCCAATAATTCCATGCGTATATAGTTAATATTTTAGCGTCAATATCTATATGGGCAACAAAAACATTTGTCGATTTAAGAAAATAGCAGATTGATATATGTTTGATATAAACAATTCGTTCTAATAATGTTTTGACAGATTGGGACATTATTAAGTGCGTGCGTATGTCTGTGTATAGCTACACATATTTCTTGCCGAAAAAGTACGGACAACATTTATTGTCATGTTGGAAAATATGCACAAGAATATTGAAATGCAATGTAAAAATTGTTGTTTTAGTTACAACACTACATTTTGGCCAATAAGGAAGCGCTTTCTATTTATACAAAAATACTAATACTGATTACACATTATATATATATATATATCCATGTATAAATTATTAAATTCATGTAATACTAATGCTGTGCATTGATTTTAATTTAAAATTTTTCTATTTTGAACGTTTGAACGAGAAATGCATATTTTAGCACTGGACATTTTAGCAAAGCCCGTGCAGTTGGTACTTATGTGCACCACATTTAATGTGTTCTTATTGAACCATTTAACCTGCTAATAAATAGCAATAATGGTAATAAAATAATTGTAATCTGTTGTGTACTGTATAGCATTGTATTAATTGCCAGTTCCATTGGAATCAAGCGTTAAACAAGCAGTAAAATTAAATCCCAATTTTTCATATCAACTACAATATGTTAAAAGTGTTAATTGGCCTTAATCAACTATCAAATTTTGTTTAAACCTAATTTTTAAAATAATTAAAACAAGATTGTGCGTCATAAAGTAAGTATATTTAAAATACAAAAGGAATTTTCCGGAATTTATTATATTGAATTATGTTTGTTTATACATACAAGAAGATAAAATCTTTAAATAAAAAATTGATTTAAATAAAACTTATGGACTAATTTAAAAATTGTCCCAATTCAAGTTCAGCGCAACATTTCAATATTTTATAGATTATTTTGGAAACAAATGAAAAACGGCATTTAATAATGAATACATTAAATCGGGGTATATTGAAAGATGACAATAATAATCATAACAATAATAATAATAATAATAATAATAATAATAACAATAATAATAATAATTATTATTATTATTTTTATTATTATTATTATTATTATTATTATTAACAATAATAGTAATAATGGTAATAATAGTAACAATGATAATAGTAATAATAATTAATAACAACAATAATAGTGATCAATAATAATAATAATAAACATAATAATAATAATAATAATAATAATAATAATAATTTATGATAATAATAATAATGGTAATAATAATAATGGTAATAATAATAATAATAATAACTCAATAAATTTTGTTATTTTGTAATAAACACCATAGGATTTAGAAAACGTTTTTGATATTTTTGTTACATGATTTATGGAGTTTTTTTGTAAAAATTAACAATTAAAATGAAGATGATTAAAAATATGTAACCGGACTTTTATTACTAACGCAATCGTCTTGCTTCATCGTTTTAGGTAACAACATTCCATTTAAAGTTAATATTCCGTTTTTTACATATTATACAATATTATAAGGCAAATAAAGTACAATTAATAATATCATTCCTATACATTATTAGTATCGAAATATTTATACATTTTTATATCAACTGTCTTAAAATCAAAGGTAGAATAAAATTATCAATATAAAATATAGTGTCAAATATTAGAGAAAATACAAAGCATAGAAAACATTCAATCGTATTTTTTATTATAGATTATAAAATACTCAATCATTAGTATAATTTTCTTTTCGAATGAAGTGATTCAATATACTGTTGATTAGATTGCTAACATTTGGTACAATCGCATTATTAGCAAAAAGATGTTTAGATAGATAATTCCTTCATTATAAATGGCCTAATTTTGGTTCACTATGAGAAGATTTAATGGCATTAATAACAGAACTGTTAACCGGAAATTTGAAAAAAAATAACCTTGTTAATTTAAGTCCATGCATTATTTATATTTAAATTATTGTCAAAAAAACAACAAGAAAAACGCATATAAAAGTGTGTTTCCGTGCAATTGTTAATTGAAAAAAACGTTTACTTTTTTTCTAATGTCTAAAAGTGATTTTAATTTTAATCAATAAAAACGTTTATTCATTTATTTATACTCTTTTCAACGCATCTTTCGGCATTTATCAAAACTGGACGTGGGCCCGCATTTAGTGGGTCGGTAGTACAAGATCGAAATCATGCCTACCCAAGTTCCAGTCGACCGCTGTACTAGTAGACTACGCCGGCACATTTATTTATTTATAATTTGGTACTAGTAACCTGCTGATAAAGTAACTTTAAGTTGTCGGAACTTAGGTAGGTATGGATTCGAGTGCCCTCATTGAGGGTGTTGTTAACATATTCATTTGGTGAGACATTTTTGGTAAAGGACACTAATAGTAGTAGTAATTGATATAAAGTAGTTTTTAAATTAGTTTGTTATATTTTACCGCCTTTTACAGCAAAACTTGAAGATACTGATGAATTTTTGTTAAAAAGAAACGTTGCTATTCGTGAAAATGAGGATGTCAGAAATGATTACACAATTGAAGAATTTTTGGGCAGGTAATAATAATATTATTACTAATACTGCTAGTTTACTATTATTATTATTATTATTATTATTATTACTATTATTACTAATATTGCTAGCTTATTATTATTATTATTATTATTATTGTTATTATTACTATTATTGCTAGTTTATTATTAATAGTAATAATAATGATAATAATAATTATTATTTCTGTTTATAAAATCAACAACAAAATGCTCATTTTTGTTTTTTAAATCACCCTGAATCAATTCTATAATATAATGCATAAATAGTAATACATAATTTCCATTACCTAAGCAGTTATTGAATAGACGATTTAAAGTTTGTATTGAGAAGTATAAAATAATATAATACATTTGTAATCCATAAAAACCCCATCAAATATTGTGCCAATTAGAATGATCGATGAGTTGCCCGTTAGACAAAAATATCAACATCGAAGTAAACTAGATGACAACTATTATATTTGCCATATATTACTGACATTATTCTACATGCACATTTTACAAAACAACAATAAATACTAAAAATGTAACTTGTAATCATTTTAATTGTTAGTGTATTGTAATAGGGAACAGTTTACAACAAACAGGTGCAAGTGGCAATAAAACCGTCGGGTTCGAGTTTAGGTACTTACAGTCACCGATATTCTTCCGTTAAATTTGCGAGTATTGCTATTCGTTTTTATTATCTAATTGTTGATAATTTATTTGTTTTTTTTCAATTGCAACAAAATGAAGTGGAAAATTTGGGGAAGTGAAAAAATGCAAAGAAAAGAATTCGGGTCACTATTTTGCAGCTAAATTTGTTCCCATTAAATCGGCCGATGATGTCAACAGTGTTTTGAATGAAATTGCAATTATGAATGTTTTGAAACATCCCAGATTAATTCAATTGTACGATGCATATCAAATGGAACATGAAATGACTATGATTTTGGAACTGTATGTTGCTTGGTCCATTATTGGTTAAAATATATAATAAACATGTGATACTACTAATAGAATTGTTTCAGTAGTTAATTTGTTAATATTAATGTTAATAATATTAATTATAAATTAACAGCATTACTAATAATGATAATATTAGTACTAATATTAATATTAATTATCATTTATTGTTAATTTAAAAAAATAACATTAGAAAAGACGATAACAGTTACAAATATTTAAATTTTATAGCGTTTTTTATAGATCAAACAATGCAATTTGTTAAAATGTTGAAAATAAATTGCCCAATTTTTAAAAATTGCAAATGCAAATGAGGATTAACAAGATATTAATTAAAAACATTGTTGTTGTTTATATTTTTTATTAAGCATAACGGGTGGAGAATTGTTTGAACGAATTATAGACAACAGTTTTGATTTAAATGAATTACGATGTATCAAATTTATGATTGAAATATTGCAAGGAGTAGAATATATCCATTCACAAAAGGTCATTCATCTAGATCTTAAGGTACGTTTCGGTGCAGATTTGAAAACGTTGAATTGTAGAAGTGGTTGCTTAACTTTTAAATTTTGATATCCATAAAAAAGTACAATATTATTATTATTATTGTTATTATTATTTCTGTTATTATTATTATTATTATTATTATTATTATTATTATTATTATTATTATTATTATTATTATTATTATTATTATTATTATTATTATTTTTATTATTATTATTATTATTATTATTATTATTATTATTATTATTATTATTATTATTATTATTATTATTATTATTATTATTATTATTATTATTATTATTATTAGCATTAATTATTAGCGGTTGCTTAACTTTTAAATAAAAGTGTTGATTTTGATATCCATAAAAAAGTACAATATTATTATTATTATTATCACTGTTATTATTATTATTATTATTGTTATAGTTATTATTATTATTACTATTATTATTATTATTATTATTATTGTTAGTATTATTTCTGTTATTATTATCACTGTTATTTTTATTATTATTATTGTTATGGTTATTATTATTATTACTATTATTATTATTATTATTGTTATTATTATTACTATTATTATTATTATCATTTTTATTATTGCTTTATTAATATTACTACTATTATTATTATTACTGTTAATAATAATAATATTATTATCAATATTATTATTATTATTACTATTATTATTACTGTTATTATTATTATTATTTGTGGATGTGCTGTTTAATGCACTGAGACACGTAAAATATTAGTGATATGTAAAATGTACAAACAATTCCAGTTTGCCATAATGTAGAATTACGAAATTTGTGTTTTACAAAACACATGTTATATCAACAATTCAAATGTAAAAGTACGTTTTGTGAACGAGAGGCAGAATAGGGAAAGTGGTTAAGTTATATCATACTGTAACTCTGTGGGATCGAATTTTTAATTCTATTACTACTTTAGTTAGAAGTAATTTTTATAAAACGTGTTAAAACTTACAATTAACAACATAAAAACGAAGGATTTACGAGAAATTTAATACATGATAAAGTTAAAATACAAGAAAATAAATAAATGTCATCATACATCAATAACAACGTGTAAATATCACTATAAAACACACTTTTACTGTTGAGTACATAAAAATTCCTCTCATTTTACGCCGTTGTCATACAGTTGTGACGTCGGTGACATCCATGACATGGTACATCCTGGAACTAGGCTGATTACAAACAGGATACGCCTAGGAACAGTGTTTTATTTCAAATTCTCCAACAACTAATCAATGTATGTAACAATTGTGTTGAAAAAGTTTATCTTTGACAAATTATAAGTTGTTTCGTCAGTCGTTCTAAATAGAAACGTTGTCACAAAGAAGCCGTTTATCGTATTATCATTTTATCAACTCGGTTAAGCAATTAATGTGTATAGTTTTAAAATTAGACACAACACTAGGAGGTAGCTTTAACTCAAAAAAACTTATAATTTAATAAAGGAGTTTTTAAAGGGTTAGAATTGTTAATACATCAGTCAACCAGGAGCACTGTACATTTGTTTCTTCCTTGTATTTGGAATCACCAGCAAACTCACCCACGGCTTCTCTGGTATCAGGCCACTAAGCTAATTGCCCACTGTCAACCAATGTTGTACGCTATTGCCGCTAATAAGCAAGTAAATGATTCCTTCTCTTAGGCCGTTTTACCATATAGGTTCTGGCAAACTGCACAAGTTTATAATTAGATGTAATTAGCATTTAAGGTCAGCATACCTCTCAAATGTACATTGTAAAAGTTGATGTTTTTTTGCCAACTTTTGGTAATTTGGACTATCTTGGGCGATAATAGCCGGTGGGAGATGCCGGTGGGAGATGCCTATCCCCGATGATGATAATAATGACGATGAAGCTCAATTTTTATTGTAAAAAATTTAAACCACAATCTCGTGCTTTCTAGAACCAATGTTACTGCTAACAAGCAAGTGAATAATTCCTTCTCTTAGGCCGTTTTACCTTATAGGTCCTGGCAAACTGGACAAGTTTAATGGCACCGTTTGTAATTAATAAAGATGTCCCATTTATTGATGCTTAAATTTAGCCCGAAAATATTTTGTGTTTGTCGTTGACGAGTTTCAAAATAAAAATTATCGATTTTGGTTTGGCTCGGTTTTATTCGGACGAAAATTTGTGTGTCCTATTTGGAACGCCCGAATTTGTATCGCCCGAAGTCATTTCTTACGATCCCGTTTCGCCCGCAGCCGACATGTGGTCACTTGGCGTAATATGCTATGTCATGTAAGTTGCCCCAATTATGTGTACGGTTCAAACCTTGGCTAACTAGGCAAGGTACATTTTTTTGGCTATTGATGCAATTTCAAGTTACGCCAATTCAAATGAAAGTTTAGCTTTTTTGGAAAGCTCTGTCAAATATTTGTTAGTATGGCTGAGTGTCAAAAAGTATTAGTTATTAGTATCATTGTTGATTAATCTTTAAATGATTCACGAGGTCATACATTGTCAGTAAATGGACATTTTGGCTAAGCTAAATAAAAACTTTTGAGGTAATTTGAATTACCCTGGGCGATAATAACCGGTGGGAGATGCCTATTCCTAATGATGATGATAATGGAAGCTCAATTTTTGATGTGCAGAATTTTTATTGTGAAAAAATTAAAGCACACTTTCTTGCTTTTTAAATTAAAGAGAACCAAATAAAAAATAGTAATGTTAAATGTTTATGTTTTTACAACTGTCAGGTGTACTTGATAATAGGGATGCCTTCTTTGAGTCAACTCGGAGCAGTGTACATCTTGATTCATAACAAACATTGTATTTGTGTGTTGGTTTAAACCAATTATCTCTATTATTTAATGAATTTGACACTTGCAATATTATATTTAGAATTGTTAGATTAACTTGAATAATAAACCACTAGGTATTTACATCAACCAGGAGCACTGTACAGCCGTTTTATCCTTATTTGGAATTATTAGCAGCGCAAACCTTTCAAGTTTCACACACACACACACACATGAACTTGAACCCCCGCCCTATTTGATGCCAGGCCAGCGCCTTAAACCACTGAGCTACTGTTACATAACCTTGGACCTGTAAATTTATTATTTATAGTGAATCTGATCAATTCTAATTGCCCAGTGTCCTCAAATGCTGCTACGTTACTACCGGTTTAGCAAGTGAGAGAACCCTTTCACTAGGACAATTCTAAAACAAACAATCCCTTAAAAATCCATTGATATCTGGAATTGTCGGATTCACTTGAATAATACATTTTACAGACATCCATACACATGAACTTAAATCCACGCCCTATCTGGTGTCGAACAGCGCCTTAAACCACTGAGCTACGGGTGGCTGAACTTGATCCTGTAAATTTATTATTGATAGTGAATCTGATTGACTTCAAACCAAGTAGACTTATTATTCAAGTGAATTTGATAATTTAAAATATAATAAAAACCCTTAAAAATCCATCAATAAATTCTAATATTAGCCCAATTAATGATTAATGAATAACACAAAACAGTTCGTATCTATTCAATTTTAATATAATATAATATAAATAGTATAAATGTTTTACAGAAAAGACATTTTAGAAAATAGTCATTTAACAAAAGCGTAAGAGAAACCCTACGTTGAATTGTTCAATTTTTTAAATTGTCATGTAATATTTAGTCCCAATGCGGCATTTTTTCAAATGTTCAAATGTTTTTTAATAGTTCAATTGTTGTATTTTTTCTTAAACACATTGTTCTTACATTAACTACAGCCATTGCAAAAAATTTCAAGAGTACTAAATCTAATATAATTAGTTATGTCCGATTGTTTTTTCGTAAAAATAAATATTGATAATTAAAAATAATGTCAAATACTTCATAGTTTCTTTAAATATACTTATTTAAAAAGGCTGAGTGGGTCAAAATAGCATATTTTAAAAGCTACTTCTATATTAACGTGGATAATAAGTTGAAGTTACATAATTTTTTATAATAATTAGTCTATTATTATTTTTGTGTTTTAATCTCATTAAAATAACAATAACTAATCCTTAAAATGATGTTAAACGAACATTCAAATCTGCCCTGATTGTGATGTCATAGTAATTATCAAAATAAACATTTAATTATTCTAATCTATATAAATAAAAATAATGTTAGAAACATTTTTAAACAAATCAAATAATTTATTCTGGAAACGCCTTAATGAGGTTGTTCAAAAGAAAGCCGATCACATTGATTATTGAACTTTCTAATGTCTTTAATCATTTGGCAACTGACAAAATTGCATGTAATCCGTATTTTTATTAACAGTTGTCGTTATAAATTATGTTAATCATTTCACTCCATTTTCGATTTTGCACCAGTTGATATTTTGTACAATTTTTTTACTTACAATATATATGTATTATATTTAAAAAAAATTATTATATAGTATTATCTATTTTATAATCAATGTGACGTTTCTCTTGTATGCTATGTAGTTGCTAGGACGGTTTTAGTTATATAATTACTTTTTTGAGGTAATTGTTGTGAGAGTTGTACAATTTACAATAATTTTTTCCTTGGTTTGTTGACACATCATAATTAGTACGCATTACTTTAAAGTACAGCTAATAAATAAAAATACACAAATGTATATAAATGAACTACTACCAATGATACATATTTTTCTGTACTGAAAATATTCAACATTGAATCAAATTGTAATGGAAACGCTGATGCATTTACCCAAAGTTATTGTTAGGACGACACCGAACTACGATCGATAAGTGACTCATCGGACCAATCATAATGAAGTGAGTGTGGGACAAACAGCCAGTGGAGTGGATATGAAAAGCCTCTATATATGTAATGTGTAATTAGTAATATTTGATTCTGGTCTAAACGTGTTTTGACTTCTTGTTTCAACCCCGGGACTAGTGGGTTAGCAAGTCAAAGTATTCAGACAATAAGTAGCTCAGTTGAACACTAATCTGCCCAACACCAGAGCATAACAGTT